>JAQPZY010000995.1:0-517500 GCA_029931535.1 Margaritifera margaritifera | reverse complement strand
GAATAGGTTTTAAAATGGAGCCTTATGGGATACCACATTTTACAGGTTTTTAAGGGGCGGATGGGGGGAGGGAGTGATTCCTAGAGTAAGTTTTCTTTACAGTTAGAGGGTTAAAATCATGCCATGGAAACGCTTAAAATGCAGGAGCTTCCTGGGGCTTCGCCCCTTGTGTGTCCCCGTCGGGGATTCCGTCCTACTTACCCCTCGCCTACTTGTTTACGCTACACCCCCACCCACCACCCATCTATATTTCTGGATTCGCCACTGGTTTAAATGATGAGTGGTTTCCAATACTGACTCTTCGAGTCCTGTTTAATAGCCAAGACTTGAACCAAGAGCGTGCAAGAGTTGAAATGTACAAGCTACTCAACAACCTTATTGAAAGCCTTTTGAACTCTATATAGACAACCCGGAGATTTTACTTGCGTTAAGAGCAGAGAACCATTCGTCTATTAGTTTATTCAAGACAGTTGGACAAGATTTATTTTGTCTGAATCCCCATTTAGAAGACTACATTACTGAGATAGCGAAATAAGTGCGTTTCTAAATTAGTTTTTAATGACGGGCAGGAGAGAAAGAGGTCTGTAATTTGATGGTTATTCTTGGGTCTGCTTTTATGAGCAGGAAAAACTGTGGCTCTTTTTCTGAACAGAGCAGTGAGAGAGGGAGCTATGGTATGTGCAGAAAGCTTGAATATAGTGGCACTAAACCCATATGGGCCTGGCCCGCCAGTTTTATTCGTATCAAGACTGACAAGAATGTTTTAAGCTTTATGAACAGATAATCTAAGTATAACAAATTAGAAACCAGAAGGTACTTGTTCTGCTGCAAAATCAGACAAGGAGGAATGGCCATGTGTGGTGGAAATAACATTTTAATTCAGGCGAGTTACTGACAGATACGAAAAATTCATTTATCCTATTTGCAATTTTGTGTTCTTTGATAAGGTTTATGTCCTTTCTACCGGAAAACTAAATTAGAAATAAATACTCTCTCTCTCTCTCTCTCTCTCTCCAAATTTGCATAATTCTGCAAGTCTTTGTTTTAATGGTAGGAGTTACGCAATTTACTAGTCATTTTATATCATCAGTGCACCATCCTGGTTTTGTGTCTAGCTTAACCCATTTGGAGTTGCGGGGACATGTTTATTAAGTAAACATACAAATCTATCAGACCAAAATTGTAATGCATTGTTTGGATCGAGTGACGAAAATGATGCGTTCTCGAAGACTGATGATAGTTTACAAAAAAGAAAGAAAAAGGAACAAATAGTTGTAAAAATTATTAAAAGAACCGTATATAATACTTTCATCAGTATTTTTGTATGGTTTGAATATTATTTATCGCAAAACGCCGACAGGATAACGTTCGTTTACAGCTATGGTGGGTATAATGGTTTCAGATATGGAATGAGTATTTCTAGGGGATGGTATGGGGTCTATGGGAATTGAAGATTACATCTGGGACGGTATCGGGTCTATGTGAATTTAACATTGTGTTTGGGACTGTATGGATCTCTATGAATTTAACAGTACGTTTGGGACTGTATGGAGTCTATGGGAATTTAACATTACGTTTGGGGCCGGTATAGGTCAATGGGAATTTATCTATGGGAGTTGAATATTACGTTTGCGATGGTATGGAGTCTATGGGAATTTAACATTACAGATATCACTATGACGGTTATAAGAATTTTGCATTACGTTTGGGTCACAATCGAGTCTATGTGAATTTAGCATTACTTTTGGGTCACTATGTGAATTATAGAAATTTAACATTAAATTTGGGTCGCTATGAAGTCAATGTAAGTTTAACATTGCATATTGGATGATAGAAAAAAAATGATAAAAGATATACCGGATTTTGCATACTGGAAGTGTTCTTGGAAAATTCAATGACATGATGAAAAAAAACCATGTCAAAGTGAATGTAGGATGAAGTATTTTCGATGAACAACCGTGAGCCAAGTTTGACAACAAAGTGTGTGTGTGTGTGTGTGTGTGTGTGTGTGTGTGTGTGTGTCCACACACACATATGAAACAAAATCATGAGTATATTTATCTGATGAAAGTCAGTGATGGAAAGAAATTACTCACCTAGCTTATATAACTTAACAGTTGACCATTTCACTATGCAGGCTTATATAGTATTGTAAGAACACAACCTATTTAAACTATCTCACAAACTTTATAACATGTTGATTTTACCCATTTTACTATATCCCAATAAGAAATTCTTTCTAAAGAAAACAACATAATTAATATGCATAGTCTCTTGAACATAATTGAAGTCATCCACTTTCTTGATGATATAAACCCATTTACCAAGCTTTATAGAAACTGGATGAGAAATATAGTCTCCATAGCAAGTGAGGTAACAAGTTCAGCCAATCAGATGCAAGATATCTCATTATTATGCGCAAATCTCGTTTATTATAGAACCTGTCTATGACAAGATAACAGCCTTTTTACTTTTACCAAGGTGGAGGTATATCTGATTGGAATTTGGTCTCCAGAGTGGTAAAAAGCTTAGCCAATCAGATAAAAGATTACCTCATCAATATGCATAGATCTTGCTCATAACCAAACTCATCCATCATTTTCAAGATATATGATGATTAAACTTGTTTTATCAAAATACAATCTGAAATATAGTTGATCGAGTGTTGACCAGGTCAGCCAACCAGATGCAAGATCGCGTCATTAACATGCATGAATTTCACTCATAATCATACTCAAGATCTTGATGATTTAAGCCTATTTACCAAGTTTGATAAAAACTGGATCAGATATATAGTCTTTAGAGTGGTAACAAGCTCTGCCAATCAAATGCATGATCACCTCATTAATATGCATGCATCCAATACATTATTGAACTCATGCATGATCTCGATCATATAAGCCTATATTTGAAGTTTGAAGTAAGCCCACATTCGAAGTTTGATAAGAAATGGATCTGAATTATGGTTTCCAGAGTGGTAAAAAGCTCAGCCAATTAGATGCATGAAGATCACCTCATTACTATGCATGGATCTTGCTCATTATTGAAACTGTTCAAGACCTTGATGATATAAACATATATTCCAAGCTTCATCAAAATTGGATTAGAAATATGGTTTCCAGAGTGGTAACAAGTCCATCCCATCCAATTCAAGATTACCTTGTAAATATGCATAGATTTTGCTAATTATTTAATCTAAGATCTTGATGATATAAGCCCATATTTCAAGTTTGATCAAAACTGGATCATAAATATGGCTTCCAAAGTGGAAACAAGCTCAGTCAATCAGATGCAAGATCACCTCATCAATATGCATGCATCTCATTCTTTATTGAACTTGTTCAAGATCTTGGTGACAAAAGCATATATTCCAAAACTGATCAAAATCGGATGAGAAATATGGCCTCAAGGGTGGTAACAAGTTCAGCTCCTCTGATGCATGATCACGTCACAGAAGTCCTAGAATTTAACAGGGGTTGGAACTGCACAAGTCTTCGAATTTGACAGGGGGGTAGTTGGTGCAATTGCACCATTCTTAGAATTCAAGTAGGGGTGGTAGGGGTTGGGTTGGGTTGATCGAATTGTAGACAAGTCTTCGAATTGGATACCACCCTTGGGATGAATGAAGTTGGGTACAAGAAAGATGGTATGGCATGAATGCATAGCCATAAAACAACACCCCCCAAAAATGTGAAGACATGCCATTTACTGCAGATTGATGTTATCTAGTAAGATAGTTGTTTCATCCTTGTTACACTATAAAAAATGAGAATCTACAAAAGCAACAAGAACTTTTACATAAAATTGGAAAAATGAAACTGACCAAGAAAACCACACACAGCACATTATACCCAGCCAAGAGTACCACACACAGCACATTATACTCAGCCAAGAGTACCACACACAGCACATTATACTCAGCCAAGAGTACCACACACAGCACATTATACCCAGCCAAGAGTACCACACACAGCACATTATACCCAGCCAAGAGTACCACACACAGCACATTATACTCAGCCAAGAGTACCACACACAGCACATTTTACTCAGCCAAGAGTACCACACACAGCACATTATACCCAGCCAAGAGTACCACACAAAGCACATTATACCCAGCCAAGAGTACCACACACAGCACATTATACCCAGCCAAGAGTACCACACACAGCACATTATACTCAGCCAAGAGTACCACACACAGCACATTATACCCAGCCAAGAGTACCACACACAGCACATTATACCCAGCCAAGAGTACCACACAAAGCACATTATACCCAGCCAAGAGTACCACACACAGCACATTATACCCAGCCAAGAGTACCACACACAGCACATTATACCCAGCCAAGAGTACCACACACAGCACATTATACCCAGCCAAGAGTACCACACACAGCACATTATACTCAGCCAAGAGTACCACACACAGCACATTTTACTCAGCCAAGAGTACCACACACAGCACATTATACCCAGCCAAGAGTACCACACAAAGCACATTATACCCAGCCAAGAGTACCACACACAGCACATTATACCCAGCCAAGAGTACCACACACAGCACATTATACTCAGCCAAGAGTACCACACACAGCACATTATACCCAGCCAAGAGTACCACACACAGCACATTATACCCAGCCAAGAGTACCACACAAAGCACATTATACCCAGCCAAGAGTACCACACACAGCACATTATACCCAGCCAAGAGTACCACACACAGCACATTATACCCAGCCAAGAGTACCACACACAGCACATTATACCCAGCCAAGAGTACCACACACAGCACATTATACCCAGCCAAGGTAAGGCTGTAAAGTATAAGTCAATTAAGCAATTATTAAAATTTTAACCTTGACCTTCAGCCAAGTGACCCTAATAAATAAGTTTCTTTTTTTACAGAAGATCCTGTAATATGAAAATCCTCCTGATTTGAGTGAAATCTGATCAAATTTGGGAATCTTCTGATTTGACCTATTTTACCTTTCTGGACTGTCATATGAATGCTTCTATCTAAGACCAAAAAGAACAATATATACAATTATGTTAAAACCTATCGGTGTACGGAATTATAATTTGAAATCATATTATACATTTTAGGAGCAGTGATACTGACCTTCAATCTAATAACACCAAAATGAATTAAGGGGAACATACCACACTGTATTGAAGTGACTAAAACGTAAGTCTATTGTGTGGAAATAAACTGTAAAGGCAAAATCTAATTTTAACACCAAATAACCTTGACTTTCAAGCTACTCATCAAACTGGCAAACAGGACAAAAAGATACCAAAATGACTGTTCAATATGTCGACCAGAACTTGAGTTATTGTCTGGAAAATAAATATATACATAAAATCTATTTTAGCATGTGACCCTGATCTGCAAGCTATTGATCCCAAAAAACCAATAAGCTCCTGTCTTTGATTAAGAGAAGCACAAACTGCACAATTTCATTGAAATCTATCCATCAGAATGTAAGTAATTGCATTTCAGTAAGTGACACTGACCATCAAGCTAATGACCTCAAATCAATAGGATGCTTCTTTTGGTTGACAGAAAGATACAAACAAAATGTAATTGGAATCTGTCCACTAGCATTCAGGTTATTGTGCAGATATGAAGATAATTTTAGCAACAGTGACCTTGATTGTTAATGTAGTAACTAAAATATCAATAGACTTCTGTCTATACTTGAGAGGAACTTATATAAAAAATGTCAATAAAATCTTTCCAGTAAAACATATGATACTTTGCCAAAAATGACAAGATTTTGCAAAATCTACTTTTAGTAACAGGGACCTTGACCTTCAAGCTACTTAAAGTCTAGAGATTATTGAGTATATTGAATACTTTTCTGCATGAACAGTTTGAAACAAAACACTGAGCTTTGCCCAATAAATACAGTCATTAGATTTAAAATAAGTAGATATCGACATCTCACAATGAATGTTAGTCGATGAGGAAAACGGTCAAAGTCTTGACATCAGCACCTTTAGTACTGTTGTACTGTAAAGCTTGACAGCAAACTTGATCATAATGTGAAATATGTTGGAATTTACATTTGGTTTTAACAATAAATTCCAATATAAACAGGCTGTTTGCAGCTGGTTTGACATGTGCAATTTTGCGACCTCTGCTTTACTAAAAAATCTGACTTGCACATGCAACTTGAGTGCTGTTTGATATATAATTTATGTATTTAGTGATTTGAGTACTGTTTGATATATAATTTATGTCTTTAGTGACTTGAGAACTGTTTGATACATACTTTATGTATTTAGTGACTTTAGTACTGTTTGATATATAATTTATATATTTAGTGACTTGGGGATTGTTTGATATATAATTTATGTATTTAGTGACTTGGGGACTGTTTGATATATAATTTATGTATTTAGTGATTTGAGTACTGTTTGATACATACTTTATGTATTTAGTGACTTGAGTACTGTTTGATATATAATATATGTATTTAGTGACTTGAGTACTATTTGATATATAATTTATTTAGTGACTTGAGTACTGTTTGATATATAATTTATGTATTTAGTGACTTGAGTACTGTTTGATATATAATTTATATATTTGGTGACTCATCATGAAAGAGTAATGATCACAGACATTTTGCACTTATTATGGACTCAGAGCATTCAGGCCAACACTCTTTCCTTGTGTATGATCTGTAATTTTAGGTTTAATGAGACATTACGCACCTAGCTACCATATTTGTTTGTCTCCTAACTAATTAACATCTACTGACTCTATCTTTCCTATATTTTATTTTAAAAATCTCATGAAAAATTAAACAAAACTACATCCTTTGTCATAATACAAAAAAGTTTGCAACAATTATTAGGAAAATAGTAACAGTAAAACAAAAGAAAACTCACTTTACATGTATTTTATTCCAGTTTGCAACAAGTGCAACAAAATTGTTATTTCCCAATTTAGCAGATAAACACATAATTGCCTCCCTTTAAAGTACATGCTGAAAATCTTGCACGAGCTTATAAACAGTACCACAATGAAAAAGACACCATGTTGAGGACACTTATTAGATTTCCATGAATACATGAAATATTTCTCAAGAACTAATGTATTAGAAAGTCAACTCTTTATTCCCGTGCTTTTTAAAAAGTATTGGGATATTGTGATACCCTTCATCTGGCCAACTCCTTCTAGACCCCTCAGTGGAATTCACTAAACTTTAAAGTTATATTGCCCTTGGGGCAACCATCTGGAAGACAGGTGTCATCCTTGGTTTCAACATTGGGGTCCCCAAGTGGGAGTAAAAAGTCAGATGCACAAAAATTTATATTACAATGACAATTTTCAAATATTTTCTGACAAAGTTTAATATGAAGTCAAAGGAGGACTGTCTGTGGGATATGGAGATGAGTTTGGAAATGTGCAGTAAAAAGTCCAGGGATTTGCTATGCCCTAGTTAGGTATGTTTTCACTTTTCAAACTGACCATACTTAATTTTATTCTCAAAATGCAGAATTTCAGTTGTTTTACTGACAAAAATTCTAACTAGTTCTCAGTAAATACAGACATCATTCACAAAATTTGATTTTGAATGCATTACAAAGTGTAATTATGAAGATGGTCATAACTTTTCATAAAGGTAGATTCCAATTATTTTCAGAGTATAATTTATTTATGAAGTTGATCAAATTGCTCCACTAAGCATCCATGTTCTTCAATCTTGCTTCTGCACTGCTGCATGCTCAAAAGTCTTCCATCTTGCATCTGCACTGTTTCATGCTCAAAATGGCACACTGTAAAATCTGGAGCAATGTCAAGCAATATCTACCATTCTTTTCATTCAGCTGTCTGTTGTTACTTCTTTAATGCAGAAGACACCTT
This sequence comes from Margaritifera margaritifera, assembly GCA_029931535.1. Lineage (NCBI taxonomy): Eukaryota > Metazoa > Mollusca > Bivalvia > Unionida > Margaritiferidae > Margaritifera > Margaritifera margaritifera. The sequence goes on along the minus strand of JAQPZY010000995.1, from coordinate 509,615 downwards.
TGAGCAGACGACACTGAGGAAACTGCTGGGGATCTGTTGGCATCGTGTAGGCACCATGTTCTCCTAAATATATATGACTTACAAATGTTAAGGAAACCCATTTGAGAAATACTGACGACTCTTTTGTCTCTAAAATGATCTTTACAAGTTCCTCTTTTGTCTAGTACAATAAATTCATGAGGGAGATATATCAAGTTTTTTCATAACACTATGTACAGCCAACAAACAATGCTACGGTGCATACTATGATATCATTTATATTCATGGAGTACCAATTTTTGTAGATTACACGCTGCTACAAATCACAAATGTAAAAACCTAACAAACAATGATATGATTGTGAAAATAATAAGTACCTTCCCCTAGTATCCATGAATTTAAGTACATTTACCTACAAAAATATTATCAATCCTGTGGGCTTAGGGATGTAGATCTCATTAACCCTCCTGCATGTTGCAAAAGACAACTAAGGCAGGCATCCATTTTGCCCTGGGACGTGTCCTGTGGTGTTGTTCCAACTGAAAAGGTCTTGGACTTTGTAAAAGAGTGTGGTTCTATAAAAAAAATATAAAAAAACTGACTCTGTATTTTACGGGTTTTACCCTTTTTTTTTACATTTATCTTTGTTTTGGAAGCCTTTTCTTGTGATATCTAAACTTATTTGACCTACATAGTCTGGATCGTGATGATATGCTGTTGAACCCTACATACCAACAAAAATCTATTTTTTGTTTTTGCTTTGTAAAACCATGAAAATTGATACCCTTGAAAATATATCAATTCACTATATATAAATTTTGACTATATATAAATTTCACTACATATAAATTAACTATATATAAATTGAACAAATTTAATTAAACAATCATAAGACTGTTGATACCACCACCACCACCATCACTGTGATAAAAGTGACATATATGTCATGCTACATGTATCTGCTAATGCATGTGAGACAAAAATCGTCAATCAATCAATCATAAATCTGCATGCATCAGAGGCGGGATCCTGCAGGGCAAGTTAATTTTGACACCGGCAAACAAATATTCAGATACAGATAACACATCCGGGAAGAAGACATCTGATACAACCTGTAATATGCCTTAGCAGGGGAAGTACACAATTAAAATAGAAAAGTGAATATAAAATTCACATGCCTGTGGGCATGTACTTGTCGGCAAGTAAAACTCTAAGAATATTGCTCACCTGGCATACATTGATGTAAAAGGCTTGTCAGGACAATCTCCAGCTATTCGGAAGAATCTGGTTTTTGGAAATGTTGTACACGTGTTTCTACTTTGAGTAACTTCAGCTGTACCAGGTAGTTTATTGGCATCTTTTGTATGAATGTGAAAGGTGTACTTGATTGGATGCCATGTATCACACCTTGGCATCATAAACCTTGGATGTCCATTTCCTTCTAGCCTGGGTGATGCAGTTGGCAACCTTGCTTGAAAATTAACCTTGGTGGATAGATCATTCGTTACGAGCCAGACATGAAAGTTGAGAATCTGTGGATTGTTGTACAGGAGGGACCCTTTTGTGTCACAACAGTAGATCACTCCTCAGTGGTAACTCCCTGGGAGCATCAACCAACAGGCAGAGATCATTGACACCACAATTCTTGGGGCCAGGTGCTGCTGGTGGTGGTAGTGGGAGCTATCAAGATGAGCTGTGTAGTAGAGGTCCTGACTCTGTGAAAAACCTGAGGGATTATCTTGAAAGATGGGAAGGTGTAGGCATACAATCAATTCCATTTCAGAATGAAGGCATCCACTACTCAAACCCTCTGGTGTGGAACTGGCGAGACATAAGGTGATAACCTAACGTTCAACCTTGTTGCAAACGAATCTACTATTGGCTTGCCCTATGGCTGAAAAGTGACTATGCTACCAACTGGACAAGCTGTTGGTCAGGATATTTCTTGTCTGGAATGTGGCCGACTCCAAGAATTATCTTCAAAGATGTCCAATGGAGGAGGTTCTAGACTTCCAAGTAAAGAGGAAGGGAATGAATGTTGTCAGGACTGATGTCTTATGCAGTTTACTCAACCCTGTACTGCTAGAAAAACAACCTGCATTTTGAGGTTGTTGATATGAAGGGAAGATTACTCCCAAGACCACAAGCCTTGCAAGACTTCTCCTCAGTCTCAATGCAAGTATTCCAATCTGAATCTGAGACACTGGTCTACAGGAAGGAATGAGGTTCTGGGCATGTATTGAAACTCCAACCAGAAACCTGTCCTGATTTAACCACCAATTCTGATGGCGATAAAATGTTTATCCCAAGGGGTCCCTGTAAGGTCTCCAATTAGCTAGCAGCATGCACTGGAGAGGCCATAATAACAAGACCTCATAGGGGAATTAAGCCCACTGCTGCATTCAGGGTCTCTAGAAAAGAGAGAGAGGTAGAGGCAAGCAGACAACAAAATCTTCTCAAATAGTCTTGCTATGAGAGACATTATGTGTGATCTAGTTGGGGGAAACATGAACTGTCCCTTGACAGGTGTGGAAATCCATCCACACATAAACAAAGTTCTGAGAAAGGATCAGATCTTACTTATCATGGTTGGGGATTAGTCCCAGAAGAGTCACTGTCTCCCAACAAAGAGACAGGTCCCTCAGTAGGGCATGTATGTTATTGTTGACCATCAAACAGTCATTGAAATACTGGATTATAGGAACCCGTAATTACAATCCTCACCCTGGTAAAAGCTCTGTGAGCAGAAGCCAGGCTGAATGGAAGAGCCTGAAACTGAAAAACCTGCTGGCTCAGAAAAAAACACAGGAATTTCCTGTGGGATGGAATGATGGGGATGTGAAGATGGGTATCCTGGAGATCATCAATCATTTCACCTTAAAGTGTTTTTAACTGAGGCAGATGTCTCTATCTTAAAATGCTTTTCCTTAAGAAATGTGTTTAACGGAAAAAGATAAATATTAAGTCAAATTTTCCCCCCTTTTTTAAACCAGGAAGATCCAGAAATAGAATCCTGGACTTTGAATGTTCGTCACCCTCATTTCTGACCCCTTCTTAAGATGGGTGTAAACCTCTTCCTATAGGGATTCTAGTTTGGTCTGGTGAAACCAAAATATGGGACTTTGAAAGAGGTGGAGGGTCCCAGAAGTGAAGTTGGTAACACTCTTTTATTGAGAAAGGACCCTTGCATCATCCATAAGGTCCAATCAGACCTCTGAAAAAAACCTAGTCTGGTACCTACTGGGACATCAGGAAAAGGAGGACTTGGCAAGAGAGGGTGCAACTCCCTATGGACAAGTGCCTCCTTCCTTAGGGAAGGGGGAGGGGTCTGTAGAGTTTTTTCTACCCTGGCCCTTCTGGGCATCCCATCAAGTGAAAAGATGGGAAAAAGGGAGTTGTAAAATGGGTCAAATGGTTCTGCTGGGACCCCTGCTTAAAACATTTAGTCAGGGGACATACGGACATTTCAAGATTTGGATGCTTCTTTGCCTGTTTAACTGGGCTGGGACCATTGCCAGGGACCGGTGTTGTTCATCCCTCAGATCTGGAAGGTCATTGCCAAACAAAGATTCTGCATCAAGCAGAGCTGCCCTGAATAAATTCTTACTGTGCTCCAGCAAAACCTTTTAAGTATCAATGACGGAATCCCTATGGAGGTGGAGAGCTCTACAGACGCACCACTGACACTGAAAGCATGCACCACAATGTCTTGGTGACAGCTTCCAAAAGTCTCTGCAAGGTTACAAATGACAGAGATGCCTCCTTCAACAAGTTGAAAGAGGCAGCCACATGGAGATTGGCATGGAAAGCAATGGTAATGAGCAGCATTGAGTTCCATAGCTTTGAGAGACTTAATGAAGATACAGGCCCATGTTCCCACCAATATACCCATGGCAGGAAAAGGGGAAAAGCATGTGAACGGAAACTGTAACTGGAGGTAGAAAATGGAGGCAGAAACAAGAAGCCTCATTGTAAAAGAGGGGACAGACCATCCCTTCTGTGACTGCCTCTTGGACTTCTGTGCTAACTTCTCAACCATCACTGAGTGGGGCAGCATCAGAAGGTCCATTTAAGGCTGCAATCCTAAAAGCCTTTCCAAAACTGGAGAGGATCATAGTGTCCAAAGACCCAGAAGGCTTTGGACACAGATCTTCATTTACTGCCAGATCAAAAGTCCAAACTTTCTCGTCTTCCACTGCCTGACCCATAGGGTGGAATGGAGATGGGGACTCCAATGGAGGACAACGTCCCAACATAATCAGGTCCTCCTGGAACTCATCTGAGTCTACTATAATTGAGATTCATTGTCCTGTCTTTGCTCACGGGGACAGGTAGGACAATCTCTTCTTTTCTCCCTCCTTGGAAAAGGGGACTTTATAATTGAGAATATATTGTTCTATCTCTGCTCACAGGGTAAAACAGGACTATCCCGTTCTTTCTCTCTCCATGATGAAAAGAAGTGATGATCTCCTCTTGATGCAGGAGCAGAGTGGTGGCCCCCTTCATTTTTCTTCTATAATGAAGTCAGAAAAGGGGATGGGGAAGACCTACAGCCTCCCTCATCTGCTGACCCATGAGGTCATGGGAAACTCATTTGTGGTGCCACGAGCGGAAATAGAGACAATGAAGACTCACCACCAGGTATGGGAGTCCCCAAACCCCATTGGGACTGAATGGGAAAAAAGGGAAGGGATGGGGTGTTGACCCAATCCATTTCTCTAGACCAGTGATTGAAGTCCAATGTTCTGTACCTATAGGGACTGAATGGTAACATATTGAAGGGGGGAAAGTCTGACCAATTCCCTACTACAGACTGGTGATCAAAGTCCGATTCCCAGTTGGATGAGTCGCTTTCCACTTTGTTGCTAAGGAAGCAAAATCGTTGCTAGGGGAGCCACCTTGAACAAAATTTTTATAAAGCATATTCTAAGAAACAGACATACCAAGTTTGATCAAAAATGGCTCTGCCATTCTGGACATAATGAAAATAAGTTTTCCATATGATTGCTATGGATGCCACACCATTGCTAAGGAAGCAACCCTAGACATAATTTTGACAGAGCATGTTCTAACAAACATTCCTAACAAGTCTGATAACAAGAGTCTCTTGAGGGACTGATTCTCTACTGGTCAAAAAGAATTTCCATAAATTCAAGAAAAGACCAATTTTTCTTTTAACTGCCGAGTGTTAAAGCATCTCTGATATTCTTGTGTGATAAGATTTTCAAATTAGCCAATGTAGCAGCCATACTGGCTGTAAGATTGGCACAATTTTCATTCAGGACAAACTAGACATATTAGAAGACTTTTGGTGAAAACCCCATGCCAATATGACCATCCATTTAGGAGAAGTAGCAATAACAAGATTTTCAAGATTGCCATTGTAGCAACCTTATTCAATATAAAATTGGCACCATTTGCATTTAGGACCAACTAGATATCATTAACTGGTGAAAACCCTATGTCAATATGACCACAAATTTTAGAGGAGTAGCGATAACAACATTTGGATGTCGGATCAGCATCTTTTTCATTGAGGACCAACTAGACACCATAAGAAGTTTTCTAGTGTAAACCCCATTGTTAATATGACTTTCCATCTAGTAGGAGAAACAATAACATGATTTTCAAGATGGCCACTGTGGTGGCCATACTGGACATTCAAGTGGCAGCATTTTCAATTTGGAACAACTAGACATCATAAGAAGTGTTCTGGTGCAAAACCCACATAAGATTTGACTCTCCAAAACGAATTTCCAGGAATACAAGATAAGACCATGTCTTCTTTTTAACTGGTGATTGCTGAAACCATCTTGGATATTCTTGAGTGATAAATTTTTTTTAAAAATAGCTACTGTGGCAGTCGTATTGGATGTAAGATTGGCACCATTTTCATTAGGACAAACTAGACACCATTAGAAGACTTCTGGTGAAAACCCCATGCTAATATGATCATCCATTCAGGAAAATTAGTGACAACATTTTCAATATGTTCATTGTGGCAGCCATATTGGATGTCTGCGGGGCACCATTTTCATTTAGGACCAACTAGATAGCGAAAGGGGTCTTTTGCTGAAAATCCTATGTCAGTATAACCATAAATTCTGGAGGAGTAGTGATTTTCCAGATGGCCATCATGGTGACCATATTGGATGTCAAATCGGCATCATTTTCACAGAGGACCAACTAGATACAATAAGAAGTCTTCTGGTGAAAACCCCATAATGATATGACTTTCCATTTAGGAAGAATAGCCATAAGAAGATTTTCAAGATGGCTGCCATATCTGAGATGAGATCAGCACCATTTTCATTCAGGACCAACTAGATATCATAATTATTATCCATTCAGGAGGAGGAGTGAAAAATAAGTCCCTCCTAGGGACTGATGCTCAACTGTCCAAAACGAATTTCCAGGAATACAAGATAAGACCATGTCAGATCATCACCATTTCATTTAGTACCAACTAGTGGAAACCAAAGTCAGTACGACTTTCCATTTAGAAGGAGTAACGATAAGATTTTCAAGTTGGCCACTGGGGCAGCCATATTGGATATCATATCAGCACAATTTTTATTTAAGGCAAACAAGACACCATAAGAAGTATTCCAGTGAAAACCCAATGCTGATATGACTTTCTGTTCAAGAGGAGTAGCAATAACAAAATTTTGAAGATGGCTGCGTGGGGACCATATTGGATGTCAGATTGACACCGTTTTCATTTAGAACCAACCAGACATCATGAGTGTCCATTCAGGAAGAGTAGTGATAAAATTCAATATGGCCACTGTGGCGGCGACATTGGATCTCCGAGTGGCACCATTTTCATTTAGGACCAACTACACACATAAGTTGCCTGGAGAAAACCCAATGTCGATATAACTTTTTGTTTAGGAGTAGAAATAAGAAGATTTTCAAGATGGCTATCATGGCAGCCATTTTGGACATCAGATTGGCACCATTTTCATTTATGACCAAGCAGACATCAGAAGAAGTCTTTTAGTTGAAAACCCCATGTTAATATGACCATCAATTTGGGAGGAGGAGCGATAATAATTTTCAAGCTGGCCACTGTGGCTGTCATACTGGATGTCCAACCCACACAATTTTCATTTAGGACCAACTAGACTTTGAATGTATATCTCAAGTTTCATGGCAATCCTCCAAGTATTTTCGGAGAAGCAGCAATAACAAACTTGTGCTGGACATCAGAAGATGGACATCAGATTACAGAAAACAGATGACAGACAACAGGTCATCCCATAAGCTCTTCTGGTCTAGGACCAGAACAGCTAACAAGATTTTCAAGATGGCTGCCATGGTGGCCATTTTGGACATCAGATTGGCACCATTTTCATTTAGGACCAAGCAGACACATCATAAGAAGTCTTTTAGTGAAAACCCCATACTGATATGACCATCCATTCAGTATAGTCACTGTGACAGTCATACTGAATGTCTGAGCAGCTCTATTTTCATTTAGGACCAACCTGACCTTGGAATGAATGTGTGTGTAAAGTTTCATGGCAATCCTCCAAGTAGTTTAGGAGAAGTAGCACTAACAAACTTGCTAACAGACAGACACTGGAGGACACAGGACAGACCCCTGACAACAGGCTATCCCATAAGCTCTTCTCACAAGCGATAACATACTTGTGCTAACGGACGAATGGACGACGGACAATGGGCAACAGGCCATTCTATAGGCTATTTTGGTCTATGACCAGTAGAGCAACAAATTGGCTCAGTCATGCTAGAGAAGAAGTCAAAAATAAGCTGACCACCTGGCTATGAAGGAAGCCAAATCATTGCTAAGGGAGCCTCCTCAGTCATAATTTTTATAAAGCCTGTCCTATCAAATAGTCTACCGAGTTTGATCAAAACTGACTCTGTGATTCTAGATGAGAACCCCAAAATAGGTTTTTAATATGGTTGCTAAGGAAGCCACACTGTTGCTAGAGAAGCCACCACAAAACACAATTTTGATAGAGCATGTTCTAAGAAAATTGGTTCAGCTGTTTGATGAAGCTGAAATTAGGTTCTCCAAATGGCTGCATTGGAAGCCACATCTATGCTTGGGGAGCCACCCCAGACACAATTTTGATAAAGTATGTCCTAAGAAACAATCCAACCAAGTTGATTAAAATTATCTCAGCCATTCTAGAGAAGTTGAAAATAAGTTTTGTATCTGGTTGCTAAAGTAGTCATGCTGTTTCTAGGGGAGCCACCCAGGACATAATTTTGATAATTTTGTCCTAGCAAACAATTTTAAAAAGTTTAAAAGAAACTGGCTTAGCCATTCTAGAGAAAGGGTTTAAACTAGGTTTTCCATTTGGTTGCTGTGGAAGCCATACCATTTCTGGGGGAGCAACCCCAGACAAAATGTTTTGATACACAGAATGTTTTCTAACTGGATGCTAAGGAAGCCACACTGTCACTAAAGGAGCCACCCTGGACACAAAATTTGATACAGTATGTCCTAACAAATATTCCTACCAAGTTTAATAAAAACTGCATCAGCCGTTCTGGAGAAGAAGTTGAAAATAGGCTTTCCATACAGTTGCTATGGAAGCTACGACACTGAAAGAAGAGCACCAGACAAAATTCTTATAAAGCATAACCTAAGAAACATTCCTAACAAGTCTGATAAAAACTGGCTCAGCCATTCTTGTGAAGAGGTTGAAAATAGGGCTTCCATATGGTTGATATGGAAGCCACACTATCGATAAGGGAGCACCCTGGACAGTTTTGATAAAGCATGTACAAAAAATTCCTACCAAGTTGATAGAAACTGGCTCAGCTGTTCTAGAGACTCAGTCAAAAATAGGTTTCACAACTGGTTGCTAAAGAAGTCACACGATTACTAGGGGAGCCACCCTAGACACAATTATGATAGAGCATGTCCTAGAAACATTCCCATCTTTGATCAAACTGTCTGGGCCATTCTAAATAAGGAGTCCAAAATAGGTTTTCCATTTGTGATTGCTGTGGAAGCCACACCATTGCTAGGATAGCCACCCCAACATAATTTTGACAGAACTTGTCCTGAAGGACATTCCTACAAAGTTTGATTGAAATTGGCCCAGCAGTTTTTTTTTTAAAGTTAAAAATATGGATGATGCACACCAGATGCAGGGTCAAACCATAAGCTTACATGGCCTTATGGACAGGGCTGAAGTAGCCTAAAATGGCAAAAGGCAAGGTTATTTCACCATGGGCATTGATTTGCACTTTGTAGGGTATTAGAAGGAACTAAATTGGGAACAGAAATTTGCAAAGCTAGTACATCAGGCAAAGGGAAAGATGTAGTTTTTTAAGGGAAATTTGACTCCTCTCAGATAATCATTTTTTTCAAGGAAGGTGCGGCCACAAAACGGGTGTAATTTTTCAAACCTAATATATTTTGTTTTTGGCACAGGGTCTCCAACAATCCACAAAGGACCTGACATAATATTTTTGCACATATTTACTTTTTGCTGATATGACCTAAAATAAGTTACATTCATCTTGTGGTCTTTACTTTTGCAGATTCACATATAGAATGATTGTAAGTTTTTTCTTTGTTAATTGCTGACCTTTTCATTTCTGTATTGCCATTATCACAGATCAGGGGTCACGCTACCAGGCAAAGTGGGCGATTAACTCGCCCCAAAAATATAAACTTCGCCTTCTTCTGCTACGAAAGCGAAAACGACTTTGCCCTGTGATTTTTTTAGCTGTACACTAAGCGACAATAGTTTATGGCTTTTGAGATGCTCCCTCGATTTATAACCCGGCAGTTCCAGCGTTGTGTTGTAGCTCAAGGCAAAATGTATTGTATGCAGTAAACAGCTGGTGTGGTTATTAATCGCGCCGACAAACAAACTCTTGCACATTCATAGGCATTTGCTTGAATAGCTGACTGACCATTAACCCTTTCCCGAGCAAGTTATCACTGCCTGATTTCCGAAAGTTATAATTTGATGATGAAAACATACCTACACAATTGTGTTTCAAAACTTAAACATCAATATGTAAATAGCAATTTGTGTTTAAAGTGTAAAGCACTTTTGAAATATTTTTTTTTCTTTTTTGAAAGATTTAAACACCCGTGTTTGCGTTTTTTTCTTATAAAATCAGTTTGAAACTTGAGTGAATCTGCCAAGGGGTAATAATGGCGGACATCGCTGTGTCTAGGAAGTACCTCTTCATTAGATTTTCAGTTTTCATAAATCATTGGGCAAATAAATTAAGGGAAATGTATAATTTGTCGAAAGTAAAGTCTCAATGTTATGTGATTAAAGATTTAGCCTAAAAAGAAATATATGTAGGTCAGAAATGTATGGGACAATATTATGTTGTGGAATTCAGGAAGCGATGTAAAATTCTATAACATTACTCAAAATACGAAAACAGCAGCGAAGCAAGTAATATCTAACCAATACACGAAGTTATAACGAGTACATAGACAAATATTAAAACCATAAATTTACAATCCTATCTATGGATTATTGCAACGAAGGAAGAAAGTGAGTGGTCATATTAAGAAAATCCCTTTTTCTAAAAATAGATGCACATACATAACATGCATGGAGCCATATTTATCATTAGCTGTGTGCCGATTCGTTTGGAAAGAAGGGTCTAGGTCATTCATATATCAACTTTAATGTCTCAGTTTGTTTTCAGTGAATTGTTACTGTAATGTTTTATTAGCAACAATAAAATTAAACATTAAAGTTTTGATGTTGTTATGTTCCCTTCTTAATCTCCATGTTGAGGCTGCGACATAGTAGCTACAAACTAGATAACAATTTAATTTTTCTATTTTCTAAAACTTCACCAAAAACCGAGGGTCGAAAAGATTAACATTTAATTTTGAATTAACACCCTAAACATGTTGTAAAATTCAGGTTACTCGTCCATAACATCAGTGACCACAATGCTTTGAAGGGACGAACACGATTGTGTGAAGACAAGTGTTATAGGGGTTGTTTCAAAACAATTTAAAAATGTTCTCGACTGCCCTTTTCTCAAAAAGTTTTAGAAATTAACAAAAAATAAAATTTCTTATACTAGTGATAGTTGATTAGGTAATTTTACCAACCTGCAATTACAATACTTTAATCTTGGAACTCCTATCAGCTAAAATTAATTGCAATGTATAGTTTATGTTGTACTTTTTTAAAGTCATATGGCCTGAATACATTGTATATCTCTCCATCCAAATATACACTTTCAAGTAAGAATACACTCCATTGTGAATATGATACATATGCATACTGAGAAATAGAGGATATAGGTAACATAAAAGAACCAAAGCACACACATACATTTTATATATATATATATATATATATATATATATATATATATATATATATATATATATATATATATATATATATATATATATATATTGCGTTTTTCGCTATGCTCCCACTTCTCCCTGTTCAGCTCTCACTTCTCCCTGTTCTGTCCAAAAGGAGAAGTCACTTCTCCCTAAAATTCAAGTCTAGCTTGACCCCCTGCAGATGCAGTGATTATCTGATTAAAATAAAACCTTTTGTGAAACATGATGCATGGTTAAAGCATTCCATTCAAAAAGAAGTGGTGGTAGTATTGCAAGACACATCATTAAATTCATTGTAGACTGGTGTGGATTTTCGATGGTCATATTTTTGAACAGATTTATTTTTGTATTTTTACTTTTGTATTTCTGTGAGACCCACAAAATTGCTATCTAGAGCAAATTCCATGGTATGCCATGGCAAATCTCCACAATTGTTTTACAAATATTACTCTGAAATGCAAGCAGCACCTAAAATTGTTTGATTTTTACCACATTTTTAATACACGTCCATGTTACAGTTGGCTAGGGCTTATCAGGATAGTTGATGATGATAATCACTGCTTGTTAACCTTTACTGACCATCCTGGGAATAAACTAATCTTAACTGAAACACAAAAACTCAAAGGCCAAATAGATTTAACAACAGTATGACTGGTTATTCTGCAGTGTCAAAACTTCATGCTTCCATTCTTATGATGTTTTAGCAGTGTTTTTATTTGGTACTCCTGTCTGTTGGACATTATTATTATATTATTACAAGTATTATTATTACTAATATTATATAACTTTTCAAAAATTTTCACATATGTTTCATTTTCACAGAAGACTAATTGATCACAAATGTAGCACAAATAAAAATCCCAAAATAATAGCATGCAGTTCAGTACAGGGGCCTGGAAAGTGCAGTGGTAACACACTTGCTTTGAACATCTGGAGTCCCAAGTTTGATCCCCAGCAAATGCTGGGATAATGGGTCCCCCATCCTAGGGTAGTTGTTTCTTGCAGGTTCTCATGTTTCCTCCACCCATGAGATCACCTTACACTAAAAATGAGGCCATCGACTGCACATATAGTAAGTTCAAAGAATATTTTTTTAAAAATCCAACATAAAATGAATAAAGTTAAATTGTATATAATTATAGAATGAAAAAATGTAAAAAGATACGGAAGTCGCAACACCCAAATCTGTCCATTTGGCAATTCAATTGAATCTTCCACCTCAGGGTGAAATAATGAGCAGGGATGAGGGATAGGTTGCACCCTAGGGTTAAGGAACATTTTGATCGGCCCGTCTGGGACCACAATGTAAATCCTCATCATCTGTGCCATATACCCCTTTGAGCTTCTGAAAAATAAAGACAAAATTTATATCTAGTGAGAATACAAGTTTACATCTAACAAATTATTTCAATTACAGTGAAACTGTCTTAGAAAACACTTTGGTATACAGGACACCTGCTCAAAAAGTACATGTCTCAACTCCCCTTTACTATATCAAGACACCTTTTTAAAATGGACAAAATTCTCATCCCCTGAGTGTTCATTATAGATAGGTTTCAATGCATATTTCAATGTCTTTTGTTGTTCCATACAGGGAAACCCCACTATAATGCACTCAGTTATAACATGAATTCCAATATAACACAGTTGTGTAATGACTCATTGTTTTTAAGTAAAATTGATGTCATGCATTCATGGCATTTTCGATCATTCTCACAACAACATAGTCTGGTACATAACACAATTATGGATCCCAACTACAACATTATGACAGGGTTCCCCTGTATAAAGTCTAACTTGTCTTTAGGTAGTCCATTTTTGTACAATCAATACTAACTGCACAGGTAAAAATGATGAGATCATTACATTATGATGTCACTGATATGACATCAATTTTACCAAGGTGTATCATAGTTTTATGAAATTTTGCAGATATTTAACATAATAAGACTTACTTGCAACATCTGTCTCTTGTTAAATAATGAAAGAGATTTATTTTAAACAATTTTAATAATCGCAATAACAATCCTCTGAAAGAAAACTTTAATGTAAAAAAAAGTATTCGAGACCTTAGGAAATCATTAGACCATAAATCAGCCACGCAGGCTTTCTTTTGCAGAAAACTAATTTAATCTCAAAACTGTGTTATATTGATAAAATTTACTCACCAACATAACCTTTCTTTGTGTATTTGATAAGAAAAGTACCGTATATACTCGTTTATAAGCTGATACCGACTGCAAACTGCATAGACCAAGATCTGCCATTGCATAATGCGGCGGCAGATCTGGGTCTATGCAGTTTGTAAGGAATAATCAGTAGAACAAACAACATAGACCCTGATCTGTTGGTGCATTATGTGATGGCAGATCAGGGTCTATGTTGTTTGCATTTGGACCTGGATTATATGCAAGCATTGATGGTATATGATCTTCAACCTGTGCAAATTTGATAAATCTTCAAATTCTCATTCAGCTATTAATATATGGACAAATTAGTGACGTCATACTCTTCCATGTGAGAGAAAGGTGGCTTCTGATGAAAGGTGATTGCTTAATTGAGGTTCACTTTTACAATAAATTGCCTGAGTGGATTATGAACTAGATTTGCATTTCGTAAAACATGTTTGCCTCCATTGCAGACCAAAAGGTCTGAGTTTTAAAGGTTTAAAACTGAAAACAATTTGAGAAATTGCTACAATTATATGAAAATCTAATCAGGTTATTAACATATACATTTATGCACACAACATGCATACCAAATTTCATCTGTCTACCTCAAATTTCATCTGTCTACCTCAAGTGGTTTTTGCTTAATCATGCTAACAAGGGTTTTAATAAAAAATGTGTAACAAAAAATGAAATGTTACTGCAATGGCCTGAAAATCTAATCTGGTCATTTACTTATAAATACAAATACAATTTTATTCATCCATCTCAAAAGGTGTTTGCTTAACTGTGCTAATAAGGTTTTCATTAAAAAGTTCACATTCAAAATTATGTAAAACAAAAAACTTTGAAAAACTGCTGAAATGCCCTGAAAATGTAATCAGGTAATCTACATATACACACAAATATGTTTGCCAAGTTTAATTTGTCTACATGGAGTGGTTTGTACATAGTCTTGCAAACAAGCTGTTCTGGATGGACAGACAGACAGATAAACAGTGATGACCAAATCAAGATGCTCCCCTCCCCCCACTGCAAGCAGCAAGGACATTAAAAGTGACTGATAAAGATAGGTAACTGCTTAGTACAGGTAAGTCAGGTTTTATTGTACTCATTTATACATCTTAAAGACGGTAAAGATAAATATCTGAATCGATAATATATATTAAGTATAGACTATGACATATACTCAGCTCTCCTTTTCTAAGCCATGCTAATAAGGTTAGTCATAAATATATGGCTATCCCTTACTTACCGTAATTCATTTAAATGTATAATAGACTCTACCCAGTAATCCTTTACCTTAGCTCTGTATGCAAGGCTAACTCTACCCATTAATCCTTTCCCTTAGCTCTGTATGCAAGGCTAACTCTACCAATTAATCCTTTACCTTAGCTCTGTATGCAAGGCTAACTCTACCCAGTAATCCTTTCCCTTAGCTCTGTATGCAAGGCTAACTCTACCCAGTAATCCTTTCCCTTAGCTCTGTATGCAAGGCTAACTCTACCAATTAATCCTTTACCTTAGCTCTGTATGCAAGGCTAACTCTACACAGTAATCCTTTACCTTAGCTCTGTATGCAAGGCTAACTCTACCCAGTAGTCCTTTCCCTTAGCTCTGTATGCAAGGCTAACTCTATAAGCAGAAGTTAAAAACACACAATATAACAAAATGAACTTTCTCTGCATAACGATTTAACTTACCTGCAGTGACATGGGCAATACAGGGGCATGTCTAGATTCACTAGCTTGTTGGCATTGTCCTGAAAATATTTGATACATTATAAAATTAAAGATTATATAATGTATGTTATATGTTGTTATACAATATGTAACTTCATATGATGTTTCTAAGATCAGTACAGACACAGTGGACCATAACCATGTTCATTAGTTTTGACTGATTCTAAGTGAAATCTTCCCCCTTTTTAAAGGGCTCAGATCACTAATTCATCTGCCTATAGACATCAATGTTAATGTTTGAGAAAATAAAACTACAGTAAAACCTGTATAAAAAAAGACAGTTAAAAGACATGACAAACTTGTCTTTTATAAACAGGTGTACTTTATATTCAGGGCCAGTACTCTTGATGTGCGTTACAACTATTACAGTACTCTGTGTGTTGCATAAAATGCAAAAAAAGTAGAAGTCTTGGAGATAATAGGTTTCCTTCTGACAAAATTTGTTGCACTAATTATGTTCAATAAGAATGAAAATTCTGCACTGAAAATGTCAGAACCAGTAGCTGTGAACCTAAATAATGAAGTAAACAATTAGTTAAAAAGTAAACAAAAATTGCATTGAAAATCTGAATGCACTAACAAGCAAGAGGACTCTGATTCCTTGTTATTGACAAATAATTTGAAAATTAAAATTTAAAAAAAATTGGAAGTTAAAAGGTTGGCATGACACTGATTGATTCAACACTTTAAACACTGTGTCGTCAACAATAATTGTGGATGAAATCGAAATGAAAAATAACTCATTTATATTACCTGCTCTAATTTGTAACCTACAATCTTTCTTTATAATGCAAAGAAAAAAACATGGGCCTTGTAATGCTTATCGACCTGAACTGAAAGTAGACAAACCGCTGTGTGTTATATTTACAGAAAACCCAGTTATTGCTTATCTGCTCAGCACAGCAAACAGCCAAATGTTGAGAATTGTATTTAGAAGTAAATGGTACTAAAATTGAAACTGTTAAATTTGCCAAAACTTGTAGATATCCTTATTGATAATACTTTATCCAGGTCCACTTTGAAACACCTCTTTATGAAAGTACCTACGAAAATACAAATTATAAAAAGGGTTCGAGGTTTTATGTCTGATCCGTTTATCCTCAAAGCGTACAATACGGTTGTTTTCCCACATTTTATCTACTGCTGTACTGTGTGGGGAGAACCCCGTAATTGTTCTTACATGCGGAAACTATACAGCTTACAGAAAAGAGCAACCATGGTGATTTTAAAAGTTGAAGATACTTTAACATCTACATCATCTCTATTCACATCTACATCATCTCTATTCACATCTACATCATCTCTATTCAACACACTTAGATGCATGCTAATTATGCATTATATTATTTTTAGAAAAGCTATTCTTACTTTCAGGGTCTTAAATTATTTAGCACTTGAGTATCTTAATGTTTGTAAGAAACAATAGCAAAAGGAGTACATGGTCGAATGAAAATAATTATTTACATAAATTAAAAGTTTGGACAGAGTATTTCAAGAAATCTTGCTTATGCCGGTACAGTTTTTTGGAACAGTTTTCAGCATGATATTAAACCATTTCAGACAGGATACGATTTCAGTTGTAATTTACCTTTTCATATGGAATATGATTCTGGTCATATGTTTACTACATTCCGTCTACCACTTTGCGGAAGTGTGCATTTAACTGTGTAATATGTCATTATTTTACATGTAATCTTTTAAAAGAAGGAAATAAAGGTAGAAGGTACACAAATTCTATATCATGCAGTGACAGAATGAGTTAAAAAAAAAGAAAAACTGGAAAAACTTCAATTAAAAAATTTAGCTTAAACGTGCAGAGATCAAAATGATCATCATTACTGAAGAGGCAAGTGATGGCAGAGATGTGCTTGCTGATTTAATTGAAAATATATACAATTTGATGTGGAAAATTGACATTTTAGGCAGTGGAGATCGCTATCTTTACTTCATCAAAAAATTAAGAGAGTTGATGATAACTGGTTATGTGAAAATTTGATTTCAAACATGAGTTTTAACATGCAGAGATCAACATGGCAGACAGCACTGAAGCGGCAAGTGATGGCAGTGATGTGGATGCTGATTCTGATGAAAATATAGACAATTTTGTGGGGAAAATATACATTTTAGGCAGTGCAGATCATGATCTTAACTTTGACAAAATGAACAGACATGATTACAACTGGTTAGCAGAAAATCTGATTTCAAAACTGAATTTTTACGTGCAGAGATCAAAATGGCAGACAGTACTGAAGTGGCAAGTGATGGCAGTGATGTGGAAGCCAATTCTGATAAAAATATAGACAATTTTGTGTGGAAAATTGATATTTTAGGCAGTGGGGATCATGATCTTGACTGCACGAAATGAACTGAGCAGATGATAATTAGTTAATTGGTATTTTTTATTCGTATATTGACGATGATGAAGACTTTGATGCTTTTAAAGCTAACTGAACATTTTGAGAACTTCTCTGCTCATCAAGTTAAACCAGATACAGAGGTTAAGATGTGTGAATAATAATATGGAATTTTACTGCAGTCCTGTAAATGGACCAAAATAAACCCACAAAACTCTGATATTTTTACATCAGAATTTATTATGGAATAAAAATACTGAAACAAAATGAATAGCTTTGTCAACTTTCTCGTAAGAATCTGTTCTGCTTGCTCTCTAATTCTCATGCAAGTACATTTAATAAAATTGTAGTAACCTTTGACAGTCTTGATGGATTTTTATTATTTTTTCACCGTCTTAAATGGCGTAAAATTCCACACATTTCATACACTTACATATAGGAGGTAAAATTAGTATTGCAGACAGAAAATTGCATTGAAAGTAAGTTATACAAAAATATAAAGCATGTTTTTTAGTTTATTTAACTTTACTTTCAACTGAATTTTTGTTTTACATCTGAAAATTTTCAATGAAAAATTATATGACTTTAAAGAAAATTTCATACTTTTTAAAATGATATATAACGTTGAAAAATTATTTGAAAAACTTGTCCCATAAAGCCAGATTGACCAACGTCACTGCATTCTATAATGCCGATACACCAATGACTGAACACATTTCCAGTTCTAAACAACAGCCTGTCTGATAGCTTCAGTATGAAAAGGGTTAAACAAGCACCTAATGTTTAAGTTTTTAAGAAATTATACCTCTACAAATATGTTAATCAGCAATCCTGATTTAATGACCACATAACATTTGTACATGGTAGCTGAGATATGTCTATGTGATCATTGTATACTTTGTATTAACTTCTGTTATATTTGTATTCTTTTATGCAACAGGTGTTAATCTGGTTGATCAGTGGTTCCCAAACTTTTTTGATCGTGACCCTAAATACCATCTTTTGCAACCCAAAATGCAGTACCAGTATAGGGTCATGACCCTCATTTGAGTTGTGACCCAGGGTTTGGGAACCACTGTTGTAGATGCTTTACTAATTACATGTATATTTATTTTAATGTAGGATCATAATGTGAACTAAATAAAGTATATTATTATTATTATTATTATTATTATTATTATTATTATTATTATTATTATGTACAGATTTTAACCGAGAACACTATCAGCATTATACCAAATCTGGGCCAATCTAGTCACCCATACTCACTTGTAAACAATTTACTCTATGAGATGTTCAGAGCCATTATTTTTTTTTAAGAGTAGGGTGCCCTTCACTGTAACTATAGTCTTTTTGATCTGATTGAAACATGATTGTATTGGTTATAAACCCAATGCTAAGCAAACTTATGATATAATGATTCCTACTGGAAAAAATGGTCATTGCATACCGCCAACCCCTACAGAGGTATAAGCATAACCTAAGTGGCAAAAAAAAAGCGTAATCTGAGTATAAAAAGAGTACTTGTAATCTATATATTACATGCCATAATTACAATAAACTGTATGAAAAATGTACATTTATTTTTGCTACTAACCTGGATCTGCAGCTGGTTAAAGTTCTTGTCAAAAATGGTCAAAATCCATGCAGATTAGTACCAGAATACAAACCACAAAACATATTGACAAATTATATATACACAATACTCACTTTAACTAGTCTACATGTCTAACTTTCACTGAGTGATTGTAAAGTCAACTCTCAACCTGAGTGCTGTTTTACCCCTCTCATGTTCTTTTTTCTAAATTTGTAAATCCCTCTTCTCTAACATTTTTCAGTCACATAACATCTGAGAGTCACATTGATAAAGCCTGTTTCACTTAACATCTGCCGTCATTTTTTAAAGTATAGACTGGTCCGCAAACAAATTTTGTGTATTAATATAATGAATCTGTGAGACAAGTTTTCAAATTGAAGAAACTCGTCTGTTTTCTTGGAAATGTTTCAGATTTATAAATAGAACATAAGGAAAGTACATGGAGGTCTATGACAAATACACTCTTACGCTATTCTTATGCAGCAGTCTTCTTTTTTAGAATATTCTCAGATTTATATGATGTGTGGGATCAAAGAGATGATAATAAAAATGACAAACAAAACCTTTTATTGCTTAATTTTTATTTTTTTAATGTACCAAAAAAGCTTAAACCATATACAGGCAAGCGTAAGACATGGTTAGGTGAAAAAAAGCGGAATGATTATGCCAAAAGCAAACTGGTTGGCAAATATGTCATTGTCCACTCAGTAGTTAACTTAAAGAGTCCTTGTGGATAAAGTGGTCATTGTCCACTCCATAGTTAACTGTCAAAACTTGTGATATAATGAGTCCTAGTGGAAAAAATGGTCACTGTCCACTCAATAGTTAACTTACCGTAATGACGGTAATTTTTGGGACAAGAAAAAATAAAAAACAAATTTTGTGTCCCAAGACTTATACACATATAAAATATATAAAATGTTTGGTGTCCCAAAACTTGTAGACACAAAATGTCAAGACAAAATTGGGACGATTGCTATATGTCACACAGCAGTGACCAGCTTGTTCAATTACCACGTCAATAAACTGTTATAAACTACTATGATTGTTTTATGTTATTATTTTGCATGTGCATATTTTCCAATTTCTCCAACATGATTTAAAATAAAAATAAATAAAGACTTCATAATTCACGGGCTGCTTATATTTAATGGGAGACCCGTATCATAGTGTACAGTACTTACACGATGCAAATCGTGCTTGGCGTCACTTATATCCTTGTTTATTCCCACAAATATTCGATGCAGATTTTGCTTTTACATTCTTCCAGAATACATTTCAGCTACATGATTTTGCTGTTTCATTTATTTGGATTCACGCGCTCAACAGTTACTGTTTTTCAGTGGTATAAGCGATCCAACAAAGTGATGTAATCTATATGAAAAGGCACATGTGTTTTAGTATATATAAAGCACATAATCAGCATAAATTTCACATAACTGTCATATATTCATGAAAGAAGGATCATAATATGTTAAAATTCTGAATATAGATTAAAATCATCATTAGTTTTGTGTTTCGGCTAAATTTTCCACACATTATTCATTCCACTTTTGATTTTGGCAAGCTGGTTGTTTTGGCGTCTCCTTTGTTTATAATTGTTGGATTTGTCTTTTGTTTCCTGATAGCAATCCAGGCCAGTTAATTGTTTAAACCCTGAAATTGGCTTGGATAAAGAGGAAATTTTGTCCGGCTGCAATGCCAGTACTTTGGTGTGTGATCGGTTTCTACTCAGTAATATTAGCATGATTACCGTAGCTGAGTAAACAGGTACTAATTTAAGGTCGCTTAAATCAAAGCAAACTACCATGCAGTTTTGATTTTAAAAGCATTATTTCTGAAACTTCTTTATCATATTTTAGAGATGTTATTTAAGTTTAGTGCAGTGGTGCCTATGATTCGAATCCAAGGTATGTACTTCATTCAGCACAAGTAAAATCTTCAATGTACATGTGGTGATGCCATGATGTAAATATGCACACAATAAATGCGAGAGTTGAAATAAACACTATTTCGTTGATGTCATACTGGTATCACATTTTAATGAGTTGGGTATTTTCATTTTCAGGGACCCCCCTCCCATAATTACAGGTGACTTTCGACAATTATAATGCAATAATGCATGAACTGACAATAGTAAACTAGCGCACAAAAGTTACTGTTGAATGGGTATAACATACTGCTAATGCTCAATTCTTGTCATCGTCTGATTAAATTAGACATATTTGAATTCAGCAGAAATAATAAGATAACAATGAAAAATTAAAGATATTTATTGACTTTTCAAACAAATTATAATAATTTATAACATTTCCATGTAATATTCCATAATGAGAGTCCCTTAAGTACCACAAAGTCATGTTTATTTTACATGAGGTTACGATCGATAAATTACACCGGTTAATGAGTAGGAAAAAAATGTTTTAGGTGTCCCAAGACTTATAGTACATGAAAAAACTGCTTTAACTTTGTGTCCCAATTTTTATAGGTCATAAAAAAATTACTTTTGAAAATAAATAAGGGTGTCCCAAGACTTACCGTCATTACAGTAATGAGTCCTGGTGGAAAAAATGGTCATTGTCCACTCAGTAGTTAACTGTCAAAACAAGCTGGTTTTTACAAATCTGTGTACATTTGATAGTGCCTATGGTAAGCTGCAAGAGAGGCAAATTCTTGCACATGTTAGACCATGATGTCTGTTTATTGCAGCTTTGTTGAACAAAGAAAACTGTCTGCTTTAGACAGGTGGCCACTATATAAGGGCATTTATAGAAGGATATTATTTTGGGGATCCCTAAAGTGTATGTTATGAACAGGTGTCTGCTATATGGAGGTGCATGCTCAGGCAGTACTTAGTGCACAAGATGGCCCAGTACATGTTCTTCTTGATTGAAGATAGTGCAAATTTTATGAACCATAAAAAATGGGGATGCTTCACATAATTTGTTCAAGATTATTGTCCTTAAAGCAGAGTACCAATAAAATCTAATCTTGCACCTGACAGGCACAGGATAATTTTTGTAAGATTCAAAAAATTGGAAATGGTTTAAGTGTACAGACAGAATTTATGAACAAGTTGAAAACACTAATAAAAGTCTAAGAAAATTAAAAAAGAAAAATGTCATGCTGATTTTACACCCAATGGTCTGATCTCGAAGTAATAAATATGGTATCCAATGATCCCCCTGGTATCCACATCAATTAATAATTAGTGTTCTGAGTCCCATAATCAGGTCTTGACCTTTAAAATATGTACACTGGTCCCCCACACTATCAAACCAACAGCATAGTTCCTTATAAAACGTAGATATCGTCATGAATCCCATTATAATTCATTTTTGTCTTTGCCTGCAAAACAGACAAGACATTTGGATACCTTTTTCTGACAGTGTTGTCAATATCATTGTTGGCATAGGCATCAACCTAAAGTTTTAGTATTCGACTCAGTTTCTCTGATTGTGTTGTATGTACAGCCATAAAACTCAATAGAAGAAAACACTGTATAGAAGGGTACTACTCACCATGGGCAAAAGAAGTAATGGTGACCTACTTTTCTTGCTGTAGTGACTTTGCAATATTTTAGATTATGCCAAGTAGGATATGGCAAGATGTAGCATTGTGCCAAATTCTTATTTCAAATTGTTAAATATTTTATTTCACTTCATTTTAATCTTGACAAATTATAACTCATTATTGTGTCATTTCAGAGAAAATGCCCTGCCATCACTTGGATTTGCATATTAAATTACACCATTACAACACAGTTCTGCTTAAAACCTATCCCATTATAATAATGTCTCACTTATAACACAGTATTTGTAATGGCTTTTTATCGCTCATGTTATAAAGGGGGATCACCCTACCTACCTTGACAGTGCTGGTGCTTGAGACTTTGATGATTTTCTCTGGTCCACTGCAAAAAAAGCGATGTCCTCTTGGGCACTCATATTCTTCCCCTAGGAACACTCGGCAGTTGACCTCACTTATTTCTGGAATAAATAAATAAAATAGAGCTAATAAAGTGTATAATATAGGTTACAGTAACATAGTTGGCAGGTAAAGAAAGATGCTACACTCACTTGAGATACATCTTCTATGCAAGTTTGCATTACATGGTAATGACCAGTAATGGCGACTTTTATATTTTGATGAATGCTGAAAGTAAGTCTAAGTTACACATATAAACATATAAGTAATACTGGATAACAGTTACGAGTCATAAATATACAATTACACCTTATTCATTGTAAAAGCATACTTATGAACAAAATAAATAATCAAATATAAAACAAATTTATATGCACTACTGCACTATATTCATGTTCATACATTTAATAATTAATTGCTCAATTGTAGCAAGAATGGAGGCTATATCTTGTACAGATTTTTCTCCCACATTTTATGTTCTTTAGTAAAACTGATCAGTGAAAATAGACATGTTCAGCCTTATTATGTCATGAAATATGATAAACATAAAAACAGACAAAACTATAACATGTATCAATGGTTAATATGCACATTATTTTCCTCATTTTGATTCCTGTCTTCATATTTTTTATATCTTGGGTAGTTTTGATATTACTTAAAATTTGTGTTGCTATAGCATGTTCACCATCAACATTATTACAACAGCAACAATGTTTCCACATAACTACAACAATGACAACAATCCCTCCTTATCTCTCTAAGCTACATTGCAACATTTATATCATTTCAACAATGACAACAACAACTCCCCTCCTCCCCTCAAGACTACATTTGCAACATTATCATTGCAGTAATGACAACTCCTCATCTTTCCCCAACCACCCCTGGCTATATTTGCAAACTTGTCATCACAATAATGACAATAACTCCTTCTCCCCAATGCTACATTTGCAACATTATCATCACAATAATGACAACTACAATTCCACCTCCTCCCATCCACAGGGCTACATTTGCAGCATTATCATCACAATAATGACAACTCCTCCTCCGTCAAGGCTACAGTGCAACATTATCATCACAATAATGACAACAACTCCTCTTCCATCCCAGACTACATTCGCAACATTATCGTTGCCAGAATGTCAACTCCTCCTCCCCACAAGGCTACAGTTGCAACATTATCAACAAAATAATTACAACAACAATTCATCCCCCCCCCCCCAAGGCTTCATTTTCATCACAATAATGACAACTCCTCCCCTCAAGGCTGCATCTGCAACATTATCATCACAATAATGACAAGAACTCCTCCTCCCCCGAGGCTACATCTGCAACATTATCATCACAATAATGACAACAATAATTCTGCCTTCTCCTCCCCACAAGGCTACATTTACAATATTATCATCACAATAATGACAACTCCTCCTCACCCCAAGTCTACATCTGCAACATTATCATCATAATAATGATAACAACTCCTCCTCACCCCAAGGCTACAGTGCAACATTATCATCTCAATATTGACAACAACAGCTGCATCCTTTATTTTATTTGATAAGCCTCTAATAAAAGTAACTGAATATCTTTATGCCTTTGTTTTGCATCTCATCATGATTGAATATTACATATATGTCATGCCAACAATATAAAATATGTTTATATGATGTCAAAATGCTGACACCATGTGATACAAGGACTATACAATGTCAAAATGTTGACATCATGTGATACAAGTACTATACAATGTCAAAATGGTGATATCATGTGATACAAGTACTATACAATGTCAAAAATGGTTATACTATGTGATACAAGGACAATACAATGTCAAATATGATGATACCATGTGATACAAGCTGCTTAAAGCACTATACAATGTCAAAATAGTGACACCTTGTGCTACAAGTACTATACGATATGAAAATGTTGACACCATGTGATACAAGCTGCTTAAAGCACTATACAATGTCAAAATAGTGACACCATGTGCTACAAGTACTATACAATGTCAAAATGGTGTAATCATGTGATACAAGCACTACAAAGTAAAAATGGTGACACCATATGATACAAGGTATATACAATGCCAAAATGCTGACACCATGTGATATAAAGTATATACAATGTCAAAATGATGACACCATGTGATACATGGACTATATGATGTCAAAATGATGACACTATGTGATACAAGGACTGAGCAATGTCCAAATGGTGACACCATGTGGTAAAATAAACTTTCTTACCCTTTGTGGCTCTCTTTTGTTTACCCTTCTTGGATATAGTTTCCCCAACGGAGGGCCACTTGTCCTTCTCAGCTCTAACTGTGATATCATAGGGCAACAGGAAGTTACTACCACTTAAGAATCCTGGCAGATCCATTCCTGAAACAAACAGAAACTTACACACTTGTCTCAGCTTACGGAAGTCCGCTTTTACTTACACACTTGTCTCAGCTTACGGAAGTCCGCTTTTGTAAATTTAATGTTTACTATGCAGCTTGAAATGTCATAATCGTTATGTCATTGATATGACATGATCTTTTATTTAGGAGTATCTTAGCACTATAAACTCTGGGAGAGACAGGACATAAAATGATGTGGCTGCAACTTTTAAATGAAAAAGACAATTTCTTATACAATTTTGCACACCGATCTATAAATTATTTAGTGATTCTGGATTGCATGGACCCTGAGCATTGTAAAAATATCAATTTTTAAAAAAGAAAATGTTAAATGCTCTAACATTTCACAAGCAATCATCCTTAAATCTGGAATTTAAAAAAAAAAAAAAATGTTTGCACCATCTGGGTAGTGAGGTTGGCTGATTCTGTTTAGGAATTTCCACTGCTGTGAATTCAATTTTATTCATGAAGTATCAATTTTATGGATTTTGTGGTTGTTATAGATCCCTAATTCAAACACCTAAAAATAGTTTCCTTGCCAATTTCTGTCTGACACATATCAACAAAACTTAAGCACCAAGAAAAATTGCAAAACACAAAAATACTTTCAATTCATTTATTTTTTTGGGTATCAATTTTTGTGTTTTTTTAAAAACATTACATTTTTTTGTTGCTCCATAAATTCATTGATTTTTAAAGTAGTCTCATGGCTTCTAGAGTAGAAATGCTGTTTGTTGGGTCTATACATTGATAATTTATTGCAACCATGACATCCACACAAATTGGTATGTCAACAAAAAATAGCGAATTCACTGTAATTAATTTGCAGTATTGCCGACAATAATACTGTGACATAAGTGACCTGAATTTTCCCGATTTTTCAACGCATAATTTACCGACTGAGAAATAACAGTATCTGAATTTAGAAAATATCAATTAGTGATTATTGGGAAGTAAATAAATCTGAATAATTGTTACAATATTTTATGTGAACAAACTTTTTAGCCCAATGATGGACCTACATGCTTCTATAAAAAAAACTTCTCAGGAAAACTCCTGATTACATATCCAATTAATCTTACTTTGTTGATCTGGTGTTCAATAACGATGTTCTATCCATATTTCCATATTGGAACTATATAGGGTTTTCACTGATGTACGCATATTTATATGCTTCTACACACAGAATAAAATTTCCAGAAATCTTGATTTGCTTTTCATTCTATTCACACTGACTAGTGGAAAATATTTGGAAAGCACAAAAGATAGGGTATGTGGTCAATACAAAACCACATTCATGTTTTGTTCTGAGTCAGGGAAAGAACTTGTTTCATATTGTGTATGAATAAATCTTGGTCAAAGAGACTCCACATATCCAGAGCTAAAAAAATGTGATAGCCTGATGCCCAGGGCCCCTCTAAATCTAGACTGGGCCCCTCTCATATTATAAGTGAGTTGCCCAGCGGGCCTGTCCAAAAAAAGTGATATCAAATTTGCCTGAAAGAAACCTTGAGCCCGCCGATGAAATGCTGCATTTTATTTTGAACTTCTTGAAAGATACTGGTAAATTATTATTATTCAGCTTCCTGCTGGGCCCCATATGTAAATCCCTCCACATTATAAAGATCGTCTGCTTAATTGTATAAAAAACAATAAACTTTGTGTGTACAAAGAGAAGCATGTGACTTATGAATTTGGAACATTACTATTTCTGTTCTCTGTGATTTCACTGGTTACCTATAATTAGATTTTTTTTCACCCTAAAGGAACTGGACTCATTACATTATATTTAAATCCATTTAGTATGTTGACCTGAAAGCATACAGTCAGAAATCACCAGAGCAGAGTTGTACACCTCAATTATTCAGAATGAGCATGCAGAAATTGTGAAATTGTTGGAAACCTCGTTGGTTGTGAGCCCCTCTTCAGCAAAATCTTAACGAGGGTTCAGTGACCAATATCATAATTATAAGGGATCAACCAGTTATTTTTTCTGGATGGGGTGGATGTGTTAACTTAATACTAAAAAACATGACCTTCTCATGGAAGTGGAGTTTAAGTCAGGCCAAATGATTTTTTTTAAAGAGACTTGCCCTGACCTGTGTCCGAAACATTTTTTGAGCACTGAAGCATTGTACAATGGTCGACATCAGGATGTGAAGGAAAACATTGTTTATGTGAAATATTTTGAGGTGAATAAACACATGAGTCAATTTAATATGATTTTTGTTTATTTCCTTTCATATTTAAAGTACAGCAATTTCAACATTGTGTCAAAATAATAGTAAAAAAATAGTGCCTGTTGGGCACATGAAATTTGAGTCAGGGCTTGTGATTTTTTTTAAAGTCACTTGTCCTGGGCCTGTGTCTGAAAAAAAATGTTTTGAGCACTGATGCCATATCAAACTTGTTCTTTGTGCCAACTCTTAACAAAACACATATATAGTTTTGTTGCATACTATCAACCAGCAAACTCCGTACCTTGATCATAAACTTCTGTTTTAGTTGGCTGAACCAATGAACACTAGAAAGAATGACAGATTTACAAAGGGCCCTATATTGAATCAAAATGTAAAATTGATTGATAAATCCCACAAATCTGTCAAAATGATGCAGAAGTGATGTACATCAATAGTACCTCTACTAAACAGTGTTTACATCATACTGTTTAATGGTTCATGTGCTTTGCTGGTTATATGCAACTTTCAAAGTGAAGATATGAAATCAATCGAATTTGCACAAAACTGTCAAAATGAAAAAGAAAACACAAAAACCCTAAAAGGCACATCTTCATCTAGAAGAAAGTGTTCATATTAAATTGCTTCAAGATATACTGGATGGTTTCTGAACTAAGACAAGTTCATCTAAAAAATGGAGTTTAAAATTGTTTTTTACTATCATTTTACCTTGGGTGTGATTGTAGGTGTTGGCTTTGCCCAGAGAGCAGAGTGACCACGATGGGAACTTGGGAAGCAGTCCAGATGGCGACTCACTGTGAATCATGCCAGGCAGATACTCTGTTGTGGAATGCTGTCTGGACGTGTTGTGGGGACTCTCTATAAATAACAAGATGCTAATGATGTGACATCTCATACACAAAGAAACCAGTCTAAAAAATGGATCTCAAAAACAAAGAAACCAGTCTATTTGATACAGCTCTCTCTCATTATAATGTGGTAGTTGATAATCATAACCACTAACTTCGTAACGAACCAAACAGTGGTATAGTGAGAACAGCATTATAAACTGAACCACGGTATAACAAGAACCACAAATGTACTGAACTGCAGTATAGTGGAAAAGATCTAATTTGTCAAATAATGTTTTAAAAAGAAAATAAAGATATAATGCAAAGCTTCATGTTATTTTCTTTCAAACCATATTGTCATAAAAATATGATAGACCAATTTAAATACAATGGCTTAATTTTGGTCATTGGGTCCATAGCAGTACCATGTTATATCCAGCATTGCATTACAATGTTCAGACATGTTATAACAAGGGAGAGCTGTATAACCGTCTGTACTCGTGTATAATCCATTACCAACTGCAAACTGCATAGACGCAGATCTGCCATCGCATAATGTGCCAGCAGATCTGGGTCTATGCAGTTTGTAAGGAGTAATCAGTAGAACAACAACATAGACCCTGATCTGCCGGCACATTATGCGATGGCAGATCAGGGTCTATGTTGTTTGCATTTGGACCCAGCCTATACGTAAGTATACACGGTACATATGTGTAATAATCATATCATTATAGCAAAGTACAAGGCTATAAGCTGTAAGTCATGTCATAGCATTAAACATTTTATGTGGAAATTTATAATCCCATTTTAATCGGTCAAGTTAAGACATTATTTTTCCATTTGGGTAAATGATGTTAGTCTTAAACATTTGTAACTGAAAGCCATTTCTTCTTTAACATTCAAAAGCATGAGAGAAAGAGCTAGCTTCAGGCCATGATACTCAAACATGATTACTGGGTAACGTTCACCCTACCGAATACCAACTAATCTATTCAGATGTCAGTGTGAATTTTGAACTGTAATAATAACACATGGCAATAATATTTGCATCTCATGTTAACACCACATGCCATGTTATCAATGGTCCATTACAGTGCAAATGCCGGATGGCTAAAGTTCAATCAGAATGAAAATGGTAGTGCACATCAAAATGGGCCATACTCTTGACTATGAGAAAATTTGAATACAAACAGTGAGATTTCTTTTATTTTTTTGTCATGAATGCTTCAATGGTCTTTGATAGTCTCTCTTATATCTACCAATTAAGCTGAAGACAACAAATCTTATATCCACTGAGATGATCATGTGGAGCAGTTCTGACATCAACAAACTGCTGTTTCAGTGTAGGTATTTTCTTGTTTGGAAACAACAGCATGTACATACAAGATGTCAAAAGCACCTGATATATAGACAATAAGATTTTGATTTGATAGTATATACACTGCACATCTGTTGATCAATTAACTTCAGAAATGAAAACAACCATTGTTCTTGCCCCACCCCCAACAATCAACCATAAGTTTTTGGATAGTTTTGTTCTGAATTATTTTCTTTGCCCCTAAGTAGTTGGACATGAAAAAAGAGAATTATTTGTTGGCATCCAAAAACATTGGGTAAAGATGGTACAATGGAAGGGCACTATTAAAAATATCAATTCAGCATGCACATTTTAAAAAAAACAACAAAAAAAAAACTAGAGATGTGTTTACAGAACATGAATGCAGACCTGCCAACCTTAAAAAGACATTCTCAGTAAGGTAGTCAATTTTTTCCGTAACACTTAGAGCACCTGCCATATTCATTGTGGGGCATTAAAACAAATGCAAGAAAAATAGAAGATATATCATACCAACAGGCTCATGTTCTTCTTGATGTTCTTGTTCATGTTCGACATGAGCTTGGTCCATGTCCTGCTCAATTTCTTGTTCCATCGGTACCAAATGTTCCTCAGTATGGTCCAATTGGTCTAGGTCCTGATGAATGCTGTGTTGTGGAGCCTGAATACTGTGCTCTGTGTTGCTGTACAAATCACTCCCACCTGACTGGCCTATAAACAATAATTCCAATAATGAAATTCAAACTCTGAACTTAAATACTTTGCATCAATTGATTGCGGACTCTGCTCACCTATCAGGCAAACATTAACATACAGCAACCAACAATTGCCTCCTGAACACTGCTATTGCTGGCTAGGTGAGTGTTACATATCACAACTGGCTTGTAACAGCAAATCCAATAGTTTGATGATTGTCACTATACAACATATACAAATTTAAACTGTTGTAACTTTGAAATTTCTCATATCCAGTTTTCAGTGTATACTGAGGATTCATTTTACTTTCAATGGAAAATTGTTGCCATAATAAAGACTTTGGATCACTATTTGCCATAATAAAGACTTTGGACCACTATTTGCCATAATAAAGACTTTGGACCACTATTTGCCATAATAAAGACTTTGGACCACTATTTGCCATAATAAAGACTTTGGACCACTATTTGCCATAATAAAGACTTTGGACCACTATTTGCCATAAAAAAGACTTTGGATCACTATTTGCCATAATAAAGACTTTGGACCACTATTTGCCATAAAAAAGACTTTGGACCACTATTTGCCATAATAAAGACTTTGGATCACTATTTGCCATAATAAAGACTTTGGACCACTATTTGCCATAAAAAAGACTTTGGATCACTATTTGCCATAATAAAGACTTTGGACCACTATTTGCCATAATAAAGACTTTGGACCACTATTTGCCATAATAAAGACTTTGGACCACTATTTGCCATAATAAAGACTTTGGACCACTATTTGCCATAATCAAGACTTTGGACCACTATTTGCCATAATCAAGACTTTGGACCACTATTTGCCATAATCAAGACTTTGGACCACCAACTGCCATAATAAAGACTTTGGACCACTATTTGCCATAAAAAAGACTTTGGATCACTATTTGCCATAATAAAGACTTTGGACCACTATTTGCCATAATAAAGACTTTGGACCACTATTTGCCATAATCAAGACTTTGGACCACTATTTGCCATAATCAAGACTTTGGACCACTATTTGCCATAATCAAGACTTTGGACCACTATTTGCCATAATAAAGACTTTGGACCACTATTTGCCATAAAAAAGACTTTGGACCACTATTTGCCATAATCAAGACTTTGGACCACTATTTGCCATAAAAAAGACTTTGGACCACTATTTGCCATAATAAAGACTTTGGACCACTATTTGCCATAAAAAAGACTTTGGATCACTATTTGCCATAATAAAGACTTTGGACCACTATTTGCCATAATAAAGACTTTGGACCACTATTTGCCATAATAAAGACTTTGGACCACCAACTGCCATAATAAAGACTTTGGACCACTATTCCCCATGCCACTAATTGAAGTACTGATGAAAGTACCATTTTTGGCAAAGTCCCAAAAATGTATACCCATAATGGGATCAGACCACTAATTCATTTCCCATAGAACTTAATGTTAATATATAAAAAAAAAAACAAAAAGCTCTGCATTAGATTGACAATATTTTTCTTCAGTACAATCCTATACACACCACTGCAATAATAAAAAAAGATTCCAACAAAATGCAGATTCTATTCTACAGCATCTTTGTAGGCTTTGCAAGATGTATATATTATCAGTTTGTCAAACAAAATCTCTAATTTAACACTATCAACTAGTAATAATATTATAGTATTCGCTTACTTTTGTTTATACCCCCCTACCAATTTTAAAAACAAAAAGCATCAAGGATATACAAAATGCACAAAGCTATGTCAATTCATTCATCAATTTATAATTTCTAACTTGAATGTCATCAGGGGGTCCCCAACACCATCAACTTATTGGTGTTTCAAACCAAGTAGAAGCTGTCAGTGTAAACAAACAGTCAGATTGCTCACTGTCATTTTCTGGTTTCTAGAACAGTCCATTTCAGTAAAGACTGTGTTGTCTGCATCCAATATTTGCAATGTCTAGTTTTAATATTTCTAAAAAAACTGAATAAATAAAAATAAGGAACTCTTTCATACATGTGTTCAAAGAGATGTAACTCCTGAATTTTATGAAGTTATTTGGAGCTTACTGAAAACGTTAAACTACATCACATCTGTTGCCAGAAAACATATACTCACCTATGCAAATATGGCGACCATGTCACTGAAGAAACACCCGTATGGTTTGAAACAACAAAAATGTTGAGATTGTTAGAGACCCCTGGCAACAATCAGGTTAGAAATTGTAAATTGATGAATGAAATGACTACGTTTTGTGCATTTTTTATACCCTTGATGCTTTTTGTTTTTTAAATCGGTATGGGGGTACAAACAAACAGGAGGGTAAGCGAATACTATAGCACACCGACCTCCTATATTGAAAGGGTCCTCAATATATCCAAAATATCAGTCATGGCTACAATATCATAGCTATATCCAAAATATCAGTCATTGCTACAATATCATAGCTATATCCAAAATATCAGTCATGACTACAATATCATAGCTATATTACAAAATATCAGTCATGGCTACAATATCATAACTATATCCAAAATATCAGTCATTGCTACAATATCATAGCTATATTACAAAATATCAGTCATGGCTACAATATCATAGCTATATCCAAAATATCAGTCATGGCTACAATATCATAGTTATATCCAAAATATCAGTCATGGCTACAATATCATAGCTATATACAAAATATCAGTCATGGCTACAATATCATAGTTATATCCAAAATATCAGTCATGGCTACAATATCATAGCTATATCCAAAATATCAGTCATGGCTACAATATCATAGCTATATCCAAAATATCAGTCATGGCTACAATATCATAGCTATATCCAAAATATCAGTCATGGCTACATTATCATAGCTATATTACAAAATATCAGTCATGGCTACAATATCATAGCTATATCCAAAATATCAGTCATGGCTACAATATCATAGCTATATCCAAAATATCAGTCATGGCTACATTATCATAGCTATATCCAAAATATCAGTCATGGCTACAATATCATAGCTATATCCAAAATATCAGTCATGGCTACAATATCATAGCCAAGTATCTATTTGCTTCCCTAGTCATTCCCATCACCATGGATTCCTGACTTTGTTACCTATTTTCACTACATCATTGGATTTCTATTCTATTATATCCTTCCTCACTGTCACCTCTGGGACCTGTAACATACTTCATACACAGTCACAGTATAATGTATGTATATCAAATACACTATACTGTTTGTGAAGTATGTTACAGAATACTTGCCATATTCAAGTATTGGGGGGGGGGTTGTTGTTTAAGACTCAAAATGTGTGTTTTGAGGTCCCAAGGCGGGTCAGTGCGCATGACCCCCAAAAGCGACGTCATCCAAATGAGAATAAGCTATCTTTTTAAATCAACCTATAGCAAATGACTGGAATACCATCTGTATTCTCTGAAGCATTTAATATACTTACAAAAAAAAAAAAAAAAAAAAAAAACTTAGCATTGTGAAATAACATCTCCACACACATGGTCACAACCTCACAGACATTAAATACAAAAATACACCAAGTTACTGTCTTTAAAATCCACTGGACAGTGGAATGCAGTTTTAATTACATGCAGTCTTTGCTGCTTTCAATATTTCAGTAGTTGGTTTGATGGTAATGCAAGTGTCATTTGTGTTCACAAATATGCCTACACTTCGCCTTCGCGGATGTGCATCCACGTCTATGTTGGCGCAAGTAATGGCCAAAGTCGCTAAAAGTGATAAAACCTGAAAGATAGCAATGAATACCCATTTCAAAACAGTGAATCTGGCAATGAAAACATTCACGGTTTGTGGTTAGTCGGCCGAGTTGCTG
This sequence comes from Margaritifera margaritifera, assembly GCA_029931535.1. Lineage (NCBI taxonomy): Eukaryota > Metazoa > Mollusca > Bivalvia > Unionida > Margaritiferidae > Margaritifera > Margaritifera margaritifera. The sequence continues at coordinate 475,183 of JAQPZY010000995.1, read as the reverse complement.
AAGTCTTTGGCCATCACTATTGTAATATATTTTCGAAGTTAAAGTCACAACTATGGCAGTGAAGATTTAATTTATTCTCGGCTGAATTAATGAAAAAAGGTACTAATTTATGCAAATACACAATTTGTCATTTGATTAATGATTTAATACTTTTAAATTATTAAAATTCCATGGTGCAGTTCATTTCAGGTTAACTAGATATTCAAACATGTTAATGTTTTCATGAGTTATTTATCACATGATAAAACATTTATTGCAATCATGTAAATGTCCAAGGAAAACATGAGAAAGATAAGGTGGCAAAACTGTCAAAGCAAATAAGATTATCTCATTTTTTTTAGCACTTCTAGTGAATTATGTACTACAATTTTCCTTTGTCCCTTTAAAATGTTGTGTCCCCCAAATCTGAGGGTAAGGAACACAGTGTCCTCTTACCTTAGGATCCTAGGTGCAACACTGCATTAGAGATTGAATGGTGCTGTTATTCAACCTACCGAAATAATGATGTTTTGAATTTATATACAGAGAAAAAATCTGACTTCAAAGAAATGTTGCCGCTGTCACAAACTTTAATAAAGATGACTTCAACATTGTCATTAAATGCAGTCAGTGATGTGTAATAACATTTGTTCTTCAACACACATCTCTTTGATGTACTTAAATTCTGACAAATTGGGTTGTTCCACTTAGTGTACTTTACCTATGCAAATTAGCCTAATGGGCTCTCCTTCAGCAGTGCTCAAAGGATTTGACAAGACACAACACCCTAGCTATTGTGAGACAATTCAGTAAATCTCTGAAAGGTGTCTGTTTATCTCTGACCACCTTACCTTTTAATTGCCTGTAAAACAGCTGTATAAACTGTCCAGAGAAAAGTTTTACATGAGCTCTGAGCAAAACTGTTTACTGCTTATACATACCACAGATTACGGGCACATATCATGGTGGTGAAGAAATATACGTTTTTTTTAAAACAATTTTGTGGGAATTTTTTTTTCCGCTAAGATTGCTGAAAATCGTGTTTTTCGAAACACGAACATGTTGGGGGATTTGGGAGTCCAAAATCATGTTTTTCATGTGACACGTTGTGTTATGGCATGTATGATGTTACAGTCCCCTGTGACTGTCGCCATTTTAGAAAACAAACAAAACAGTTGTGTACCATGTGCTGAAAGCCTTCAAATGAAAACCAATGATGGTGAATCTCTGATGCCAAACTGACCAATTAGATATTACATTACACCAGCAGAACTAGGCTTTCAGACTGGTATGCAGTTTATTTTGCAGGCACAAAAAATTATGTGCTCCTTGACGTAAATATGCAGAGGCTCCGATGAAAATTCAGACTGTGGAAAAAAGATTGTGATATGGAAATTGAAAACTGAAATCATGATTTTCCAAAAAATTCAGAATTCTCACATCACTGAATATCATGGTACATGTTTATGGCTTCCCTAAGGAGCGTTATATGATTTCAAACAAAGAGAGATGAGAGATAACTCTTGTGATTACCCAAGCTTAGTGCCAAACTAAGATTTGACATTCCGAGAACTACATCTTTCTCTGTGTGCGATTCCCTTGCTTGGGATTTTGAAGAAGTTTTAGGACTGGCTGACTTTCCGCTTGGTGATGAAAGACTCTGCCCTGCACGAACTTCAGTGGTACTGGGTTCAAATACAGGAAAACTGATGTGCTGTAGTGTCTTACAGCAAACCTTTTCTAAAGCATCATAGAAATCAAAGTTGGCTGCCTAGAAAAAGTAAAATAAAACAAACCAAAATTTAAATAAATTTAACACAAATACACACAAGATTCTATCAAGTGTTTTATTGTTGTGAAATTAACATCCGTGAATTGAACCATAGCTAGTAATATACACACGTTTTGTGGTGTTATGTATGATGTTTATATAATATTATAGATATTTTAGGAAATTATAAATGTTTCTTGACTTTAATATTTGCTTAAATCTTAATGTTGATTATCAGGAAAAACATGTTTAACTAGTGTCCTTGAATTAGGTTGTTTACTTCAAATTTAAGTTCAAGCATAGTTTTGATAAACATAATGTTTACCAAATTTGAGGTCAAGGTTGATTTTGTTTACAGATAAAACTGGAAAATCCTTAGAGTTATGTGTAAAAAGTCATGTCCATACAAGTAAAATTCCATTAAGATGACACACATTCTTGAACATTCTGTCATGTGACCAATCTTTATATATACCATGTTTAGTGGACAGTTTTTCAGTTTCGACATTATTATCAGTCTTGTAAAGAGCTATTACAGTTGTGGAAAGTCATTCCAAATTCTAAGAGAGGAATTATTTAAAATATTAATTGGATTATAACAGTGCTCATAAACTTTTGGATTTTGGATTTTTAATTAATGATTTTGGAATTTATGTGAACTTATTCAGAGATATTTTGGAGTACTTCATTTTGACATCAGCACATTAAAGACTACTAGTACATCAGGATTTTGAAGACCATTGGCACATCATAACATTCAAGGATACAGCCGTGAATTCAGAACATTCTATATTCAGGACATGTGATTAAACACTAATTCTTATTGGATTATTTGGATTTGAATACACATTACTGTAAGTGTCTTTTGATTTTTCATCTTAATTATCTAGAAATAAATTGCTTGTTGATTTTTACTTGATTTGTTGGTTTCACTTTCTTTCTGTTACATTTTTCTTAGACCATAGATTCGTAACAGTGGATATTTATCTAAATCTAAACTTTGAGGTTACAACTTTAAGCAACTTTGAAACACAGCCAAGACATAAGTTTTACATGATTTTCAATTACATTGTCCAAAGTAGGTCACAGCTATTAAGTTATGATGTGATACAAACATTCAACCCTTGTGTATTCAAATACATTTATGGCCCTCTGTCATAAACTCTACTCAACTCAAGATCTTACTCAAAATATTCTAGCAAGTTAACAGGCTACATTTGTAAATTTCGAGTAAGATTTTTAAGTCTGGAAAAATATTTATTACTCCAAAAGTTTTATTATGGAGGGGACCAGGTTGCTTCGAGTTAAAGAAATGTCAAAACCAACACTTTGATGGGATCTAAATTGGCAGATACATGCACATAATCCCCTGAAAGTTAAATGTAAGAAACAAATCAATGGTCTGGCAAACAGTTTGATTTCAGTGAGTAACCAATTGGCATAACTGCTGCCTAATTTGTCAGTCATTGACTGTAGATATGTCAGGAACTGGACAACTTGGACAACTGACAAATTGGCCCAACAAACTTTAGTCCATATTTGTGAAGAATGAAACCACTATCAAAGACATCTTGACCTGATAGTTACAAAAGGAATATTATTGTAAGGAAGTCATATGCACTTAAGTCATGCTCATGGTACTTTCAGACTGTGAGAACTGACAAAATATTCATGAGATATTTGAGTACCGTATATACTCACGTATATAATCTGGATCCAAATACAAATAACATAGTCCCTGATCTGCTGTCACATAATGGCCAGCAGATCAGGGTCTATATTGTTTGTTCTACTGATTAGTCCTTACAAACTGCATAGACCCAGATCTGCTGGTGCATTATGCGATGGCAGATCTGGGTCAATGCAGTTTGCAGTTGGTATCAGCTTATATGCGAGTATATACGGTATATTCCTAAAGATTTGATTTTTTCAGTTTATCCATGTGCACCGATACAAAATGCAAACAATTTGTCCTATGAGTTCACTTTTTCTATATGTTAATAAGATGCAGATTGTCTGAAATATGCACACAATAATGACTGGCATGATCCTTGTTATTTTTCATCTACAGGTTTACTCAAATAAACAACTTTCATTGATAACACTTGCAAGTTGTGGTCTTTGATAACACCTGCAAGTTGTGGTCTTTGATAACACCTGCAAGTTGTGGTCTTTGATAACACCTGCAAGTTGTACTCTTTGATAACTCCTGCAAGTTGTGCTCTTTGATAACACCTGTAAGTTGTGCTCTTTTGGTTCACAATATCACCAGAAAAAAATCATAGTATAAGAATATTATTATTATGTGAGAAATGGAAGTCAGGGAGTGAGACTGTGAAATGGTCTGCATTCTGAGATTTGTTATTACACGTTGACCTATCACAGGTATGTTAAGTATATATCCTTGAAAAGATTCTAAAACAGATCTAACCATCTTTCTTGATTCTTTATTTTGTATGCCCAACCATAAAAGTGGCAGGGTATATAGTGTTAACTGTCCTTCTGATTAAGTTTTGTGTTTAAGTCAGTTTTCAGGCATTGTAGTGGCACCCCATGTTCCACATTTCTAGTTTCTTAGCTTTTTATTTGTATGCCCCACCACAAAAATCAGAAAGCATGTAGTTACTCTTGTCAGTCCACTGCTCCATCCATCTAGTGAAGTAACAAATTTAGGTAAGATAGTAGTCTTGGTATATGAGGTCACTTACTAACCAGACTAATGGTCCTGTACTTTTTAGTCTAGTGGTATGTGCTCCAAGCTGAGATAGACAAACCAGGTTTGATTTGTGATCATGACAGTTAGACTTTATATCCCATCCAGTTACATTTTGGGGCTCAGCCTACTCTCATGAGCTGGTGGCCAGTTAGAAATTGGTTTTTTAACTTCCCCGATAGGTGAATCTTGGTAATATTTAAAGACAAATGTCAAAGTAAGGGGGAGGAATGTAGCAGTCCAGGTATATAAGGCAGCATATTAACCAGCCTAGCTGGTCTGCACCCTTTTAGTCTAGTGGTACATGCACCTGACTGTGAGACAGATGAACCAGGTTCAATTCCCCATCATGACAGTTAGACTTTGTATCCTCTCCCATTACATATTCCTCCCATTTTCAGGCATTGTGCTGAAGCATCCCTATTCCATGAATACATTTCTAATTTTTGAGCTTTTTAGTTTTTTCTCTTTTGTTTCATTTAAAAATGAGCCAGTTTTAAAAAAAACAGAAACATGGAAGACACAAAGGACCAAAGATGACGTGAATTGCCATCTTAGTCTGATATTAGCACAGAATTTCCATTGTTCAACTTCTCTCATAAACAGTTTGCTCTGTCTTGAGACCCTGAACAAGATGAATTAGAAAGGACTGTATTGTCTGAGAACTGGATAAGTTATTCCAAACTGAACTGTATCAAACTTGGGACAAGCCATCTTGAATGAGTTGTTTCTAACTTTGGATGTACTTTTTCTCCAATATGCTGAAAATCGGCTAGTCATTGGCAGAGTTGTCACAAACCTGGGCCTATATGCATTGGGTCAACTTGGCTCAAGGTTGGGCCTATTTGTCTTGGGCCTAGTTGTCTTAAGCCGAGTTGTCTTGTAACAAACTGGTTAAGGCTGGGCCAAGTTGTCTTGTAACAAACTGGTTAAAGCTGGGCCAAGTTGCCTTGTAACAAACTGGTTAAGGCTGGGCCAAGTTGTTTTGGATCAAATTGTCCTTAATTTTTTGTATTCAATAATTTAATTTTTTACCTTATGGTCAAATGGATCATCCTTGTCAGCCTGTTTTCTCCCACAGTTACATGCAGCTTTCATCTTCAGTTGACTCGTGTGAGGCATGATGGGTAGATGCAAGTTTCCTTCTGTTTCATGTTCCTCAGGAATCCGGTGTAGCTTATATGGTAAAAATTAAATCTTGACCTTTATTAAATTTCTAGATATGACCAAATATCTACTGTATAGTCCTTATACAGTCATGTATGTGGCAAGGTTTTTCCATTTTTGGCTACACTGGCAAAAAATGCCAATACCTGTATTAACAAAGTTATACAGTACATGTATATTACCTTATATACTGTAATATTTCATACCCTCTAATGTGTAATCAATTTTTGTCCTCCAATTTTTGGAAGCAAGTACTTTTTTATTATTAAAATTGTGCACCTTTTAGGCACATGCAAAAATGATATTTTTTTTTTACCTATAATTTGTTGTATATGTGGAAAAAATTACTTAAAGTGTACACAAATTATAGACAATGTAATAAAAATGTAAAAAAAATTGCAATGTAATAAAAGTATAAAAACTACAGACAATGTAATAAAAATGTACATAAATTGCAATGTAATAAAATTTTAAAAAATACAATCTAATAAAAATGTACAAAAAATTACAGACAATAACATATAGATGTATGTAAAACTCATTCAATATTCAGTCAGGGTAGTGCCCAAACTAATCCCTACTAATATTTCCATCTGAGAAAACTGCCAAAACTTGGCATTGCAGATATAAATCCACAAAACTACATACATGCTTTGTTCCAAGTTGGTGGAAAGAATGAACTTGATATTACGTACGGATACATCTAGGACATCAAACCAAGACATATTTATATACTATATCACACGAGTTCTTTCCCTTGACTTGGAACAAAACATGCAGACAATTTTGTATTTATTACATACCCCTCTTTCACACTTTCCAAATATCTTTACCTATTACATAATGGTTAGATTCTGGTGCAATTTCTGATAATATCTCTGTGCAGACAGCAGTGAAAACAGCTAAATAGTTCCAGTCTGGGCAGGTGATATGGAAATGTGGATTGAACATCCGTGTCAAACACCACATGAAATTGGTATGTAATAAAGTGTAATACAGTACAATGAATCTTACCATATGTACTCACTTATAAGTCAAGTCCAACTGCAAACAACATAGATCCTGATCTGCCATTGCATAATGCACCAGCAGATCAGGGTCTATGTTGTTTGTTCTACTGATTACTCCTAACAAACTACACAGACCCAGATCTGCTGACACATTATGCAATGGCAGATCTGGGTCTGTGTAGTTTGCAGTTGGACTCGCATTATAAGTGAGTACAGATAGTACTTATGAAGAACAGTCAACATTTGTTATAGTCTACATATATGATGCAGTTTTCACATGCAAAGTAAGTTTACCAGATTAATGAAAACTTTTCTTGCAATGTTCTGTTTTTTCTTTAAACTGACAGATGTCAGCATTACCTGTTGATCTTAATTGATAGTTCTTATAATAGTTTGAAAAATATATTTAAATTATTTCAGTTTAATTCCAATCTGGCATCTGTATACAAAAACAGCTTCGTTCTTTGTTATGTACAAATTGTGCCAATAGACTGTAAAATAAATTATAAAAAGACACATCTAAATCAGGCAACTTCCTCCAGGGTGCGAGCCAGATAAGCGATTTTTAAAGCCACACCCTATGATGTAAATAAGCGGAGAAAACCAGGTTGTGGGTCGGATCAGGCCTAAAATAAAATATTTTGTGACCTCCTATAAATTCAGTCTACACCTGATACCATATTGCACTATTTCTCCATACTGTAAATGAACAATTAGTTACTGCAGGGATTATGTATGCAGTGTAATTTATAAGATAAAAATATTTTTAATCACAAATGAACATGTTCTTAATTATGATATATGTCTGAGATACATACAGGGTTGACACAGTGATTTCCAGTTAGGCTGACTTCCTCACAGAGTTGTCTCCCATTTTTCCAGAACTTGACACATGACTCTTCCAGTTGGGCAATATATTTATCACATGCTGGTCCCCTGGCAAACTGGCTAAACACCTTTTTTGCCTGGACTAACTGAAAAAAAAGGGTAGACAGGCATGAAACTTAATATCTGCTCCAAATCATTTTTTACAAGTTCAAATTCTGACTTGCTCTGAATTGCAAAAGAATCAGCAGTTACGTTTACTTCTACTTTTATCCTTGAAAGAAGACTTAAGTAGAGGTTCAAACTCAGTTTCTATTTTCAAGTAGCAAGTACTCATCCACTACCTGGGCTGAACAAAAGGAGCAAAATCACTTTTCAAATGGCAAATACTGAATTCACCAATGGAATGAAAAACAGTTGTTCTTATTCACAATACAGAAATCCCTCACTATAAGGTAACTCAGTATAATGCAGTATTTTTTATAAGGTGTGTATGATCATGGATCCCATTTCATTATTTAATAGTAATCAGTAATATGTATAAAATACCTCACTATAATGTACCCCAGCATAACACAGTCCCTTTTAAAAGGTGGGTAAGGTCATGTGTCCCATTTAATAGTAACTGGTAATATATATAAAATACCTCACTATAATGTATCCCAGTATAACACAGTCCCTTTTATAAGGTGGGTAAGGTCATGGGTCCCATTTAATAGTAACAGGTCATGGGTCCCATTTAATAGTAACTGGTAATATGTATAAAATACCTCACTATAATGTACCCCAGCATAACACAGTCCCTTTTATAAGGTGGGTAAGGTTATGGGTCCCATTTAATAGTAACTGGTAATATATATAAAATACCTCACTATAATGTATCCCAGTATAACACAGTCCCTTTTATAAGGTGGGTAAGGTCATGGATCCCATGTCATTATTTAATAGTAATTTGTAATAATGCACCTTGGTATAAGGAAGTTCATTTTATAAGGTGAGTATTATCATGATCCCATTTCATTATTTCATAGTAAATGGTAATAATAGATATATGTATAAAATACCTCACTATAAGGTGACCTCATCTGTAAGGCAGTCCACTGTTATTGCTCTGATGAACAATGTTATAATGAGGGATCACCATCTTTGTGTTTGTTTCATTAACTTTATAATCTAGAGTTATTATAATACAACATAGAATGACAAAAACTGAACAATAAAACTTGCAGAATGGACTAATATGTTTACAAGTATTGGGGCAAATTCTTCGCTCGTAGAAAGTTTTCTTAGCACTTTTAGTATAGGCAGCAAACTTAAAATTTGGGGAAACAAAAATTGCCACTGTTACTGTTGATTTCATTTACTATGTAACCTTTACATATTAAATATTCACATTTACTACCGTATATAGTCATGTATAAGCAGTGTCCAAATGCAAACAACAAAGACCCTAATCTGCTGGCGCATTATGTGACGGCAGATCAGGGTCTCTGTTGTTTGTTCTACTGATAAGTCCTTACAAACTGCATAGACACAGATATGCCAGCACATTTTGCACCAGCAGATCTGGGTCTATGCAGTTTGCCATTGGTATTGGTTTATACATGAGTATATATGGCATGTATTTTTTTTTACATAACAGGCAAGAAAACAGCAGTTTATTTACTCATGAATGCAGTTAGTAATAACTGTACACAAGCTTGTTTTGTTTTCATGTCTGGCCTGCTACACATCCATATACTTCACTCTTACCTTATTTTATTATCTGAGAAAGGTCTGAATACCAACAAAATCCAAAATTGAAAATGTCATCAAAACTATATACAACAGCCATGTTGCTATAGCAACATTTGCTGCACTGATATGAAACATACATGCTGTAGAACTGATTTTCTAAATTTCAAATTTATATATGGAAAAAATGTAAATATAATATTTAATACAACATTTTCAGCACTCATAAGGCAATTTATGTAAGATGAAAAGTAAGCTACTATGTTTATTAGCTCACGAATACTGAAAAAGTAACATTCAATACTTCAGTAAGTACTGTCAGTAATTCACTGCATTCATTACTTACGATTCACCTACAAATGTAGATTAGATTTAGGATTTATGTCATAGCACCCACTACGCAACCCCACCCCTATATAAGTTACAACACTATGCTACTGTTAATTACAACCATACCTTGCTAAGATGGTAGCTGGTGACATAATGCGGGGGGAGATTTTCCTGGTATGCACTTTCTGCCAATGGAAGAACTTTGTTACACCTACTGCAATAAAGAGAGATAAAATAAAATTTCCAGCAAGATTTCACTTATTTTTAAGGAATTTTACTAAGACAATTCCGCAACTGAAGAGTAGTGTCATGAAAGATAGAGGAATAATACTGAACTTGAGCAAAGTGGCTAATGAGATACAAGAAAATAAGCGATTAAGAAAATGTCAAAAGTATAAGCTTACCATGTAAGTAAACTGTCCAATTCCTACTATTTTCTTTTACTCAATCATGGTCAATTCTAGGGCAAATAATTTAGGGGAGAAATTCCCCCTCTGTTCAAGAAGAAGGGGGGACTTTTCTAAATATAGGAGTGATCTGATAAATAAATATTGGTAGGGCTTGAAAATATAATGTCTGATTTTTGCGTGTTCAATTGATTTTTCTGGAATGATTTGTTTATGCTAAATAATGAGCCATCTTTAAGAACATGCTGCTGAAACCATTTTGCTTGTATCCTATTGTGTGAAAAAGAAACATTTTTCATCCATTTTCATGAAGTTTTCAGCATATACTTAAAAGATCCTTTGTCAATTACCACATCTGTGTAAAAAAAACAAAAAAAAAAACATTATTTGAAAGAAACATTTTTAAAAGCACATGAATAGGTGCATAATTTACTATTTTTCTGAGAGGTCAACTGATTAGGTGAGAAGTAGGAGACTATGTATATGTATTGTCAACTATCCAAACAGCTAGTCAAAAATATTGTTATAATAAAGGAAGGAACACATATCCGTTGCAATGAAAATGGAGGAGTTGTCTGCTCACTTGTCAGCTTTTCGACAATGCACATATGTTGGAGAAAAAAACTGAATATTATAGCAAGTCACAGGACAACCAAGGGACTGCTTGATATGACACTGTAAAATACAAACAGACTAATCAAAATGGCCCTACCACTCCACCCACTGTCTACCACACCTAAGAACTGACTGTTCACATCAGCAGTGATTACTGATAAGACCTAATTAATTGCACACACCTTAGACACTTAGACCACCAACTGTAATTTAGTTGAAATATAAAGTAACTCAGACCATCAGTACCTAAACAAGAATCCATCAAAGGGACTGACACTCTACTGGCTTAAAAGAATTTCCAGGAATTCAAGATACGACCATTTCTTCCTTTTAACTGCAGAGTGTTGAAACAATATTTGATATTCTTCAGTGATAATAAGATTTTCAAATTCTGATGGTGTACAATTTTATTCCTTTTTCCATTTGTACAGAAACAATGCAACTACTACTACTACTAATAATATTAAGTATTATCATTATTACACGCTTCCCATGTGAGATGCATTTCTTTGGGTGATATAACATTGTGCTATTTGCAATAATTTATGATACTGCACCATCATGACATCATAACATATATTTATGGCATCTTGCAATTGAGGTGTTCTTTTCATTATACTGAAAAAAGATGAATTTCCAACTTGTACATTAAATGATGTAATAAACCAATGAAAGACCTTTGTTTGGGTGAATATGAAGTTTTATGAACAAGTAAACCAAAGATATAGATCTCTGCTACACATCAGTCAGTATGTGCTTTAATGTCTCATAAAAGTATGTATTCACCTCAACAAAAGTCAACAACTATATAATGATTCATTAAGTTTAATTTCATTGACAGTAATTAATAATAATAATAATAATTACTATTTACAACAGGTACAACTCATTTAGCTTAGTACAGGCAAACAAGAATCACCTACCCATGTGACCTATCATAAGCACAGTTATTAAGGCCTAATCTACATGAGAAGTAGGTATGATGGTGTGTATACATCGTACATGTTGGATGTGAATGAGAATTCTCTTCAAATCAGGCACACAAGATGCAAGCACAATAAATAGGGGTGAAACAATACACCTATGCCAGGTATCAATGCATATCGAGATACACAAGATATGATACAATACATATCCATACATGTAACAAATAAAGAGGGAAACAGCAAGTAACGATTATAAAGTCTGTGTGATGCTTTCTGACTGCCTATAAAGTCTGTTTGATGCTTGACTGCCTACAAAGTCTGTTTGATGCACCTAGACTGCCTATAAAGTCTGTTTGATGCATGACTTCCTATAAAGTCTGTTTGATGCACCCAGACTGCCTATAAAGTCTGTTTGATGCACCCAGACTGCCTATAAAGTCTGTTTGATGCATGACTTCCTATAAAGTCTGTTTGATGCACCCAGACTGCCTATAAAGTCTGTTTGATGCACCCAGACTGCCTATAAAGTCTGTTTGATGCACCTAGACTGCCTATAAAGTCTGTTTGATGCACCCAGACTGCCTATAAAGTCCGTTTGATACACCTTGACTGCCTATAAAGTCCGTTTGATGCACCTAGACTGCCTATAAAGTCTGTTTGATGCACCTAGACTGCCTATAAAGTCTGTTTGATGCACCTAGACTGCCAATAAAGTATGTTTGATGCACCTTGACTGCCTATAAAGTCTGTTTGATGCACCTAAACTGCCTATAAAGTCTGTTTGATGCATGACTTCCTATAAAGTCTGTTTGATGCACCCAGACTGCCTATAAAGTCTGTTTGATGCACCTAGACTGCCTATAAAGTCTGTTTGATGCATGACTTCCTATAAAGTCTGTTTGATGCACCCAGACTGCCTATAAAGTCTGTTTGATGCACCCAGACTGCCTATAAAGTCTGTTTGATGCACCTAGACTGCCTATAAAGTCTGTTTGATGCACCCAGACTGCCTATAAAGTCCGTTTGATACACCTTGACTGCCTATAAAGTCCGTTTGATGCACCTAGACTGCCTATAAAGTCTGTTTGATGCACCTAGACTGCCTATAAAGTCTGTTTGATGCACCTAGACTGCCAATAAAGTATGTTTGATGCACCTTGACTGCCTATAAAGTCTGTTTGATGCACCTAAACTGCCTATAAAGTCTGTTTGATACACCTTGACTGCCTATAATTTCTGTTTGATGCACCTAGACTGCCTATAGTCTGTTTGATGCACCTAGACTGCCTATAAAGTCTGTTTAATGCACCTTGACTGCCTATAAAGTCTGTTTGATGCACCTATACTGCCTATAAAGTCTGCTTTGATGCACCCTGAATGCCTATAGTCTGTTTGATGCACCTTGACTGATTATAAAGTCTTGCTGATGCACCTAGAATGCCTATAAAGTCTGTCTGATGCACCTGACTGCCTATAAAGTTTGATGCACCTTGACTGCATATAAAATCGGTTTGATGCACCTAGACTGCCTATAAATCTGATGCACCTAGACTGTCTATAAAGTCTGTCTGATGTACCCTGACTGCCTATAAAGTCTGTCTCATGCACCCTGACTGTCTATATAGTCTGATGCACCTAGACTGTGTATAAAGTCTGATGCACCCTGACTGTCTATATAGTCTGATGCACCTAAACTGTCTCTAAAGTCTGATGCACCTAGACTGTCTATAAAGTCGGATGCACCTGGACAGCCTATAAAGTCTGATGCACCTAGACTGTCTATAAAGTCTGATGCACCTAGACTGTTTATAAAGTCGGATGCACCTGGACAGCCTATAAAGTCTGATGCACCTAGACAGTCTATAAAGTCTGATGCACCTAGACTGTCTATAAAGTCGGATGCACCTGGACAGCCTATAAAGTCTGATGCACCTAGACTGTCTATAAAGTCTGATGCACCTAGACAGTCTATAAAGTCGGATGCACCTGGACAGCCTATAAAGTCTGATGCACCTAGACTGTCTATAAAGTCTGATGCACCTAGACTGTCTATAAAGTCGGATGCACCTAAACTGTCTCTAAAGTCTGATGCACCTGGACAGCCTATAAAGTCTGATGCACCTGGACAGCCTATAAAGTCTGATGCACCTAGACAGTCTATAAAGTCTGATGCAACTGGACAGCCTATAAAGTCGGATGCACCTGGACAGCCTATAAAGTCTGATGCACCTAGACTGTCTATAAAGTCTGATGCACCTAGACAGTCTATAAAGTCGGATGCACCTGGACAGCCTATAAAGTCTGATGCACCTAGACTGTCTATAAAGTCTGATGGACCTAGACTGTCTATAAAGTCTGATGCACCTAGACTGTCTATAAAGTCGGATGCACCTAAACTGTCTCTAAAGTCTGATGCACCTGGACAGCCTATAAAGTCTGATGCACCTGGACAGCCTATAAAGTCTGATGCACCTAGACAGTCTATAAAGTCTGATGCACCTGAACAGCCTATAAAGTCAGATGCACCTGGACAGCCTATAAAGTCGGATGCACCTGGACAGCCTATAAAGTCGGATGCACCTAGACAGTCTATAAAGTCTGATGCACCTAGACTGTCTATAAAGTCGGATGCACCTGGACAGCCTATAAAGTCGGTTGCACCTGGACAGCCTATAAAGTCGGATGCACCTGGACAGCCTATAAAGTCTGATGCACCTAGACTGTCTATAAAGTCGGATGCACCTGGACAGCCTATAAAGTCGGATGCACCTGGACAGCCTATAAAGTCTGATACACCGAGACTGCCTGTAAAGTCTGATGCACCTAGACTGTCTTTAAATTCTGATGCACCTATAAAAGGTAAAACATGTGAAAAGTATAGGTTAAATATTAAAATATCAAGCTTACTTTAGTTGAAATGTAAGCAAAATCTCTAGCATGTGCATTTTAAACTTTTTAATACTTACAATTCAACAATTTTGTTTATTGTTATGATCATTTTGAGGTGCATCTAACATCACTGGTTGTTCATAGGGAAAGGAGCTTCAGTGGCTCAGTGGTTAGTGTGCTGGACTCACAACCAAAAGGGTGCGGGTTCAAATCCTACCACTGGACCAGCCTGGGTCTGCTACCATGGTGTATCCTTGGGCAAGGCACTTTATTCCAATTGCCTCAGCACTAAATAACTTACTTGTGTTTCTGTGTCATAAAGTACTAAACCAAACCAAATTGTCCAAAGGGAAAGAACAACCCAGTGTAAGATAGTAAACACCTGCTTTCTCTGGGTGAATTGATGCAATGGCTAGGCTTAAAACAACAATCCTATGCATGCCATAACAGGTTAAACTCAGATGGCAGTCAATCACATCTTGTCCATGTGCTGTTAAATGTACTAACGCCTGTGTGATAATTCCTCCCAAGTGGTTGTCGGTCTTCTATTCAAGTATAGGGAAACAATTTTAACATCCTAAAACAAATTTGGAAAAATTATTCTACAGTATATCCAAAAATAAACTAAAAATCAATTCAGCTCATAATTGTCTGAACATTTAAAATTAGAAGAAAATTGAATGTTATGATCAGTCCAGGATTGCTAGGTAAAGATAAACAGAATACAAACAGGCTGTCCAATAATCATAGATTCAAGTCCTATCTTTCATGATGTACATAATGAAGGAGGCATATATATATGGTATAACGGTACCAATTGTGCAAGCCCGGGGGAGGGGGGGGGGGACAGAGCTCAAGGTGTAGAGAAAATTCTATTCAGAAATAAACAACAAAACTAGTTATGATTGGTGCATTATGTAAGAGTTGTATTTTCTGTCAGGGTAAAAAAAAAAAAAAAAGTTGAGTCTCTTGGCAACATGTGAGATTATGTTAATTCATGTCTAGATCATGTTTTGTATTTTTAAAGATTTTTTAAAAATGTGATACACATCACTGAAAATGTATCTGTTGTGACTGGATAACTCATACCACTGTCTTGTTCCAGCAGAGTTATCTCTCTTAAGTGCAATGGAGTACCTGGCTCTGTCCTTGTCAAATTGACAATCTAACATTGCTCTCTGTGATAGTGTGTGACATTCATTCTCAAGTAGAAAAGATGGTAATTTATTTCACCAACGTTAACATTAAGGTCTATGGAAAAACAATTGACACCGACCGTACCGTGATACCATAGCACACACAGATTTCCCTCTGGTGAGGCTATTTATAGATTTACTTGTATAGTATTATTAGAGGGTATGGGAGGTAACTCCTCCTTCTAGCTAGTATTCAAATAACATAAACCATCACACCATTCCATGTCCTTAGAAACACTTATATACCAGTTAGAAGGCATATAAATTGGAGGTCCGGAGAACTTGGGTTATCCTATCAATTGACTATGCCCAATTCACATTTGACCTTCACTTTTGCTGCACTGTACAATTACAGGAAACCTTTCTAAGCTATAAACTGATCAAAAACTTCAAATAACCAATATTTTTCATTAAAATTTAAAAATCCTATACAAATGCTACACCTGCAATCTGATTCCCCATAACCTACATCAGTTTTTCTCTCCGGTTGAGCTGTCCGGACGTGGAGGGGGGGGGGGGGGGGGGGGCGCATAGTATGTAAATATGTCCCCTATAACGACCAAGATATGGGGATTTTTTTAATTTAGGGGAACAATGGCAGTTTTTGAGGTGGGGGAATGTCCCATAGGCTTGCCGAAGGTGCAATGCTGCAAGCTTAAATGGGGTATTCAAAATTGGATCCTTCAAAATTTGGAAAAATATATAGTCGTGTTTGAATACAACCTTCAGTTATAAAGGAGGAAATTTACATCTGGATATTTCACGGTAATCTTAGATTTTGCTGAGGTACAAATGGCAATCATCAAAATTAAAACCTTAATTGAACACCATGTCACATATGCTACAAGTTCCTCAAAAAGTTTGTGATAATCATATTTGCACATTTTCAGATCAATGTAAAGAACATGTTTCCTGTTTTGTAATTTGCTTTTTCTGATCTTGTAGCTATTTCTGATAATTAGAATAAACAACAACCACATTAAAAAAAGACAATTAAATTTTAAAAAATTATTCCAAGGCAGAGGAAACTCTATTTAATGTGCAGATTCATGATGAATGATGATGACTTGAATTGTTCCATTAAAGTTGTGGAATGAACAGCAATAAAGTCCGAGTTTTTGATCATCTTGAACATGGTGCTGTTCCACAAAAAAGTTTAAATATTTAGACTTTTCACTTAATAATTTATAAGGCATTCCACACAATTTGGTCCAGGTATGTGATGTAGAACTGATGTTATTCTGCTGAAACCATTTTTTCTTCTTTCAATCACAGTGACAAATCAATAGGCATTTTCTTTACCCAAGTACAAACCATGCACAAAGTTTGGTAACTGTAGATTGTTGAGAACTAGTTATTGTGCTGAAATAAAATTGGTGGCAGGTTAATTGACATACATTATACTATGTTCTGCCTAATGGCAGCTATATAAAAATCAAACTAGATTTGTGTTTGTACGACATGCAAGACCCCACCAAAATCTTTTGGTCCAAAAAATTTTTATTTTTTTTTTTAAAAAAAAACATGCATACAAACATGCATATCAAATTTCATCTGTCTACCTCAGGTGTTTTTTTGTCTAACTGTGCTAACAAGGCTTTTATATAAAAAAAATCCCTAAAGTTTACAAATGTATATAAAAAAACTAATTTCATAGCCCAAAAATTTATCAGGTCATATGTATACATATATGAATACAAAAATGACAACCAAATTTCATTTATCTACCTCATGTGGTTTCTGCTTAATTACGCTAACAAGGTTTTCAATCAAGTCCAACAAGTACAACAATGTGTAAAAACTTGAAAATTGGATGAATTGTTCTAAAAATATAATCAGGTCATCTACAAAGCCATACAAATAGGTAGTCAAATTTAATTTACCTGTAATTATCTCAAGTGGTTTTTACTCAATCATGCTAACAAGATTTACATTAAAAAAAGTCCAGCATGTTTTTAAAATGTGTAAAAAATTGAAAAAAATTGATATAATGGCCTCACAATCAAACCAGGTCATCTATATATAGAGGATGTTACACGAGGGCTCATTTCAAATGAAATTTATGAAATAAGTCAAATAATTTATATCTTTTGCGAACCTTGGTGAGCAAAAGTTTGAACAATTATTCTACAAATTTCATAAATTTCATTTGAAATGAGCACAAATTAAGTATCTATTTATCATATGATGAAAAAATACTGATTTTATTTGACCAAGCTCAAGAATAGTGTAGTGAAATGACTCTGAGATACATTCGGATGCCTTGGTTGCCTAATTGTGCTAACAAAGTTTTTGTTAAAAGTTTAAGTCCCAAAAATTCAAAAGTGTGTATAATAAGCAGCTAAACAAGCTTATCAAATTTAATTGACCTTTGTTGAATTGGGTTATGCATAAGCATTTAAACCAAATGTAATTGCCCTTTGTTGAATTGGTTTATGCATAAGCATCTAAACCAGGGGTGTCAAACATATGGCCCGCCAGACTCATTATTTATTATTATTATTTATGTCAAATCTGGCCTGCCATAGCAAATGAGTTTGACATTACTGATTTAAACCAAATGTAATTGCCCTTTGTTAAATTGGTTTATGCATAAGCATCTAAACCATAATTAATTGCCCTTTGTTGAATTGGTTCATGCACAAGCATCTAAACCAAATTTAACTGCCCTTTGTTCAATTGGTTTATGCATAAGGTTTTCACTGAAATAGTCCAAGTCTAAAAAATGTCAAAAACAAATAAAAATACAACAAGAGCTGTCAGTAGACAGCATAGCTCCCCTCTAAACAATGTCAAAAACAAATAAAAATACAACAAGAGCTGTCAGTAGACAGCATAGCTCCCCTCTAAACAATGTTAACCATTAATTGAGATTTACATAATTACTATTCACCATAATCAATAAACAGACATACACATGTAGCTGTTGAGTCAATTATAAGTACACAACAATATGGTTCTAAACAAACAACTTTGAGAAAACTCCATGAGGCATGAAATATATGTCATAGTGACCTTCTTTTGGAATGATGGTGTCATGCATAACACCAAGGTATCCACACACAGGTACATAACCCTACCAGTAAGACTGCTTGAAACTGACCTAAAGGTGTAGCTCAGTTAAGTTGTGAATGCATGAAATGTAGGCCACAGTGACCTACTTATGATTTGATGATATATTCCTCAATATAGTGGATCCATCAACAAAGTCACATGACTGTAAACTCAGAGTTGCATGACACTCGGACGTATAACAAAGGTAACATAAGTTGCCTAAGCATGAAATGTAGGTCATGCTGATCTACTTTATGTGTGACAGTTTAGTTCTCTCCTAGCTGGATCCACACATTAAACTACAAGACCCTACTGGTGAGAATACCCTCAAATTTCACCTAATACATGTACAAAGCAAGAGTTAACCACGGAATGATGCAGAAAAGGATGGACAGATGGGAAGGCAGATTAGTTCAACACTAAATGCCCCTTCCACATTCATTGTGTATCATACAAAAATGGTTTGTATCCTCTAAAACCAAACAAAAGTTGGCCTTAAGCAAACAAGAAAGGGTATTTTAAAACTCTGACCTGACAGGGCAAACATAAAACAAAAATTTTAATCTGATACTATTCACTATAAATTATAATCAAAATAAGTAAAAATTGTATTAAAAGAGAAATGGGCCAGAAAGATGCTTATAAATACAAAGGAGTGAAAATGAAATGCACAGTCCCCACATACATATATAACCAAAGCCTTAAATATAAACTGTAACCTACTGTCTACATATAACAAACTTTACATTCAAACTTTAACTTCGAACTTTTCCCCATAATTTGCAACCCCACCCCACCCCCCAAAAAAACAACATAAAATTGGTTGGGCCAAAAAGTATTAAATAAAATAAAGTACATGCTATTTAACACACAAAGGTGAAAATGAAATACATAGTTTATACCTACAAGCAATAAATAAAAAATTAAACACAAACTTTAACCTAAAACATTTCCCCATAAACAGACAGAAAAAATTTTAGTAAAATTATGGAAACAAGTACTGAATAAGGTCCGGAACATGTTTTTTAACAAGTACAAGAGAAACTCAAATACATAACACCTTCCTACAACAAATAAACAAACACAGACTTTAACCTGTTGTTTATATACAGCAAACCTTCAACGCAAACTTCACCCTCAAACATTTTCCAATAAACTGCCCCCCCCCCCCATTTCAATTTGGTAAGAAAGTATAGTGTAAGACAAGGCACATGCTACTGAACACACAAAAGTGAAACTCAAATGGACAGATCCTTCCAACAAGCCATAAATAAAACATTAAATGCAAACTTTAACCTAAAACCTGTTCACAATAAATGGAAAAAAAGAGAAGTAAATCAGTAAAATTGGGTTAACAGAGTACTGAATTCCCATATATACTTGCTTATAAGACGTGTTCAATTGCAAACAACATAGATTCTGATCTGCAATTGCATAATGCACTGGCAGATCAGGGTCTATGTTGTTTGTTCTACTGATAGTCCCAGATCAGCCAGTACATTATGTGATGGCAGATCTGAATCTGTGCAGTTTGTAGTTGGACTTAAAAGCAAGTATTTGCGGTAGGTCAGGCATATGCTATTTAACAAATGCAAAGTTATTTCCTACAAGCCATAGTAAAATTAAATACAAACATAACCTGTTGTCTAGATAGGGCAAACCTTAAATACAACTTTAACTTTTCTCCATAAATTGCAACTAGTACATTATACACCCGCCCTGTGTTTACCGTATATACTCACGTATAAACCAGGTCCAAATGCAAACAACATAGACCCTGATCTGCCGTCGCATCATGTGCCAGCAGATCAAGGTCTATGTTGTTTGTTCTACTGATTAGTCCTTACAAACAGCATAGACCCAGATCTGTCAGCGCATTATGCGAAGGCAGATCTGGGTCTATGTGGTTTGCAGTTGGTATCGACTTATACGCGAGTATATACAGTACTAGTCCCCTATGTAGGCACTAGCAAGGTATGGTTGACTCTGGATATTACTGACCATGGAGTCTCAATGACATGGACCTCAAGCTTACTTTAGTTGAAATGAAAGCAAAAACTCTGGCATGTGCATTTTACATTTTTTAATACTTAAAATTTTAACAATTTTGTTTATTGTTATGATCATTTTGAGCTGCATCTAACATCACTGATTGTTCATAGTGAACAGAGCCTCAGTAGCTCAATGGTTAGCGTGATGGACTCACGACTCAAAGGGTGCAGGTTCGAATCCTACTATTAGACCAACCTGGGTCTGCTACCATGGTGTGTCCTTGGGCAAGGCACTTTACTCCAATTGCCTCAGCACTAAATAACCTACTTGTGTTGCTGTGCCATAAAGTACCAAACCAAACCAAATTGTTCATATGGAAAAAAGAACCTCCCAGTGTAAAAATAGTAAACGCCTGCTTTCTCTGGGTGAATTGGTGGAATGGCTAGACTCAACACAAAATGTTAGATGTACTAACAACACCTGTGTGATAATTTCTCCCAAGTGGTTGGCTGTCATCTATTCAAGTATACAGCAACAATTTTAACAGCCTAAAACAAATTTGGACAAATTATTCTGCTGTATATCTAAAAATAAACTAAAAATCAACTCAGCTCATAGTTGTCTGGACATTCAAAATTAGGAAAAAATTGAATGTTATGACCAGTCCAAGGACAGCAAATGGACTCCAACATAATGATACACAGAACAATACAAACAGGCAAATCCAATTAGCAAGGACTCAAGTCTTATCTTTCACAATGGACATAATGGATGAAGCCTATATATAACACCCAGAGATTTCCCCTGATGAGGCTATTCATAGATTTATTTGTATGGTATTTTTAGAGCGTATGGGAGATAACTACTCCTTCTAGCTAGTATTCAAATAACATAAACCATCACACCATTCCATGTATTTAGAAACACTTATATATGAGTTAGAAGCCTTATATATTTGAGGTCCGGAGAACTTGGGTTATCCTATCAATTGACTATGCCCAATTCACATTTGACCTCTCCATTTTTTGCTGCACAGTACAATAACAGGAATCCTTTCAAAAGCTGTAAACTGATCAAAAACTTCAAACAACCAACATTTTTCATTTCAATTTAAAAATCTAATATAAATGCAACATCTGCAATCTGATTCCCCATAACCTAGACCTGTTTTTCTCGTAGGTTGAGCAGTCGTGGAGAGGGGAATTATATGTCCCCTATAACGACCAAGATATGGCGATTTGTTAAATTTAGGGGGACACTGGCAGTTTAAGGTGGGAGAAAGTCATCTGGGCTCGTTCAAGGTGTCATACTGCTAGCTTAATAGATATTCAAATCAGATCCTTCCAAATTTGGAAAATTTGTTATGTCTGAATACAACCTTCAGTTATAAAGGAGTAAATTTACATCTGGATATCTCATGGTAGTCTTAGATTTAGCTGTAAATTCAATTTTTATCCTAAAGGCAATCATCAAAAGACCCTAATTTGAAATGAAAACTGTGTCATCAGGGGTTTCAATAGGACCCTAATTTGAAATGAAAACTGTGTCATCATTGATTTCAATAGGAAAGAAAGTAGCACAAGTACAGTGTGGGGGTGGGGTGGGGTGGGCAAAGGGTATGTTTGTGAGTGTAGGGAGCTATACCATGGGGGGGGGGGGGTAACTGAAATGGTGTGACTGTATCAACTGAAGTTAGACATGGGGGGGATGTGAAATTTGAAAATATTTTTTTTTATAATTGTAGAATTTTTCTTAAAGATCATATAAACATTTCATATCTCATTTTTTTTTTTTATTCTGATGATCTTACTGGTTCCATCCTATTGATAACCAAAAAATGTATCATGCAGCATCATTATGTATAAGGATATAAATACAGACACTGAACCATTCCAATATATTCATATTTGTTTGAACGATTTGAATATCTCTTAGCTACTTAGTTGAAAAAACAAGGATGCATGTGGAAAATGCAAGTTGCCAGATGATAGAATAAGAGTCCCTCGAAGGAACTGATGCTCTACTGGGCGAAAAGAATTTCCAGGAATTGAAGATAAGACCATTTCTTCCTTTTAAACTGTCAAGTGCTGAAACCATCTTGAATATTCTTCAGCAATAAAATATTTTTAAAATTAGCTGCTGTGATGCACATATTGGTTGTTAGCTTGGCATCATTTTCATTCATAACAAAGTAGACATCATTAGAAGTCTTTTGGTGAAAACCCCATGTCATAATGATCATCCATTCAGGAGGTGTAGAGACAACAAGATTTTTTAAGACAGTCGTTATGGCAGCCATATTGGATGTATAACTGGCACCATTTTCATTTAGGACCAACTAGGTAGCATAAAAAGTCTACCTGGTGAAAATCCCATTTTGATATAGCCATCTATTTGGAAGGAGTAGATATAACAATATTTTCAAGATATGACTTTCCATTCAGGAGTAGCAATACCAAGATTTTCAAGATGGCTGCTGTGGTGGCCATATTGGATGTCATATTGACACCATTTTCATATAAGACCAACTAGACATCATAAGAAGTCTTTTAGTGAAAACCTCATGTTGACAAGCCCATTCATTCAGGAGGAGTAGCGATAACAAGATTTTCAAGATGGCCACTGTGGTGGCCAAATAGGATATCAGATTGGCACTATTTCATTTAGGACCAATTAGACATCATAAGAAGTCTTTTAGTGAAAATCCCATGTTGATATGACCATCCATTCAGGAGAAGTAGTGATAACAAGATTTTCAAGATGGCTGATGCCAGCCATATTGGACCTCAATTGGCACCAATTTCATTTAGGACAAACTAGACATCTTAAGAAGTCTTTTAGTGAAAACCCCATGCTGATATAACGATCCATTCAGGAGAAGTAGCAATAAAAAGATTTTCAAGATGGCTGCCATGGTGGCCATATTGTATGTCCAAGCAGGACCATTTTCATTTAGGACCAACTACACCATGAGATGAATGTGTGTGTAAAATTTCATGGCAATCTCCATTAAGTCTAGGAGGAGTTGCAATAACAAACTTGTGCTAATGGATGGAATGATGATGGACAAAGGACAACAGACCATCCCATAAGCTCTTCTGGTCTATCACTAGTAGAGCTAATAAAACTGAAATTTTAAAATAATTTGCAAACTAAAATCAACAACATACTAATAAATTAAAGAAGAGGAGAACATCACAGCATGGTTTATCTATGTACATGTATTGTGGTGTTGGCAAAGTTCTGGGCAGAATATACTGTACTTTATAATAGTGTATGTGCTGAAACTGTTACATAATATAAATACAAATTAGATTTGTTCCTAAAAGAATTGGAGGAAGCAGACTTGCTTTGAATATATGTTAAATAGATGTAAGAATATGTGTGTTGTATTCATATTGTATGTTATGTTCATCAAGTGCTTTTATCTGTTGTATTTAGGTCAAACTGTATTTCATCGCTGTTTCTTGTGAATCACCTAAATTACAGGTGTGGAAAAAGTGTCTAGAATGAGTTTAAACAGAAAATATGTCAGATGAATCTAGAATGCTTGAGAAATTGTTGTTTGAATTTTCCACAATAAGCTTCAATGTTCAAAGGAACCATGATGATGTAGTTAGGTGAATTTTCTGTGTGGATAAATCAGCCCTGGTTTCACTAAAAATTTCAAATTTTCTTTCTCAATTTTAGGTTTTTCAATATCTTTCTTATATTACTTGGTTCTGGCTGTTTTTTCACTGAACTTTAAGCAGGTATCAAGAATTTAAAAACAGTCATAATGTCATTCACACTCCTGAAAACAGTCTTGTTTTATTTCTGAAAATAAAATTAAGGTTTTCCTTCAATATGAAGCACATTTGTCAATATATGCATCTTCATGTGATGACCATAACATTTACCAAGTTTCAAAAACTGCAGAACTATTTGCACTAATGAGATTGTGTGCCAGACAGAAAGACAGATGGACAGACATGAGGTTTACTAAATAAATATAAATCCCCCTGCCTCATCACAACATTGTCAGAAATATCATAAGCAAGCAGAAATATCATAAGCAAGATGATACAAAGTGTCAATTTGAGGAAAATGTTTGAGAAATTTAATGAAATGAGGCCATGTCATACACTGCATTAAGCTACAAGACAAAAAAGGCAATAACTCTAAAACAATTTGCTGGAGCAAAGTGATTTATCAATATGTGCATCTTCATGTGATGACCATAATATTGACCAAGTTTCATGGCAATCCATCAAAAAATGATACTAGATGTGCTGATGAAATTGTGTCATACACTGTAGTAAACTACAAGACAAAAAGGGCAATAACTCTAACAAAAATTGTAGGAACAAAGCAATTTGTCGAAATGCACATCTTAGGTACTAACGATAATATTTACCAAGTTTATGGCAATCCATCAAAAAACTGGGGAACTAGTTACACTAAAGAGATTGTGTGCCAGGTGGAAAGACAGATAAACAGACACGAGGTTTATTAAATAAATACACCCCATGCCTCGTTCGAATATTGTCAGAAATATAATAAGCAAAGTCTCAATTTGAGTAAGATTTGTGATAAATTTTGTGAAAATGAGACAAGGTCATCACATATGGAATTGTTATAGTGTTATTGTGCTAATAATCAGGATTGAGCATTGACCCTGAACATGTCTCAAAATATGCCAATTGATTTTAGCACCCCCTCTTTCTCTCCTATCTCTTTACAAACAAAGGATATTTGGTTGCCATATATATATATATATATATATATATATATATATATATATATATATATATACACTTGTTTTGAAAGACCACTGCCGTGAATTACCACCTGTCCTGAGACTAGGTTCTCACTAATCTTTTTTATTGATTATATAGTATTGTGACCTGCCATTGGAGACCACCTATCTTGAGAGACCACATTTTGGGGGTAGAAGGGGTGGTCTTTTAAGACAGGTTCCACTGTATATATATTTTAAAGGTCAAAGCTCCACAAATTCAAATGTTTACAAATGACTGAATGACTGTTTACAAAACATCAGTAAGTGGGCAAAGAAGTAGCAATTACAAATTTGTGCTAATTGACAACAGACACCAGATAATGGATGACAGATGGAAGATGGATGATATGCGAAATACCATGGTATAAGCTCCTCTGGTCTATGACCAGTGGAGTTAAAAACTATACATTATCCTACAGCAACAAATTGTATCTGGTAAATTAAATTGTATCAGGTAAATTGTATCAGGTAAATTAAATTGTATCAGCTAAATTACTTGGTAAGATTAAATCCCCAAGTAAGGGTCATTACATACACAAAAAGTATAGGAAATAATATCTATCCCCAAGTAAGGGTCATATCATACACAAAAAGTATGATA
Source organism: Margaritifera margaritifera (assembly GCA_029931535.1). Lineage (NCBI taxonomy): Eukaryota > Metazoa > Mollusca > Bivalvia > Unionida > Margaritiferidae > Margaritifera > Margaritifera margaritifera. Next base: position 449,194 of record JAQPZY010000995.1, on the reverse strand, counting down.
AATAATATCTATCCCCAAGTAAGGGTTATTACATACACAAAGTATAATAAATAATATCTATCCCCAAGTAAGGGTCATTACATACACAAAGTATGATAAATAATATCTATCCCCAAGTAAGGGTCATTACATACACAAAGTATGATAAATAATATCTATCCCCAAGTAAGGGTCATTACATACACAAAGTATGATAAATAATATCTATCCCCAAGTAATGGTCATTACATACACAAAGTATGGGAAATAATATCTATCCCCAAGTAATGGTCATTACATACACAAAGTATGATAAATAATATCTATCCCCAAGTAAGGGTCATTACATACAAAAAGTATGGGAAATAATATCTATCCCCAAGCAAGGGTCATTACATACACAAAGTATGATAAATAATATCTATCCCCAAGTAAGGGTCATTACATACACAAAAAGTATGGGAAATAATACCTATCCCCAAGTAAGGGTCATTACATACACAAAGTATGGGAAATAATATCTATCCCCAAGTAAGGGTCATTACATACACAAAGTACTATCCCCAAGTAAGGGTCATTACATACACAAAGTACTATCCCCAAGTAAGGGTCATTACATACACAAAGTACTATCCCCAAGTAAGGGTCATTACATACACAAAGTATGGGAAATAATATCTATCCCCAAGTAAGGGTCATTACATACACAAAGTATGGGAAATAATATCTATCCCCAAGTAAGGGTCATTACATACACAAAGTATGGGAAATAATATCTCTCCCCAAGTAAGGGTCATTACATACACAAAGTACTATCCCCAAGTAAGGGTCATTACATACACAAAGTATGATAAATAATATCTATCCCCAAGTAAGGGTCATTACATACACAAAGTATGGGAAAAAGTTCCCTGTCACTAATTTGTCCATTAAATAATAAGATATGAACATTTAAAAAATTCATCAAATTTGCACTGTATTACAGACTCTTACTATTATAACCACCAAGAAAAGTCAATGTTAATGAGTGAATTTTGTTTCCAGAATGACACAATTATTTAGATCACATCAGTTTTCTGCAACAGAAAGCCTGCACATTTTTTTATTGCAGGTCATAAATCGCTAAAGAATTCCTAAAGTCTCATAGACTTTTTATTGACTTTATAATTTTCTTTCATAGGACTGTTACTGTGACTATTAAAACTATATAAGAATTTTCCTTTTTCATTATTTAATAAGAGTGAGGAGTCCCAATCACGTCATTTGATGCACAATCTCCTCCATAGTTCATAGCGCTATGATGCCCCTAGGTAAAAACTAATGTTATTTCGATGACATCATAATGTTACGATCACGTCATTTCAAGCTGTGCAGTAAGTGTTGATTTCAAAGCAGACTACCTTAATGTATTTTTAATGCAGACAACTTCAGGACTGTGAACAGTGAGTCCTAGCCACTGTACACACTTATCACTATTGGTTTAAATTATAAAAAATAAATTGTTGCCAAAGGTGAGTTAGATATATGCAGCTGGACTGGTCTTTGAAATATTGGAGCTCACCAGCTATAACTGGGTGCTCGAGAACCTAAGCTGTCCAAACCAATGTTTCCCATTGGTTCCTACAACATACCGTATATACTTACATATAATCCCAAACCAACTGCAAACTGCATAGACCCAGATCTGCATAATGCACCATCATATCTGGGTCTATGCAGTTTGTAAGGACTAATCAGTAGAACAAAAAACATAGACCCTGATCTGCCAGCGCATTATGCAACAGCAGATCAGGGTCTATGTTGTTTACATTTGGACCTGGCTTATACGCAAGTATGTCCAGTATTCTACCTGCTTTATGAGATACAATCCCTTTTCTCCATAAACTATGAACATGCAGACCTACTGAGACTGAACATCACACTCTAGTTCAGTATGACAGATCTGTATGAATAAACCCTCTGACATCACCAAATGGAAAGAGGAGATACTGTAAAATCATAATATTCATGACGGATTCAATTTTCTTATCTTGTGGGTAACAAATATTAATTAAATTAAATTTACCACTAAAAAATAATACACTAAGAACTCATTATTTAGTGGTTCACTGAAACATGGTATCCTACATAACGCTGTATAAACATCCATCCCTAATTTTTCTTAAGTTATTTGGAAGAGAAATGGTTAAAAATGGAATCATTACTTTCTTCTATGCTTCCTGTTTGATGCACAAACATTTCTTTATTCACTAAGCTCTGATCATATCTGGGTAAGGGGAAGTGGGGGTGGGGGAAGAAGAATTTAACAAGTCAATGGTAAGAGTTACATGCTTTACTCTTTTAATAACACAGTTTCAAGGTCATGGATAACTCACTGATCATCTTCTTGGCTCCCAACGATGATATTTATATATTATAATTTATATAATATTAATATACCAAAAGTCTTGAGTGTACTATGGATCTTTAAAGGTGAACAGTGTGACCCCACACAATTTTATTTTTTCCCAAAATTGTCAATTTATTCCCAACTACAAAATTTTATCACAACTAATATTTGTAATTTTACTTTATATGCATGACCAGAGGGACTTTAACACGGGACTTCCTCACTTCTGGCTGAATGCTTTTACGACCTGAGGTTTCAAGACATTTGTCCTAAGGTGAATCCTATACATTACAGCAATCAAAATAAAATGTTAGTTGATAAAATAAATACTTACTTTTCTGAGAAGCGTGTTTCAGTTTCCAGTAGGGATTTGAGCGTGTTTAAGTGTGGCTGTGCCTTGGGGTCAAGCTTCTCAGCAAAGAAATATTCATACAGTTTTGTGGCAATTGTAAACCAAGTCTCACATGTTGAAGCCTGTGGTGGAAATAAGATATATGTATGATATAAACAACAGCAAGAAATTTAGAACACACAATGTTACGTTTCTTAAACAATTTTGTAACAGAAAACAAAGTTGACTAAAGGTAAAAGATTACCCATTCCATAGCATATCTCTTGGTATCCAAACTTCAGCTGAAAAAGGAGAAACCACTTTTTGAAGTAAAATATGTTTCTTTAATAATACTTACCTGGTCATAATGCATTAGAAGAAAATCTACTACCTCACAAATCCAACACTCCACTAATTCTTTAATAATACTTACCTGGTCATAATGTATTAGAAGAAAATCCACTACCTCACAAATCCAGCACTCCACTAATTCTTTAATAATACTTACCTGGTCATAATGCATTAGAAGAAAATCCACTACCTCACAAATCCAGCACTCCACTAATTCTTTAATAATACTTACCTGGTCATAATGCATTAGAAGAAAATCTACTACCTCACAAATCCAGCACTCCACTAATTCTTTAATAATACTTACCTGGTCATAATGCATTAGAAGAAAATCCACTACCTCATAAATCCAGCACTCCACTAAAAAACATGTTCAAAAGTGCTAAAAGATCATCTGCTTGCCAAGGTGGAAGTCAGACAAAAGTGGTCTATCTATCTCCACTGGGACACACGGACTAGTGCCAAGGTGGAAGTCATACAAAAGTGGTCTATCTGTCTCCACTTGGACACAGGGACTGGTGCCAAGATGGAAGTCAGACAAAAATGGTCTATCTGTCTCTACTTGGACACAGGGACTAGTGCCAAGGTTGAAGTCAGACAAAAATGGTCTGTCTCCACTTGGACACAGGGACTAGTGCCAAGGTGGAAGTCAGACAAAAATGGTATGTCTCCACTTGGACACAGGGACTAGTGCCAAGGTGGAAGTCAGACAAAAATGGTCTATCTGTCTCCACTTGGACACAGGGACTGATGCCAAATCTCATCAACTGTCAGTTACTACTGGAGCAGATGTGCATGCTCTTCCAGGGATGTAACTGTGGGAAGGACTTGGGAGGGCATGCCCATATTATGATCAAGTAAATATTTTGGAAGAAACATATTTTACTGGAAAAATTAATTTCTTCTTCATATACATTACCCAATCATAATACTTAAGGGAAAATAGGTAAGAGGCAGAGGGAATTACATACATACCCTTACCCTGGAACTGGCCCTGGCTCTGGTCTCCTTAAATCTGTGAAGCAGCTTCAATTCTCGTGTGAGATACAGGCCAGATTTAGCACATGGTCAATGCTTAGACAGGGTTTTGAAAAAAGTTGTCACTCCTGCAAATCCTGAAAAAGTAGAGAAACCTGAGTCGTTACGAAGCTGCAGAGCGACATGAGAAGGTAGCCTGTTGTGCTGCAAGTATAGGACCCACCAGTTCAAACTGAGCTCTATGGAATTAAAGTCTCTGAGATAAGAGCTGGGGATTGTCATCTCTGACCTCCATCCCAAGGCTTGAATAACATTGGTCAGGAAACAGTTGCAATCGGGAGCTACATTGGGGTCAACTGCCCTAACCTAATGAGCCAATATGCATGAGAAATTCACTGGCTTAGTTCCTTGAAGGCCAAGTGAATAAACCCGTGGATATGGGATGACACAGCCTGAGCAGGAATATTATCCCTTCTTTCTTGATTAGTAAGACAAGTGACATCTCCCTCTTCTGATCGGTTCAGTACGCTTCAGTTACCACTTCACTGCTCTGATAGGGTCCTGCAGGGGCCCTTGAGGAGAAGGATCCAAAGAAAGCAAATGTTTCAAGACAAAAGATTGGTTCAACATGGGCAGCAGTTCGTTCTTAGCAATAAAAACAGGGGCCATTATGAACCATCATGATGAGGCAACAGGCCAAGGTCTTCGTCAGTATTTCTCGCTTACAGGCTTTCAAAGTGGTGGTTCTTCTTCTCCAAGCATATCTTGCTCAAAAATATGTTTCTTTCTGAGGGCTTGTTTGATATGAGCAAGGTGTTTAAGTTTAACATCTCTGGATTTGGATGGAAACCTGCATTCACAGTTGTTTAAGCTGCTGGAAAGAAGGCAGGATTTTAATGGGAATCTCCACCACTAGATTCAGGAGTTTGTTGATCAATGATTTTTCCCACTTGTGGGTTGCAATCAGGATTAGTCAGGTGATGAGGGAAAAGCATATGTATCGAGACCATTCCAATTCAGGTAGAGGGCATTGACTTTTGGATCTGGGATTGGCAAGACGAAGGTTGGGAGCTTGGTGTTCCACCTCATCATAAACATGTCCACAAGAGGTCGACTCCAATGGGTGCAGATTTGACTGAAGACTGAGGGGTGAATGGACCATTTGGTGTGGATCGGCTGATTCCATCAAGACAGTGAATCTACTAGGACACTGAACTTGTCTGGGATGTGGCAGACTTGAATGTGGATTTGTCAAAGATGACACAACCTGAGAAAATCCCAAACCATAAGGCAGAGGTCTACATACATAATCTAAGTGGCAAAAAAGTTTAATCTGAGCATAAAAAGTGTAATCTATACATTACGTGTCATAATTACAATACACTGCATGAAAATTGTACATTTATTTTTGTTCCTAACCTGGATCTGCAGCTGGTTCTTGTCACAAATGGGCAAAATCCATGTGGATTAGTACCAGAAAACAAACACAAAGCATATTGACAAAATATACATACTACACACACTTTAACTTGTCTACATGTCTAACTTTCGCTGAGTGATCGTATTGTCACCACCACAAATCCTGCAATGAGCATGATGATGTTCTCAACCTGAGTGCTGTATTACATCACTCTCATATTTTCTTATAAAAAAAAATTTGTAAAACAATACTGATTTGTCCTTTTTCTGATCTGACATGTTTTACAGTTTAAAAAGATTCCTCTTGTTAAGTATGATGTTTATATAATATTATAGATATTTTAGGAAATTATAAATGTTTCTTGACTTTAATATTTGCTTAAAGTTTATTATCAGAAGAAGAAAAAAACATGTTTAACTAGTGTCCTTGAATTAGGTTGTTTACTTCAGATTTGAGCTAAAGGATAGTTTTGATAAACAAAATGTTTACCAAATTTGAGGTCAAGGTTGATTTTGTTTACAGATAAAATTGGAAAATCCTTAGAGTTATGTGTAAAAAGACATGTCCACACAAGTAAAATTCCATTAAGATGACACATATTCTAGAACATTCTGTCATGTGACTAATCTTTATATATACCATGTTTAGTGGACAGTTTTTCAGTTTCGACATTACTATCAGTCTTGTAAAGAGCTATTACAGTTGTGGAAAGTAATTCAAAATTCTGAGAGAGGAATTATTTTAAATATTCATTGGATTGTAACAGTGCTCATAGACTTTTGGATTTTGGATTTTTAATTGATGATTTTGGAATTTATGTGAACTTATTCAGAGATATTTTGGAGTAATTCATTTTGACATCAGCACATTAAAGACTACTAGTACATCAGGACTTTGAAGACCATTGGCACATCATAACATTCAAGGATACAGCCGTGAATTCGGAACATTCTATATTTAGGACTTGTGATTAGAACACTAATTCTTATTAGATTATTTGGATTTCAATACACATTACTGTATGTGACTTTTTGATTTTTCATCTTAATTATCTAGAAATAAATTGCTTATTGATTTTTACTTGATTTGTTGGTTTCACTTTCTTTCTGTTACATTTTTCTAGACCATAGAGTCGTAACACTCTACTCTAACATTTTTCAGTCATTTAACATCCATGTGTGACATTGATAAAGCCTGTTTCACTTAAAATCTTGCACCATTTTTTTAAAAGTATAGACTGGTCCACTAACCAATTCTCTTCATTAATATAATGAATATGCAAGATAAGGTTTCAAATTGAAGAAACCTGTCTGTTTTCTTGAAAATCTGTCATATGCAGCTGCCATAAATAGAACATAATGATAATGTGAGGAAAGTACACACAGGTCTAGACTTGTATAGTCTTAATGCTATTTGTATGCAGCAGCCGTCTTTTCTAGATTATTCTCAAATTTATATGATGTGTGGGATTAAAGAGATGGCAATAAAAATGACAAACACAACTTTTTATTGCTTTATTTCTTTCCTTTCTTAATGAACCAAAAAAGCATAATCCACATACAGGTAAGCAAAAGATGTAATTCAGTGAAAAAGAGTGTAATAATTATGCCACAAGCATACTGATTGGCAGGTTTGGGTCTAGGGACTTGTTTTCCCCACTTCTGCCTTTTAATGTATTTATGACAGTCAAGTTCGCTGACAGAATGAGAATGCCCTTTCATGACAACATCTCCTTCCATGATAGAAAGGCCTTCACTATGGCCTTTATCACTACTTTGTTAATGTGCAAGAGAGAAAGGCCTTCACTATGGCCTTTATCTCTACTTTGTTAATGTGCAAGAGAAAGGCCTTCACTATGGCCTTATCACTACTTTGTTAATGTGCAAGAGAGAAAGACCTTCACTATAGCCTTTATCTCTACTTTGTTAATGTGCAAGGAGCACTGAAAGGGCTAAACCCCATACACTTCTTAAAAGTGGGGCAGGAAGTAGGCACCCCAGCTGGTAGTGCTGGTGTCTGCGCAAATCGTGATTGCTGATGGTTGATCATGTAACAGGCTCCCTTCCACTATATGCAAAGTGAAGTCCTCCCATTTACTGAGATGAGACCTCATGTAGTCTGAAACTTTGATATCTGGTCTAGAGAGTTTCAGTTACCACTGGGATAGGAGGATCATCTGCAGGGGTCTCATGAACAGGTGGCCCAAAACAAGGAGATCCGCAGCTGCTCTGAGAAGACCCATGAGGCAAAGAAATTCTCGGACTGAATTAGACTCTCTGAGCATATGATAAACACTACTGAGATGATTTTCAATGTGCATTTTTGAGGGAGACAGACTTGGTTCAGGAGGGATTTGAACTCCATGCTCTGGTGAAAGAATTGCTAGGAAGGAATGAGATTGCATTTGTCTACATTCGAATCTGTGGCGAAGCAAGAATGAAACAAAGCATTTTATGCCTCGGTACAAAAGACTGTACACCTGGTGCTTTTGTAGAATGTCATTTGTTAAGTACAATGTCATGGATTTGGAGGTGGTTCTGAAGTGTGGCATGGCTTTGTCCATGATTCTCATGAAGACCCAGGGGCTGGGATTCAGACCAAAATGGGGTGCCCTGAATTCATATACAGTGCCCCTGAAGGCAAACCCAGAAATTTCTGGGAAGACCTGTGAATGGGAATATGAAGAGATGCATCTTGGAGGTCTAGGCTGATTCCCAAATCTCCAACCTGAAGGGCGTTATGAACCAATCTTGGCTTCTCCATTCTAAAATGTGCTCATTGAGAACATAGATCTATGACTACTGTATATACTCGTGTATAAGCCGAAACCAACTGCAAACTGCATAGACCCAGGCCTGCCATCATATAATGCGCCACAGATCAGGGTCTATGCAGTTTGTAAGGACTAATCAGTAGAACAAACAACATAGATGCTGATCTGCTGGTGCATTATGTGATGGCAGATCAGGGTCTATGTTGTTTGTATTTGGACCTGAATTATACGCAAGTATATATGGTAGTTGGAGTTTGCCATTAGCTTTGGGGACAAAAAAAAGTCTGGAGTAGAAATCCGGTGAATTTGTGTTATGAACAAGCTCTACTCTGTTCATGAGGGAGTTTATTTCTTCCTGCAGGATGTCTGCCTTGTATAAATCTCTGGGGATGTCTGTAGTGAAGGGAACCGTGTCAGCAGGGGAGTTTGAGGAACATGATCTGGAAGCCCTCTGAGACAGTTTGCAAGAATGATGGATCATCACGGCAGAGTCTCTTAGATTCTGTGGTGATGTGCTGAACTGATGTAGTGGATGCTATGAATTAGGATAAATGCCAGAGAAAACTGATGAAATATTTAATTACTTTGAATAAATCATCATTTACTTAATATAACCTACAAAAAAAAGTTGAATTCCGAGATAAATTGTAAGTACTAAAGACCATAGGGTAGGTAATTACAAGGCATTGACAGGCTTATTGTACCACGAAGTTAGGTAACAGGAAGTGCTTACAGGCTTATTGTACCATGAAGTTAGGTAACAGGAAGTGCTCACAGGTTTATTGTACCATGAAGTTAGGTAACAGGAAGTGCTCACAGGCTTATTGTACCATGAAGTTAGGTAACAGGAAGTACAAAATATTCATCTACAATGAAGAAAGAGTGACATTTATATCAACAACAGGTGAAGTATACTATCCTGGGGTGCAAAAACTCGGACAAATCACTCAAACTGATGAAAAGGCACAAAGTGGACAGTATATGACAGGCTGCTAGTAAGAGCATGCAGACAAGGCACAAGTGAAAGTAGTAACTGGTGACTGACAGGATTCAGTGCCAATTGCTGTATCCAAGGGGAGACCATTCTTGTCTGACTTGTGCCTCAGCAAGCAGATGACCATTACTACTTTTGTTGCTAAATCAAGCCGAAAACATGGTGAACACCTTTGTTAGCTTGGAAGGGCTGGATTTGCAAGGCAGTCGATGTTCTCCAAATGTAATATAATCGGTAATGTAACAAATACAGAGACAGAGAAAAAGTTCTCAAAAAAGAGACATAAAGAAATGTGCTCATAAAGACCCTCAAATGGGTAATGTTACCAGTGGAACAAAAACAGAATGCAGAATGAACTCAAATGAAATGATGAATGCAATAAGAAAAAAAAGTTTAATGCAATGCAAAACACAGAACACAGAATGATGAATGATAAACAAAATGAAATTAAACAATAATGCATTTGAAAATCAATTTACAGTGATCCCCCTCTATTAAGGCCATCCCTTCTGAACAAAGAAAGAAACAGGTGATGCTTTTCCATTACATATGACGGGGGGGGGGGGGGGGGGGAATGTCGGCTTGGTTGATATTTCATTGTAACTTTAAATTCGTGGTCTGTCTCACCCACGAAAACCACAAAAATTGGAACCCCACAAAATTAAAGTGTTTCACAGTACACAAAGATGCTGCTATTTCAAACTGAAAAGTTACTGAGCAGAAATGATATGCGAAGTTCTGAGTCAAACAGGAGTCATAATGCTGTAATACTTTGGCAGAAAATGGTTAAAATCAAACATGACCAAAATCTTTTTAATGTAAAGCCTCATACAAAGACTGATTTCAATCCATGGAGTCCTTCAAAAAGCTACTGAGCAAAAATAAAATGGAAGAGCAAAATTAAACAGGGACACAACTCATATAAAATAATGGCAGAAAATGGTGAAAATTTTAATTGACCTGGGCCTTTTTAATGTAAACCCTCTTAAAAACTTATTGAGCAGAATGAAATGGATGGGCAAAGTCATGAGACAAACAGGGGCCACAACTCTATACAATTCTGCTGGAAAACAGTGAAAATCAAATGTGACAAACGTCTTCTTAATATAAAGGCCTCATGTCAAGTTTGATTTACCGTATATACTCACGTATAAGCTGGGTCAAAATGCAAAAAACATAGACCCTGATCTGCCATCGCATAATGCGCCGGCAGATCAGGGTCTATGTTGTTTGTTCTACTGATTAGTCCTTACAAACTGCATAGACCCTGATATGCCGGTGCATTATGCGATAGCAGATCTGGATCTATGCAGTTTGCAGTTGGTATCTGCTTATACACGAGTATATACGGTAGTGAGCAGAAACAAAATTTTGTTATGGATGGGACTGAATGGGACATAAGGGGACTCTATATACCCCTGATGTAGATATGGTGGGAGCATAAAAATACAAACACAAATACATGGATGAGAAGAGAGAGAGAGTAAAAGTGAGAGTCAAGTGAAGATTAAAAGTGATACTGAAATGGGGGGAGGGGTCAGGGACCAAATACAGTAACAGAGACTCTGAGATGACAGATAGAAGTAGACTACATTTTATGCCATCTTTTTATATATAAAAAATGGTTTAAACATTTAAGCAATTTGCAGTCTAAGTTTACCTCAAATGTAGCAGGCACAGGGTGTCTGCCAACATTATCATCAAATCCTTTTGTGAGAGCTAATTCTACATGTTGCCATAGAAACTCCTTAAAACTGTTTTCTCCTCCATTCCTGGGACTGGAAGGTAATCGTAACCCTTCTGTTAATCCTGACAGCGACAAATATGACCTTCTGTTGGTTTGGTAGCTTCTGGTCTTTTGAAAATCTGAAACATTTTAGATTCAACCTTCATAGTCACTTAGTAAAAACATACTCATATAGTGATGACCAGTTTACAGCAGGTTTTGTGACAACAATAAAATGGACAAAAGCAATACCACAAATGGCACATTATATGCCCATCCCATGTTTAACAGTCCAATGTGTAGGCACTATCAGAGCATGGTTGACTCTGGAGAGTACTGACCAACACTAACTCTGGAGAGTACTGACCAACGAGTCTTGATGACCTAGACCTTTGGTCAAGGTATAAAGACCCCAAAATCTAAAGGTTCCTTTATTACCCTATATGCAAACCATCCACAAAGTTTGGTCAAGGAACTTCCTCTAGAACAAAAGTTATTCTGCAAAACCCATTTTTCTTTGAGTCACAATGAGCCTGATATTTGACCTTTCAAACCCAAAATCAATATGCCTCTTTGATACCTTACGTACAAACCCTCCACAAACTTTGGTCAAGTTATGTGCTCTAGAACTAAAGTTATTATGCAAAAAACATCTTTCTTCTTTCTTTCAGTGATCTTTGACCTTTTGACCCCCAGATCAATAGGCTTCTTTCTTAAACAAAGTGTAAGTCATCCACAAACTTTGGAGAAAGTACATAGTTGAGAACTGAAATGTTTCAGCCACAATGACCTTGACCTTTAACCTTTTGCCTCAAAATCAATAGTCTTTAATCTTACTCGAAGTGCAAACCATCCACAAAGTTTAGTTATGGTACATGGTGGAGAACTCTAGTTTACTGTGCAGAAATGAAATAGGAAACAGATGAAAAGATGGACAGACATAATATAATATGCTCTGCCTTATGACAGAGGTATAAAAACTACTTCTTTAACCTTCGAGTTGTTGACAGAAAACAATTACATACAGAAACAACCTGATAAATATGTAGGTGTTTTGGGGGAGGGGGTAAAACTAATTTTAATTATGTAACACTTACCTACTATTATTGCATTGTTGTATCTTTTCCTGGAGCTTGTCCCTAGTCCAAGGAGATTATTCCCTCCTCCAAATAGTAAATTGGAGGTCTAGAATAAAAAACAACATGATCCCAGTCTGATACCTTAGTCCACTTCTGACTGAAAGGACATCTGAGCATGGAGGGAGGAGGGAATTGGGCAATAATAGCAGGTAAGTAATACAGTTTTACACCACAAAAAAAATACATTTTAACAGCAGTAATACACTACTTTTTATTATTGCATTGTTGAATTTGCTAGCGAGGTGTAAGGCTGATGGCCTAAGATAAACTGTCAAAGTCAACTTACCATTGCTGACAGTAGGGTGCAGACTGGAGGATGGGTTGACAACTTGTAGGGTCGATACAATTGGGCCCAAAGCATAAATGCCCTCACTATGATGTGACACTGATCAAAGGAATATGATGAGAAAGTGAAGTGAGACTGATGGAAGGCGGCTTTTTTCATGACATCACCCAAAAAGGAATGATTAAAAAAAGGCCCAAGATGTAGCAATAACTCTGACCTTATGGACTTTGATTTTCATCTAAGAAAGATCTCTCTCAGTGAGAAACTGATAAGTTCTTTTAATAGTCTTTGCAATCCACTTCAAGATGGTGGCTACTGAAATATCAGATATACCTTTGTGAGGGAGAAAAAGATATGTACAAACCTTTCTTTTCTTTTGTGACTTACGAACATAAAGGCCTAACTGAGCAAAGGAGTCTATCTTGATCGACCCCAGCACAGATACAACTGAGACTGGGGCTTTCAATAGGAACTGGAGCTAACAAAGGTAGCTGATTCTTGACCAGAAATCCAGGTTTGCAAAAAAGAGAGACAGAATCATACTTACCACTAAACCGTAAACAACCCTTTTCGACTGACAAGTCATGAATTTCACTCCTTCTTCTCGCCGATGCTAGGGGGAGAAGGAAAACTGTTGTGTGGGTAAGTTTCTCAAAGGAAATTCCACTCAAAGGTTCATAAGGAGGTTTAGATAATGACAAAAGAACTCGAGAGGTTCCACCTCAGCAATAAAGAGCAAGAGACTGGTCTCTGGAGCTTGAAGTACCTAATCAGTTTTGAAAGGTTCTCAACCCTATAGTGGAGCCCAAAGAGAACTAAAGAGTATTTTAGAGGATTGCTCTCTCGCTTTTAATGGTGGATACTGAGCAATCTTTTTCATTGAAGAAAAAAAGAAGAATATCTGCAACTGTAGTTAAAAGGAATCAGATAGGATCAATGCATTTCCTAATGCACCAATTACAGAACATTCTCCACTTGGCATCATAAACCTTATAAGTCGATTGCCTTCTAGCCTAGCCTATGCATTTGGCAACCTTGCGCAAAAATTGGTCCTGGTGGACAGATAGTTTGATGTGAGCCAGATGTGAAAGTGGAGAATTTGACTAGTGTTGTGCAAAATGGACCCTCTGTGCTGCAACAGCAGATCCCTCATCAGTGGTAATTCCCTGTGGTCGTTGACCAATAGGAGATCCAAGCAGACAAGGGGTTCGTTTGAGTGTTCCAATTTTGCTAGAAGCAAGAAGTGGAGAAGCAGTATATGAAGCCTTCCTAGGAGAACTTATTCTGCTGCTGCAATCATAGTTCCCAGGAGTGAGAGGTAGAGGCAAGCAAACAATGAAGTCTTCTTGCCCAGTCTTGCTATGAGAGAGAGTATTTGTGACATTCTGTTGGAAGGAACATGGACTGTCCCTTGATGGGTGAAACATTTCTTTCCAGTGTTAATGAAAATTTCCAAAGGGATTGCATCCAACTTCTTCTGATTGGGGACTAGGCTTAGACAAGTCAGACTCCCTAGAGAGAGACAGATCCTTCAGAAGGACTCCTTTATTGTGGAAAAGACCCATGCATTGTCCGTGAGGTCTGACTGAGTCTCTGAAAAAAAGGCTAAATCTGGCACCAGTAGGAACATTAAGAAGATGGGGAATTGACAGGAGAGGTTGTGACTCACTAGAGGCGATTGCCTCAGTTTTTTTGGGAAGCAGGAGGTTCCATCAACTTCCTTCCCTGGTCCCAATGGCCATCTTGTCATGAGAAGGATAGGTGGAAAGGAGTTTTAAACTGGGTTGGATGGTTCTGTTGGGAGGGGAGCAGTGGACCTTCCAGGATGGGGTCATTTCTTCACTGGTTTATCTGAGACCAGTACAACATGGCCAGGGACCGGTGTTGCTGTTCCCTAAAGTCTTGAGAGACTACTGCTGGGATTAGCCTTTCAAATAATGTCCCTGCATCAAGTGGGCTGGCCAGCAAAAGCTTTTGCTGTGCTCCAGTAAATCTCCATGGCAGCATCCCTACAAAGTGAAGAAGCTCTGCAGAGAGTGCCATGGATATCAAGAATGCATGTTTTGATTTCTTTACAATGGCTTCTGGCAGACAAAGATTCCTCCTTCAAGAGATTGAAGGAGGCTGCCAAAACAAGATCGGCATGGGAGATTATTGTAACTAGTGTACAAGCCTTCAGTTCCAAAACCTTGAGAGACTTAACAGGGAGATGGGCCAGGTCCGCGCAGAAACCCCCACCTGGGAAGCACCTGAGTCCAACGTGGGGTCCTTAAGGGACCAAGCACGCAAATGGACCCTGTAACTGGAGACTAAAACCAGAGTCTGAGGTGTAGAGAGGGGACAGACCACATCTTCTGCTGTCTGAAGTGTAGAGAGGGGACAGACCACATCTTCTGCTGTCTGAAGTGTAGAGAGGGGACAGACCACATCTTCTGCTGTCTGAAGTGTAGAGAGGGGACAGACCACATCTTCTGCTGTCTGAAGTGTAGAGAGGGGACAGACCACATCTTCTGCTGTCTGAAGTGTAGAGAGGGGACAGACCACATCTTCTGCTGTCTGAGGTGTAGAGAGGGGACAGACCACATCTTCTGCTGTCTGAGGTGTAGAGAGGGGACAGACCACATCTTCTGCTGTCTGAAGTGTAGAGAGGGGACAGACCACATCTTCTGCTGTCTGAAGTGTAGAGAGGGGACAGACCACATCTTCTGCTGTCTGAAGTGTAGAGAGGGGACAGACCACATCTTCTGCTGTCTGAAGTGTAGAGAGGGGACAGACCACATCTTCTGCTGTCTGAAGTGTAGAGAGGGGACAGACCACATCTTCTGCTGTCTGAAGTGTAGAGAGGGGACAGACCACATCTTCTGCTGTCTGAAGTGTAGAGGGGACAGACCACATCTTCTGCTGTCTGAAGTGTAGAGAGGGGACAGACCACATCTTCTGCTGTCTGAAGTGTGGAGAGGGGACAGACCACATCTTCTGCTGTCTGAAGTGTAGAGAGGGGACAGACCACATCTTCTGCTGTCTGAAGTGTAGAGAGGGGACAGACCACATCTTCTGCTGTCTGAAGTGTAGAGAGGGGACAGACCACATCTTCTGCTGTCTGAAGTGTAGAGAGGGGACAGACCACATCTTCTGCTGTCTGAAGTGTAGAGAGGGGACAGACCACATCTTCTGCTGTCTGAAGTGTAGAGAGGGGACAGACCACATCTTCTGCTGTCTGAAGTGTAGAGAGGGGACAGACCACATCTTCTGCTGTCTGAAGTGTGGAGAGGGGACAGACCACATCTTCTGCTATCTGAAGTGTAGAGAGGGGACAGACCACATCTTCTGCTGTCTGAAGTGTGGAGAGGGGACAGACCACATCTTCTGCTGTCTGAAGTGTAGAGAGGGGACAGACCACATCTTCTGCTGTCTGAAGTGTAGAGAGGGGACAGACCACATCTTCTGCTGTCTGAAGTGTAGAGAGGGGACAGACCACATCTTATGCTGTCTGAAGTGTGGAGAGGGGACAGACCACATCTTCTGCTGTCTGAAGTGTAGAGAGGGGACAGACCACATCTTCTGCTGTCTGAAGTGTAGAGAGGGGACAGACCACATCTTCTGCTGTCTGAAGTGTAGAGAGGGGACAGACCACATCTTCTGCTGTCTGAAGTGTAGAGAGGGGACAGACCACATCTTCTGCTGTCTGAAGTGTAGAGAGGGGACAGACCACATCTTCTGCTGTCTGAAGTGTAGAGAGGGGACAGACCACATCTTCTGCTGTCTGAAGTGTAGAGAGGGGACAGACCACATCTTCTGCTGTCTGAAGTGTAGAGAGGGGACAGACCACATCTTCTGCTGTCTGAAGTGTAGAGAGGGGACAGACCACATCTTCTGCTGTCTGAAGTGTAGAGAGGGGACAGACCACATCTTCTGCTGTCTGAAGTGTAGAGAGGGGACAGACCACATCTTCTGCTGTCTGAAGTGTGGAGAGGGGACAGACCACATCTTCTGCTGTCTGAAGTGTGGAGAGGGGACAGACCACATCTTCTGCTGTCTGAAGTGTAGAGAGGGGACAGACCACATCTTCTGCTGTCTGAAGTGTAGAGAGGGGACAGACCACATCTTCTGCTGTCTGAAGTGTAGAGAGGGGACAGACCACATCTTCTGCTGTCTGAAGTGTAGAGAGGGGACAGACCACATCTTCTGCTGTCTGAAGTGTAGAGAGGGGACAGACCACATCTTCTGCTGTCTGAAGTGTAGAGACGGGACAGACCACATCTTCTGCTGTCTGAAGTGTAGAGAGGGGACAGACCACATCTTCTGCTGTCTGAAGTGTAGAGAGGGGACAGACCACATCTTCTGCTGTCTGAAGTGTAGAGAGGGGACAGACCACATCTTCTGCTGTCTGAAGTGTAGAGAGGGGACAGACCACATCTTCTGCTGTCTGAAGTGTAGAGAGGGGACAGACCACATCTTCTGCTGTCTGAAGTGTAGAGAGGGGACAGACCACATCTTCTGCTGTCTGAAGTGTAGAGAGGGGACAGACCACATCTTCTGCTGTCTGAAGTGTAGAGAGGGGACAGACCACATCTTCTGCTGTCTGAAGTGTAGAGAGGGGACAGACCACATCTTCTGCTGTCTGAAGTGTAGAGAGGGGACAGACCACATCTTCTGCTGTCTGAAGTGTAGAGAGGGGACAGACCACATCTTCTGCTGTCTGAAGTGTAGAGAGGGGACAGACCACATCTTCTGCTGTCTGAAGTGTAGAGAGGGGACAGACCACATCTTCTGCTGTCTGAAGTGTAGAGAGGGGACAGACCACATCTTCTGCTGTCTGAAGTGTAGAGAGGGGACAGACCACATCTTCTGCTGTCTGAAGTGTAGAGAGGGGACAGACCACATCTTCTGCTGTCTGAAGTGTAGAAAGGGGACAGACCACATCTTCTGTTGTCTGAAGTGCAGAGAGGGGACAGAGAGGGGACAGACCACATCTTCTGCTGTCTGACCACCTCTTGGCCATGAGACAACTTCTGAGTTAGCTACTCACCATCGCTGAGTGAGGAAGTAATGGAAGGTCTCATTTTTTCTGTGCCCCAGAGAGCTTATATCAAGTACAGTGGATCCCAGTGTGCAACTATCCCAAGGGTTTTGGACACAGATATGGGGGAAGGAGGCAGTAAACCTCATTTATTGCATTGTCACAGGTCCACACTTCCTCCTCTTCCATCACCTGACTCACTACCAGGTGCTGGCTACTTACTTCCACCAGGAAGTGTCAAGGTTCCTCCTTGTGGGAGCCGATAACTTTCTTCCATGTGTCAGTGATCCCACTCTGGCAAAAGTGGGCAATTTATGTACCCTGGAAAAAGCCATGGACCACTCTCTTATGGCAGATAGCAACTTCCCTAAATTGGGAAGTACAATAGACCCCTCCAGTGATGAAAAGGAAGAAACAGGTCCCTTCTTCCTGGCCCTATGGGGCACAGCAACTTTCTGCTAAGTCCCATACCTCATGAGGCCAAAGGAAAGAAATATGACAACAGTTCATGCTAAACATGTGGTACATGCTAAGCAGGTGGGGGTGTGTGTCCCAAGCAGCTTTTTTATTTCCATGCACCTTGAGGCATACCAAATGCTGAAAGGCAATGCAAGAAATAAACAATAATACTGGACATGAATTGGGTAGGTAATACTTACCTTAACACTGGTTACAAATTGTGGAATGAAAAATGAAGCACCGCTTCGCTATCGAGGTATTCAAAACCCTGAAACTGAACAAGAATGGACACAGATACATGAATATTATGCTATGACTAGGGAGAAATTAACAAATACAACACAAAAAAGGATATGACTGACAGTAGCAATGCCAAAAGACAACTTAGATGATGAAAATGATAAGTGTCCAAGAAACACATGAGAATTGCATGAAATCCAAGGAAAAGAAGGATGATATTTCAATTTTCAGAAGTTGACTATGGTATTAGACTGGCATCATGTTGTTTTTCATTCTAGATCTCCAATAACTATTTGGAGGAGGGATTAAACTCCTTGGAATGGGGACTAGTGCAAGGAAAAGAGATAGCAAGGCAATAAAAGAGGTCATGTATTACTGCTAAATTACAAGTTACCTCTACTTCATGTGAGTGCAAGTTAAGCAAGTTATTTTATGATGTAGTGTAAATATGGTTGATGGTAAGCCAATGTCTCAAACCAAAATGTTCTTCTGAAACAAAAGCAATCAGGTTCAGGAAAGTTGTACATTTATTTACTACACTGATTCATCTTCAAAATAAAAAGTCCTTTGGTCAAGAAAATTATGAAATATTCTAACCTACATCTTGGTACATTAATTACTTTCAATATTCTTTTATTCATGTTCTAAATGCAAAATGCTGCTGCTGGTTTATTTCAAGCATGGTGACCTGCTCATTTTATTTCAGTTTATAAAAGCTGCTATAATTCAAGATATCTTTGCAAAGTATTTGAGGAACCATGTAAGAAACATATAAATGTTGTACAAACATCGCATCCAAAGCAAAAAGCCCACTGAATTCTACGTAAATTCTTAGAGGGTCATATTACAATGGTGTCCAGAGTGACAAAACTTGTTCAGTGAACCCACACATTTAATTTCATCTTCATGTACTTACTTCAATCCAACCTTCAATATATTTAATCATGAAAAATTTATACATGTAAATAATTTGTATAGCCTTCAACCTTAATCTATATTCTTCTAGATTTTAAAAGCAGTTACTTGAATTATAGTCTGTATCTTGCCTGTCCCACAAAATATTGGATCCAAATTTTTTTTTTTACATGACAGCACTAACAGATGCTCAAAATGACCGAAGAACTGTAAGGTAGGGAACATTTCATTTACTTTAGTTACATTTTGATTCTATATAAATCTTTTTGAAATACAAAATTAGGTAAACTCTGAATGAGTGCAATCCATTCACTATGAGAAAACAACATCAGCATTAATAACATTATATCGTATACAGTAACAGGTCAGTTGACAAAACCCATCAGGAGACTTTGGATAACAGACATACACAAAATGGCATATGTGTTTTATTCTTAGTTGGCAAAAAGAACGAGTTTGATATGGCATAAGGACACGTTGAGGCCGTTAGACCAAGACATAATCATATGCCATATCAAATGAGTTCTTTCCCCCAACTCGGTACAAAACACAAATGTGGTTTTGTATTATATACCCCTTTTTTATGCTTTCTAAAAAATTTTAGCTTTACTGTATGGATGAAATTCAAAACGAACCGGCATTTATAAAAGTTCAAGTCACTGCATCTAAAAATATATGTGCACGGACGTCAAAGAAGGAACCTAAGTAGTTCGAATCTGGGTGTGTGATATGGAAATACAGACTGAACAGTTGATCGAATACCAGATCAATCATGTAAGAATAAATGGGTATGTAATAATAATTTATACATAATAAATTAAGCATCAAGGACAATCAGTATGACTGAATGATATAAAGAGAAGTGACATCCATATCAGACATGCCAACCCTGGCAAGACCTTCTCAGTAAGGCAGTCAAAATTTTTCCATAAGTTAGACTGATTTCAGGTAAGGTGTAACAAAATTTCATGTGCTGCTACTCTCTATGCATAAACATGCATTTAAAAAGTTCAGAAGTGTGATTTGCAACTAATGCTGCAAAGGCAAATATTATTTTCAACTAAAAAAGTTTGTAAGTACACTTAGACCTTAATTACCTCCAGTACAGTTTCAGAAACTGCAGTTTCAAAACATATGGAGCCCAAAGGCTTCTAGCTAGATCTCTCAACTTGATGTAATCTTTGGGTTTGTTTTGTTTTGTTTTTTGTTTCTTCAATTTCAAGTGGCAATAGGAATCATCTCTTCTGCCATAAAACATACTCAAATCAACATGACATGATGTCCAATAAACATAATTGTTGCCTTTCCTGGATTTTTCTCAAGAATCTCAATATTCCATTTTATACTTCTATGCCGACTGTTTAAACATTTTAAGAGGCATATTGTCCCTTTCATCTTCAAAGTGTTTTTGTTTGTTGGACACCATTTCTAGAAAATGCTGTAAGAACCAGCTTGATAATGCAGGCATTTTGCATGAAAAATATGGGCTGTTTAAAACATCTGAAGTACTACTGTAAAAGTTAGACTGGTTCCCTGACCAACTCTACTGAACCTAATATGAAACCCAGATCCAGATCAAACATGGACAAGCCAGTTTCAAAATTTTACCGCAACCATCATATTTTCGTCATTTTTGCTATTATTCCGCAAGTCCGTAATTTAAGCGTCATTTCAGTGAGACTTGTGGTCAAATTGTAAGGGTTGGTAGGTCTACCTATAATCAACATTTTACTGTATTTGTCATGAGCTAGACACAGTTATATTGGTATGACTGCATTATATCTGGAATCACATTATAATGATCGGTGCTATAATAAATTGTGTATCTGGGTGACAGTCAGTTTGTCTGCATGATAAACAATTCACTGTATTTATCCTGAGATAGACACCGTTATATTGGCATGACCACATTATATCTGTAATTGCAGTGTAATGATGGGTGATATAATGAAGCAGAGCTGTACTGATGCTAATGAAACTAACAGTCAAAGGGATCTAATAAGCTTTCAAAAGGATCTAATAAACAGTCAAAGGGATCTAATAAGCAGTCAAAGGGATCTAATAAGCAGTCAAAGGGATCTAATAAACAGTCAAAGGGATCTAATAAGCAGTCAAAGAGATCTAATAAACAGTCAAAGGGATCTAATAAACAGTCAAAGGGATCTAACTAGCATCTGAAACTGCTACCTACACAGTGACACAACACCAGCAATTTTCAAAGCTGACCATTAACTTTTAAAGAATTTTGCTCTGTGTTTCAATAACTGCTGGCCCTATGTAAAGCAGGTGAAAGTTAATTTCAAACAACAACTGATACTTTAATAGACTGCCTGTGAACATATAATGGATCCTTCACAGTTTGAAGGTGTTGCACCACTGTGTGTATCTGTATGATAGCTAGAGAAATAATAAGCAAAATGCTAATATAAATACACCCATGTCCCACAACCAATGCCTATCAATGAATCTAGAGTACTATCTCCATGTAAACAAATGTGACACTAGTTGTCTACTGCAAGTTACAAAGGACAATGTTTCTAATAAAAACTGGAGAGTGAAAAATACACGTTTATATGATGACCATAATATGCAATAAGTATCTGAAATATCCATCAATGACAGCAATACTATAGTTGTGGTCACCAGATTATATCATGTATTGCATCCAGGTGTCAGTGAAAAAAAGGGCAGTAACTCTACCAAAAATGTCACTATCACTGAGATTGGACAATATGAACATTTTCAAAAGATGACAGTAGTGCGTACCAAATTTCACAGAAATCAAATCAACAAGAAAACCGCCAGTGTTCAGTATGGATTGATTTAAAAACTTTGTTTTGTCTAAATGGTGTAGTACTCATTACAATGCATCCTATGTATCAAGTTACATCACTCTGTAAGAAAAATTGTGCTTAAGAATCTGAGCTAAATGCAAATGTTGATACAGATCAATGGAAATATTGGTCACAGTGACTTAATTTTGATTGAAGAGTGTAGTATTTCTCATGAATCATCTACTTGACTGCAGGTAATAGTGTATGAGAAAATAGGCTAAACACAAAGGTTAATGCCAGTCAATGGAGTGTAAAACATAGGTAACAGTGACCAGATCTGACTTCAGGTGCAGTACTCTTCATAATGCATCACCATACCAAGTTACATGACTGCAGGCAACAGTGATCTGAGAAACTAAGCTAAACAAAATGGTAAACACTGACAGAGACAGAGATAAATTACATGTTATTAATGTCTCTGATGCATGTTAGTGTAGTGGGAAATATAGGTCACAATGTAGATCCATATACATTCCAAGTTACATGATTCTGGAAGTAATTGTGAAAGAGAAACTGAGTTAAATGCAACCATAATCTAGAATCAAAGTATCCATGATACTGATATTTTTGTCAAAAGGGAAAAGTAGAAAGAAGTCTGAAGAAAGAAAAGGATAAGGTTCAATACTGAAAATATATCCGGATTTGACCCCAACGATTGTATTCTAATATTTTTGGCTATTATTCCATAATTTACAGGTAATTTAAGTAAGACTTACAGTCAAATCATAAGGGTTAGCAAGTCTGTGACCTTATAAGTGAAGTTGCCTTAAACTGTGGTTTATTCAATATCTAAAGTATATTTGTCCTCAACATGGGATCCATGATCATACCTTTGTTATATGAAGGACTGTGCTATACTTTATAATGACGGAACACTAATTCAAATTTCACAGCAACTGATCAAAAACTGCAAGACTAGCTCCACTAACAAGATCATGTGATGGTTGGAGAGACAAAAGGTTTGGTTTTGGTTTGGTTTACAACACAGCAACACAATTAGGTTATTTAGTGCTGAGGCAATTGGAGTAAAGTGCCTTGCCCAAGGAAACAAAATGGAAGCTGACCCAGGATTAGAACCCACACCCTTTTCGGTCACAAATCTGGCACACTAACCATTGAACCACCACAGTTCCCTAGAGACAAAGGAATAAGAACCCATGACTGTTCTGAGGTAGTGTGATGTGCAAATTGAGAGAAAGGAAACCATACTTCTAAAATGAGTTACCACAACTCCTTGCCAATGCTCATGCAGGGGACTGAACCAGTGACCAGAGTGGTGTATATTGACCATGTTACTACTGTACTACTTTGTGTGTTTGATTCTTTGAAAAATACTGCAGTATATACTCGTGTATAATCCAGGTCCAAATGCAAACTACATAAACCCTGATCTGTCATCGCATAATGCGCCGGCAGATCAGGGTCTATGTTGTTTGTTCTACTGATTAGTCCTTACAAACTGCATAGACCCAGATCTGCCGGCGCATTATGTGATGGCAGATCTGGGTCTATGCAGTTTGCAGTTGGTATCAGCTTATATGCGAGTATATACAGTAGTACTATGGTCCTTGGTCAAGCCACTGTTACCTAGAAGCTGATTAAGGTAATAGTTGCTGGAATCTGACATTTCATTCAAGTGACAGTGAACATAAATGGCTACTCTGAAAACTGTCTGTGTGTGTTTTAGTGTTGAAAAATTCCTGAGTCCTTAGATATCTTATGTGTATGTTTTAGTGTTGAAAAATTCCTGATTCCTTAGCTATCCTATGTGTGTGTTTTAGTGTTGAAAAATTCCTGAGTCCTTAGATATCTCATGTGTGTGTTTTAGTGTTTGAAACATTCCTGAGTCCTTAAATATCTCATGTGTGTGTTTTAGTGTTTGAAACATTCCTGAGTCCTTAGATATCTCATGTGTGTGTTTTAGTGTTTGAAAAATTCCTGAGTCATTAGATATCTCATGTGTGTGTTTGATTCTTTGAAAAATACAAGTAATACCTGAGTCTTTTGAGGAGCCACTGCTATATCGTAGCTGATTGAGATAGAAACTGCTGGGATCTGTCATTTCATTCTGCTTACAGTGAACATACACAAACTCCTGGTTTGCTGGTACAGCAAATAGAGAATTGTTACTGAAATGAAATATAATTATCCTGCCTGTAAATGTACGCATTCAAATCAAACTGTATAACAAAGAATGGTATAAACATAAAAACTAAATTTACAGACTGAAGAGAGATAAGTATGAATGTACGTACAGTCAAACCTGTCCTAGCCGTCACCTGTGTTCAGTGGTCATTCTTATTTCCCCTGGCAAATTTCCAATATAAATACCCTGTATTTAATGGTCACCTGCTTTCAACGGTCAGCAGCCAGGTGTTTCTTAACCAAACCATGGTTTCACCCTGCCTTAAGCAATCACTCGAGCGTACCAGCAGTGACCGATCCAATTATGCAAGTTAAACACTTCTGCTGTTTGATGAGCAAGGCATTGTTTAGATAAAGGTAGATCATGTGAATCGATGTTTAAACATTTCATATCTCGATTGTACTTACCAAACTCCAAGCACGCGGTCAGTCAAACTCATAGGTGTCAACATGTCGGCTTTGAAAGCAAAGCGGTTTTTATCCTTACATGACAGAATTGAAGCAATTCATTTCCTGGATAGTGGACAAAGTAGTCGTTTAGTTGTAACAGAAATGGGAGCTGGGTGAACTCAGATTCAAGGGATTATTAGGCGTAAGCGAGATATCATGGCTGATTTTAAGAACAACGTTAATCTGATTACATACAATCACACCAAATGATTAGAGATACATGTACACTGCAATTGTGATATCCCTTATGGTTTATATGCTACTAACAATAGCCACAGGAAGCTTCTTTTCATTTCCTAATCATCAAAGGTCTCACACAAAAGTCAACTGTCTTTTGATCTCGGTGGGTTTGAGCAACTGCTTAATACATCAATTGTTTGAAGTGTGAACATCTGTTTTCTTGCCTAATTATTCCAGCTGGCCTAACACAAAGTCAGTCCTGTGTTTGACAATCACAGGTTAGCTGTCATTTAGTAATTTTATTTAGATGCCGTTGCTACTGATAAGTGATGATTTAATGTACATGATGGATTAAAGTGGAACTTTTTATTTTATTATTTTGTTATTTTTCTTTTTGCTAATTAGCTAAACTAAATATATGTATCCTGATAGCATACTACTACTAATAATAATAATGCTATTCGATGACTAGTACATGTATTTGTCATGTACCAAGTTTGAGAGCTGAACCTGCCTTCAGAGGTCACCTGTCTTCAAAGGCCACTTTGGCCCTTTCCCATGGGTGACCACTGAACACAGGTTTGACTGTATATTGTTTATTGTCAGCACAAAAGTTAAGTTCTAAAAATAAAAAGGGAAAAATTGCAAAAATCTTTAGGAAATTAAATCCTTTCAAATAAACATAAATATGTAGTCCTTCAACATAAAAGGGACAGATAAAAAAAAAAATTTTAAATTATAAATGTTGACAATTTCTAAAATCTTCAGAAAGAAAAACCCTTTCAAATACTGAAGAAAGATAAGTGAACGTAATTTGATTTTTTAAAATGCAATTTTTAATATCATACGTAGGTTTCAACGCTTTACTTGATTAGTTACATAAAGAGTCAGATTCCAGTCTTATTAAAGGTTCATGCTCTTTCTTTTTGTTTAAGGAACTTTCTAAATGTGGCTGTGTAAGATATATTGAACTGCTTAAGGTAAAGTCTTGGCCAGTACATGTATCAGCATTTTTTGTCATTTTCCATAACTAGCTTCTACACTGAGGCAGTGAAGAGCTGTTTTCATAGAACTATCATTTGATATCAGACAACAATCCACTGATGATGCACGAAGTACACATGTTCCTACGGGGGTGCATTTCATAATTTATCACTTTTAAAGTAGCATTTAAACTAACTGGCTACATAAAAAACCAAAATGTATGCACACATTCTATCAGATCTATTTACCGTGCAAAAGTCCTATCTCTGAACACCTTCAGGTGTCTGAAAAGACATTGTGGGTGGTATTTGATATAACAAAGTATAAAATATATGTTAAAAACCAATGTAAGTGAAACAATGTTGTTTTTATTAGAAGAAAAATACTTTAATTGCATGAAACTTTTACACATTTTACTAGAAAAGTGGGAACACAGCAAAAAAATGTATTTATATAAAAATACAGTAAACTCTCATTAAGAAGGCATTCATAACAATGGAATATTTGGTTTCCAACGTAAACATAAAATGGAAACAAACGTGTTCAATGCTAATTTTATCTTTAGAAGAATGGAATATTCAGATCCCGACTCCTAACAGAAATTTCCTGGTAAAAAGTTGATCTTTATTATAAAAATACATGGAGATAAATTTACCAACAGTGACATAATTATCACTCGAGACAATGACATGTTTATTGCTTACTTCCTCCTGCATTTGAGTTTTAGATGTTAAGATATTTAGAATAGGTATTTATTTCTGACTCATTCTGGACATTCACACATCCTGGTTTTATCAGTATAAGACAATAAGTCAACCCTAAATAAAGATGATCTGTTATAACAAGAAAAAGAGCAACTATAATGGCTCACCATCACAAATCACCATGCTTTTTACAGCATATGACAAACTCCTCTCCATACTTGCCCACTCCTGCTTAACACCCCCCCAACCCCCCAACCCCAGTGACCCAGAAGTCATAATGCAAAATCCATCATAAACAGGATGCATCTTCCTGCTATGACTGCATATATAAATATTGGTAAAAATAATATTTGAAAATGTCATTGTAATTGAAATTGTTGTACATCTAACCTTTGACCTCCTTCTGGGAACCCCAGGGGTTGCAGCCAAGAATGACACCACTCCTGGTGATGGTAAACCCAAAGGCAACATGACAACAAAGTTTGGTTAATTTCCAGCCACAGTTTGGGAGATGGGGTAATGGACAGATGGATGGACAGACAAAAAAGACAGACAGATATCACAATATTCCCCACTAAAGTGTGGGGGTCAAAATAGTTGAAGAGCAACTTGATCGTTGAAATAAGAGCTGACTATACAAAATTATCAATATGCAGAATGTGCCCAGAAGCTGTATATATTTATAAAATACTCATAATTTCAATTAAGTATATATTTAAATCAGGAATGAGAAAAACTCTAAATACTCAAGATATATCACAAGTGCATCCCCCCAAAAAGCAGCAAAAAACTTTTATACCAAAGTTTAATCAAGCAGTAATATAGTTGATACAGATCAAAATTTTGATCAAGAAACTGGGAACTAGATTTGTGTTTGTAGAACAGTTAGTTGCCCACTGCAGACCAAAAAGTCCAGAAAAATCAATAATTATTAGAAAAGTTTAAAAATTTAAAAAATAACATTAAAATCTAATCAGGTCATCTACATACAAACATGCAAGCTATATTTCATTTGTCTATTACAAGTGGTTTTTGTTTAATTGTGCTAATAAGGTTTTAATGAGAGAAAAAAAGGGTCCAAGACTGAAAAGTGCATAAATGTGTAAAAATAAAAAAAAATTAAATTGCTGTGAAAGTCTGAAAATCCAAACAGGTCATCTATTTCATTTGTCAACCTCATGTGGGTTTTGCTTAATTATGGCAGCAACATTTTTTTCAAAAAGGTGAAAGTAAAAAAAGTAAAATTGTAAAAAAAAATTATAAATGGCTGTAATGGCTTGAAATCTAATCAGGTCATCTACATATCAATACAAATATCCCCACCAAATTTCATTTGTCAACCTGAAGACATTTTTGCTTAATGGTGCTAGCAAGATTTTTGTCACAATGTATAAGTCCAAAAAGTACACAAATGTGTTTTAAAAATGTAAAAAATTGCTGCAATGGCCTGAAAATCTACCATATATACTTGTGTATATGCAAATGCAAACAACATAGACCCTGATCTACCGTGGCATAATGCACCGGCAAATAATGGTCTATGTTGTTTGCTCTACTGATTAGTCCTTAAAAACTGCAGAGACCCAGATCTGCTGGTGCATTATGCGATGGCAGTTCTGGGCCTATGCAGTTTGCTGTTGGTATTAGCTTATACGCGAGTATATATGGTAATTAATTAATATGCACACAAATATGCTAACCATATTTCGTTTGTCAACACTGAGTGGTTTTTGAGCAATCCTGCTAACAAGCTTCTCTGAACAGATGGATGGATGTACAGATGGACAGGTGATTGGACAAGACCAAATCAAGATACTTCCACTGCAGTGGGAGCATAAAAAAGGTACATTTTTTATTATGGCTTGTGCTGAATGTTAATAACAGTACCCCAACATTTGTATCTAATATAGCACTCAATTTTTAACAATTAATACATATTTAAAGTTTTCTTTTCCACAGCTCTGCATCATCCTTAATCTGGGAAAAAATGCCCTTATTAAAATTAATGACCTTGACCCCCGACCTCTTATCTCCAAAATCATCTGCATGAATTACTTTTCTAACATCTATCACCTCAATGTATGGTCAATGACATTGGATTTATTAAGATTAATCCTTTTTAAAATGAAAAACCTGCATGCTAAGTTAGTTTACACATCAGTAATTACTCAGTAATAAAAACAGCTGTTTCCTCACAGTGCTGAATAAATTCTACTTGCTTCCCTTGAATCTCATATATGTGAAAAGGTTCCGACTGTAAACAGTGTAATAAATCCAAAAAGGTAAACTTAAAAAGAAAAGTAACCATTTGGGATCAATAACATCTAAATGTGATACGTAAGAGAACAATTTTTATTTTGCTACACATGCAATACCCTCATAAGCGCAGTGACTTCTTTTCAATCAAAATGTATATTTAAATATCTATTACAAGAACATGTGCCTTGATCCAAGCAAGACTTATAGATGGCAAGCAGCTGCTAAAACCCACTTTGTACAACAGGATATTCTTGGAACTTACCACAATGCATTACTGGTGTAAAACTACCACTTAACTGTGTTGGTTAAATTGGTCTCAAAGACAGAGCTCAAACTACATACACTTAATTCAGTATGACCACATGGGTAGAAAAAAAGCTCCTCTAAAGTGGAAAGCTCTCTACATAGACAAACAGATTTAAATATTCAAGCACATGGGATTTACATTGTTACACACTGTGGGGATCTTGTGCACAACATCGCTGGTGTGCACTTATTATGATATCTTTTACCTCACACAAAATCTACCGATATATTTTTGAACGCGTACAGTGTGTGTATTACAATGAGTATGTTACATGCAACTTGGATCCATGATACTGATTTAATAAAAACAGTCAGTTTAAGGTAGTCTGTTTTTGTCAAATCAATGCCTACAGCATGGCTCCAAATGACATGATCATTACATTATCATGTCATCAATAAAAAATCACTGTTTACGAAAGTGTATCATAGCACTATGAACTCCGGGAGAGATTGGACATAAAATGATATTAATATTAAATATTAAATGTCTAATATTAAATAATGAAAATGAAAAATTCATAAACATCTTTTAATAACTGGAATAACAGTCCTGAAAGAAAATGATAAAGTCAACAAAAAGAATTGAAGACTTCTGGAAATCTTATGCAATTTTTTAACCTAATACAAGTTGGCCATGCACTTGTTCTGCTGTGGAAAACCAATGTGTTTTTAATAATTGGGTCATACTGAAAAAGATTCACTCACCAGTATACTCTTTTCTTTGTGTATTTGATAATGATCTTCAACCTGTGTAAACCTGATGAATTTTTAGTGACTCATTCAGCTATTATTTTATAGGCAATTAGTGACAGGGTACTTTTTCCCGTACTTTTCTATGTAATGACCCTTACTTTGGGATAGATATTTACAAGAGTAGTGCAAGATAATGCACACCTACCCAAACATTTTTGAGTGATTTTCATATGTTTGGAGCCTTAGCTATATACAATAAGAATTTTTCAAAAAGTTCAAAGCTCCAATATTACACAAGCATTCATCCTTAATGTCCAATTTTAACTACATCTATTATCAGACTAACCTGATGTTTGTGATGACTCTGGACTTTCTAAGGATTTTGTAGATTTGGTCCTCAATAGCATGCTGTAACCTTTTGATTGGTGGAATTTTCTGGAAGAAAAAGTACACTGCATTATTAACAAAATCAATCATCCAAAAATTTCCAGTATTAGAAAACATAATTTAACAAACAATAAAGACAATTAGGAAATATGTCCAAAATAGTGTGTGTACCTCTTGATATACTATAATTAAGAGATTTCACCTATAAAACTGTCCTAGCTACTCGATATACAAACTTTTCATTTGCATAACATTTTGAAACATTTTGCACAATTTCCAAAATCACCGAAATTTTATTCACATAAATAACAGTATTGTAAGAAAACTGGCAATGAGCCAATTGCTAACATTGTGCATCATAACCAAAAAGCTGTTCAAAGAACATGGATACCCAACCACAGTGCTGGAAATTACCTAACTGCATAACCTAACCAAGGCATGATGAACAGACAGACAGACAGACATACTGAGAGAAAAGGTTAACACTACCCCTACCACTGTTGTGGTGAGGAAAAAAAATGTTTATTATAATAAGTAATATAATTAACAGAATCTACAATATCTGGACCTGAAAACTTAATTACAGTGAAAATCCAACAGCGATTGATTTCATGTAATTATACTCTCTTGGCCTAAGCTGAGTCCAAATGCAAACAACATAGATCCTGACCTGCTGTCGCATAATCTGCTGGCAGATCAGGGTCTGTGTTGTTTGTTCTACTGATTAGTCCCTACAAACTGCATAGACCCAGATCTGCCTACGCATTATGCAACGGCAAATCTGCATCTATGTAGTTTGCAGTTGGTATCGGTTTATACGTGAGTATATACAGTGTACAATGTGGTCTTCAGCTTCATTCCTGGGGCTTGTACATGCAACAGTCAGATTTCAGTCATCAATGGCTGGTGGGGTTTTTTTTGTTTTGATGGATACTTGTTATTTTTCCACCACAAAGAAAAACTTATATCACAATCTTTATTGTGGAGAATACTTAGTACAAGTTATTATAATTTGTTATAATTACAATATTCAAGCTTTTTACACAAATTCTGAAAGTTGATTGCATAAAATATGTCACATAGTATATAAAAACTGCCTGACATACCTGTATAACAAATGTATGTCACATGCTCTCAGTCTAGCGGATCTACTTTTGGCATTGTACTAGTTTCACAACACTCATGCTCTGTGCACAGTGCATAACTAATATCAATCGATTCAATGTTCATGTGTGTTGCAAATATATTAAACCAAATTATAACTAGAGTACCATGAATGACACATTATACACAGCCCCATGTTTAATAGTCCTCTAAGTAGATAACTGAAATTTCTGTGCAGAAAAAACTTTTCTTAATTTAGTCACAATGACCTTGACCACTGACCTTTTGACCCCAAAATAAATAGGTTTCTTTATTACCCTAAGTGTAGGTTATCCACAAAGTTTGGTCCAGGTCTGTAGAACTAATTTTACTGTGCAGAAACCATTTTTCTTCTTCCAGTCACAGTGACCTTGGCATTTGACCTATTGACCCCCAAATCAATAGGTTTCTTCCTTACCCAAATTGCAAGCAATCCACAAAGCTTGGTCCAAGTATGTGATGTACAACTAATGTTATTGTACAGATACCATTTTTTTTTCTTTCAATTACAGTGAACTCAACCTCTGACCTTCTGAACCCAAAATTGATAGGGTTCTTCCTTACACTGAGTGCAAGTCAGCCACAAAATTTGGTAACCATGAATGATGGAGAACTCGAGTTATTGTGAGGGAACCATTTTCCTTATTTCAGTTACAGTGACCATGCACATTTAACCTTTTGACCCCAAAATCAACAGGGTTCTTCCCTTTCCAAGTGCAAGCCATCCACAAAGTTTGGTAACTTAGATGGTGGACAACTCAAATCATTGTGTGGAAAATCATTTTTCTTCTTTCAGTCAAAATGACCTTGGCCTTCGACCTTCTGACCCCAAAATCGCTTGGGTTCATCCTTACCAAATGCATGCCATCCACAAAGTTTGGTAACTGTAGTGGAGAACTCGATTTATTGAGCAGTAACCAATTTTCTTTTTTCAGTCACAGTGACCTTGATTTTTGGCCCCAAAACTGATAGATTACTTCCATACCCCAAGTGCAAGCAATCCTCAATGTCTGCTAACTCTAGATGGTGGAAAACTGAAGTTACTCTGTGGAAACTAAATTGATAACAGTCAGATGGACAGACAAACAGATGGATGGACAGACAACATCACAACATAACACACTCCAATCAGCTTGATATTTTCAGCATTTATTGTTTTAGTCAAGAAGTAATTTTTTATATGCCCACCATAAGGCGTGTGTTTTAATAGCATCTCTACCCTACTAGAGCATGAGAGAGAGAAAGAAAAGGAAAGGTTCTACATTTGTCACAAACAACTTAAATTGTGTTAAGGTGTTGATCAAGTGATTATACCTGTGGAAGTATCTGGATAATTAATCAATATTTACTTGCAATTAGTGATGCACTGTTGACATGTTTGGTTTAAAATAACCAAAGTTAAAAGTTTTGATTTGCAAAGAAATTTAAATCAATTCAGAAGATTGTTTGGTGGCCTTGTAATTTGTTAAATTAAAAACATAGATCAGCAGATTTAAAGTTGAGTACATGACCTGACCCCCTTCTCGAAAAAGAAAAGCCTACCTAATGGTCACTTGTCTGCAACTTACCCTGGATGGATCTTTGCTAGAGTGACTGTCCATGTGTTTTTCGAAGGAATTACTGAGTGCATTTATTCTCAATAAATCACAGAAAACAATAAAGAGCTCTTGATATATTGGAATATGCAAGTCTGGACCAGTCATTTTTGTCAACAAGTAAGTCAAATTGCGATTTCTGTCAAAAAATAAATCATGGTTCTTCATTAAGTTTGTTGTAAGGCAATCTTTCTCTCTCCCCCTCTCTACTGAAGTTACAGTACACAAGAAGCTGGCCATGCCCTGCATGTTAAGACGATCTCCAAGCTTCTGGTAAATAGGTGTTGTACACATCAAGATGTATCCACATACGAAATAACATGACTCTGTTATCAACTGTGCTTAAGAAACTTACCACATAAAACACTTTAACATCCCTCCTTAAACTTCATTAATACATAAAAAGCAGAATATCATGGTGGAATCCAACCTACAATAGATTTACCTCAGAATGTAAAATATATTTTACCTGTGACCTTGATCTTGAAACAGAAGAATTCTCAGTATCTTCAGGATTAAAGTCGATGGTTGGTCTCTCAAAAACAAAAAGGACTCTTGGGGAACAGGGTCGCCCTCCAAGCACCCAATCCTTGGAGATGGGGAAACCCAGCAGTTGGTCTGACATACATTTCTGTAATTTCATCCTGAAAATAAACATTGAAATTTAACTTTACATTAAAATAACATTTCTAAATAAAGAGAGCACTCCCATTAAAGGTGATAACAAGTGATAGGC
Organism: Margaritifera margaritifera; assembly: GCA_029931535.1. NCBI lineage: Eukaryota > Metazoa > Mollusca > Bivalvia > Unionida > Margaritiferidae > Margaritifera > Margaritifera margaritifera. The sequence continues at coordinate 415,778 of JAQPZY010000995.1, read as the reverse complement.
TGGAGAACAAAACATTGTGTATTTTTATATAAAATTGTAGATTTAAAAAAATCCAATAACACAAAAAATAAGTTGGCGTGCATTATGTTGCACTAGTCTAAGTCATCTGTCCAAAAGTAGACATCCATAAAATTATAAAATGAACGAGGTTTTAAAAACTCATGAAAATTAACAATGGTTGAATATGATGGATTTGTCTTATCAGATACAGTTAGAAAAGTGTATATTCCAACATAAATTTTCCTCTGTGAATTTTTTTATTGAGATCATATCTAAGTAGTGATCAACCCAGTCAATCTATGAAAGGTTCAAAATCTATACTAACTTCCTACAGCGCTCTATTCTGTTCACGATAGAAACTCAACCTATTGATACAGGACAATAGCAAAATGAAACATAATAATGAAAACATTCCAAAACCGTACATTTATTTTCTTGTCGTATTTCTATACTTCTGAATGAAGTAAACAATAACACCCCTTACTAACCCCTTACAATAAATTAATCCCTTTAGGGATTTCTGGTTGAAGTTATTTTTTTTACTGAATTTGTATTGTTTATTTTCATCAAAATCCCTCTGCAGGTTTTAAAGATAGTGTTTAGTTTGTGATAAAGTTATATTGTTAAATGGAAATACCATTCCGTTGGAAGTGAAAATTGTCAGTTAGCAGCAGTTTGTACAATAGTACTCATAACTATAGCAATGCAGACTATACCCAGTTTTACATTTATATGTGTTATCAGTCTCAGCCTATGTTCAAAACATCAGCAGTACAGGTCGATTTTCATTAAGAGCGCTGATTCAGTTTGGAGTTTACTAAGAAAGTAAGAATAATGTTAACAATTGAAAGAATGCGTTAGAAAAAATGTATCATCCAACAATAACTTTTGGTTTTTTAATGTAGACTTTCATACCAATGTTGAATTTTGTTCAAATGTTAACTGGGTCAAATGCACACAATTTTACCGAACACTTTCTTTAGAACCTGCAAAGGAATTTAAATAAGAGGAAACAATAAAAATCCAATTTCTAAAAAAAAGCCTGAGTCAAAATCCCTGAAATGTTTAACAACAAGTTTACAAACTGTAATTAATTGCTACACACACTCTGTACATTCAAACAGGACAGCATTTATTATTACTTAAAAGTATTTGTTTAAATAATACTCTATGTACATTTTGATTAGTTTGGTATATATTTGTTAAACCAAAGTATTTTTTGTATTAGTATGCTTATCCCATGCTACAGATTCATTAATAGAAGTGTATATCATATTCTGCTTAAATAAACACCCCACTCCACCCCACCCCTAAATATCAGCAAACGCCTACAATGACTCAGATATAACCAATAAAGGAATTCTATCAAAAAAAGGACAATCTATATTCTATAAATGTCAAATTAAATTGCACTTAGAGAAACCAAGATACATTAAAGTGTACTTAGAAAAACCAAGATACATTAAAGTGTACTTAGAGAAACCAAGATACATTAAAGTGTACTTAGAGAAACCAAGATACATTAAAGTGTACTTAGAGAAACCAAGATACATTAAAGTGTACTTAGAGAAACCAAGATACATTAAAGTGTACTTAGAGAAACCAAGATACATTAAAGTGTACTTAGAAAAACCAAGATACATTAAAGTGTCCTTAGAGAAACCAAGATACATTTGCTGTGGGGCTTTCTTAAATAGAGGCACCCTCCTTATTCATATTATATTCAGATCAAAGCAAAAAAATATCCAGGTTTGAAAGAAAATCCCCCCCCCCCAACACAGAAATTAAATGGTCGGTTCCTTACTGTATCTAATCAATGTTTAGTGGACACTGAAAAGAAACGCACATATAATTCATGTTTCTTTGTTCTGAGAATTTAGTATATACAACAATGATACATGAGATGCCTAATTTGCAAACAAAGATCAACTGTATATTTTTAATTTTTTGTTTATGTATCGAGAGCAGTTCGCATGATACATATCACGACACAAAATGACTTGCAATACCCTGCTCAAAAGACTATGAGAGAATATTGAAATCAATAAACTTCTAAATCTATAATTACCTAGAGAAAATACTTATGCAAAATATGCCACAAATAATGCTTTACTGCTGTACACTATTTTTTATGGTAAAAATAAATTGCTAGGAAGGCTGTGTGATTATAAATCTCCCTAAATGTTTCATGGATTACAAAATTTTCTCAGTCCATGAGTTGCCGAATTAGGATATGAGTAGATCCACCTGTACCAATCAATAATGATATTTTTAATAATAATATTAGAAGTAGTAGTAGTAGTATCAAACAGAATAATGTTACTTTCCTTAATACTGATAAAAGTACTGAATGAAAAGACATTTATTCAATTTTGTATCAAATAGAAAGGACATGAATCAAAGTACAAGGACTGTTTAATTATAATAATTTTTCTGTCACCTAATGCAGTTTAGGAATAATCATAAATACTTTGGATTCAAACTGAGCATCACCAGATTTGATATTTGCTGCAACCTGGGACTTGGAGAGAAGGGCAAACATTTTCATCATGACTGAGAAGAGATAAACCGAATATACTGATATTAAATCTTCACTATATGAGTTATTTCCCCTGTAATGGCCTTAAAATTTTTTATAGCAAACTAATAGGTCATGATTTTAGTAGTCATTTCTGAAGCTTTACTTTTGTTTCCTCACCTGAACTTGACCGAGGTCATTTCATGGTGATTTATTGTCAATGGTAATTCAGAGAAGAGTTTGACAAACACTAATGACTTTTCCACTAAATTAACATCAAAGGAGTACATTACACACTAAATAACTTTTCCACTAAATTAACATCAAAGGAGTACATTTTTGCATGATGATATTTATTTTACTTATTTATTTTTTTCTTTTTCTATTGGACTTGACTCCTTGAAAAGTTTTAAGTCTAACAGCAGTTTTCACGAGTCTGTAACATCCAACTTTTTCAAGCTTCTATGTGCAAAATAGGATAATATTTTTTACAGTATATACAAAATGGAAAAATGGAAGTTGGATTCATCAGACCAAACTATACATGTATGAAAATGAGTACTTGTATGATAATCTGGATGAAAGTAATTCATGGCAAGCTAAAAAGAACAAATTCTGCTAAAAAAATTTAAGTACCTTATTGCATCAAGACTTCTGAATAGCCGTACATAACTTATGTCAAATGAAGAGCTTGGGTTACTCAGCTGAAAGAAATAAAATATTTATTTCATTCAACATTTAAACAGTGACTTTCCAAAGATATTTGAAGCATGTATCTTCTATGCTTTTTATCAAACAATATTTTTTCCATTAATGTATATTTAAATACTGTTCGATATGAATTCTGTATATGTGTTTGTGTTTGTGTGTGTCTGTGTATGAACAAGCTGCTTATCTTTTTATAAACCAATCAATCTATCTAACTACCTTTCTATCACAAATAAACTTCTTATGTTTTCTGATACAAAATTGTTTACAGTAATAAAATTTAATTTATCTACCATTTCATTTATTTTTTAAAATAATTCAAACCAAAAATCCCTTTCCAAAACTGGTTTATTAATTGTAAAATTTGTGCTTGATTACATATTTTAATCCCTATAAAAAATAATATTGCAACAATAGTAAACCCATTTGCCACTGACAAAGCACTGCATCTAATATTTAAATTCTAACTAACAAGTTTTATCTCTAAGCTAGGTCTCCTAGCTTATTAGATTTTTTCCCCCTATTAACTGCAGAAAACAGGTATGTAACACTGCTGATTTCATGCTATGTTTCACTTACCACTATGATGTGAGACTGGTATGTAACACTGCTGATTTCATGCTATGTTTCACTTACCACTATGATATGAGACTGGTATGTAACACTGTTGATTCATGCTATGTTTCACTTACAACTATGATATGAGACAGGTATGTAACACTGTTGATTCATGCTATGTTTCCCTTACAACTATGATGTGAGAAAGGTATGTAACACTGTTGATTCATGCTATGTTTTACGTACCACTATGATGTGAGACAGGTATGTATCACTGTTGATTCATGCTGTTTCCCTTACCACTATGATGTGAGACAGGTATGTAACACTGTTGATTTCAGGCTATGTTTCACTTACCACTATGATATGAGACAGGTATGTAACACTGTTGATTCATGCTATGTTTCACTTACCACTATGATATGAGACAGGTATGTAACACTGTTGATTTCAGGCTATGTTTCACTTACCACTCTGATATGAGATAGGCATGTAACACTGTTGATTCATGCTATGTTTCACTTACCACTATGATATGAGAGACACTGTTGATTCATGCTATGTTTCACTTACTACTATGATATGAGACAGGTATGTAACACTGTTGATTCATGCTATGTTTCACTTACCACTATGATATGAGACTGGTATGTAACACTGTTGATTTCAGGCTATGTTTCACTTACCACTATGATATGAGACAGGTATGTAACACTGTTGATTTCAGGCTATGTTTCACTTACCACTATGATATGAGACAAGTATGTAAAACTGTTGCTTTCATGCTATGTTTCACTTACCACTATGATATGAGACACACTGAATTTCACTTACCACTATGATATGAGAGACACTGAATTTCACTTACCACTATGATATGAGAGACACTGAATAAGAAGAGCATAATCTTTGCCTGTTGAAAATCCTCTTGCTGTAAATAGGAATGGAAATCCTGAAAAGAAATTAAAAAGAAAAGTCTGTCAATTTTGTATTCCAAGCTTTTGATGGAAAGAAAATGGAAATTTGTGATGTGAAACTTACTTAAAGTATTTCTCACATGATAGGACCTATATTATAAGACCAGGTGGCCAGCCTAATAAATTTGTCAATCAGTAGGGGGTTGGACTATTGTCCAAGATATTCTTAGTAAATATTTGCCAAAATGTTTGTAAAACTTGCGGCTGAAAAGCATAGGCTTTTCATTGGACAAATATGGGGTATGCAAGCTGTTAGCTATTATTGTAAAATGTTATTACTATCGGAGTACAATGGAAAATTTGAACCTAAAGGCAGATCTGTAGGTTCAAAGTATCTCCCAAGTACTCAGGTAAATGTTTTCACCCTGCAAACCATATATGGTCATTATTGTAACAAGTTCAATTACTAATTACATACTTACTAATTACTTATTACATACACTATATACTAAATGACTTAAACAAATTATTTTTTTAGGATAATAACAGATGTACTCAAGTAGTAGCTGCAATTCCGATGTTCAAGTATGGCTGACATCATAAACAGCATGTCACATCAAGTAAAAATAGACTGATCAATGTAAAAAATGTGTTTCCACATTTCAAGTGCTTTGACACAGTACCCATCAGTGATGCAATGGTTCATAATTTTTATAACAAATATCTGTAACCAAATACATGATCATCACAATGGGTTACCTCCCTTTGTTAGGATAACACCACTGCCAAATCTGGTGGCAAAGCCACCTGGAGAAAACCACACACTTTGATAACTGCATCACATTCCAGGAATTCTATACTTGCAGTTATTGAGCACAGGGCTGATGATGTCAAAAGTAAAAGAAGCAAATGAGCTTATTGTTGATTGAATTGTCTTAGCTTCATAATGATTCATGCCAAGTATGATGAGAATCTATCAAGGGTTTTAGGAAATATATGCTAATGAAAAACTTTAACCAAAACCTTAAGAAACGGTTGATGACTACAGTGATGCTTCCATCAGAAAAGTGACTGATATAACTCATTTCCCACTAATGTGAGCTTGACAAGACTTTCAAAATTGAATATATCTACCATCTGTACTCGTGTATAAGCCGGGTCCAAATGCAAACAACATACACCATGATCTGCCAGCGCACTATGCGCCAGCAGATCAGGGTCTATGTTGTTTGTTCTATTGATTAGTCGTAACAAACTGCATAGACCATGATCTGCCGGCGCCTTATGCGATGGCAGATCAGGGTCTATGTTGTTTGCATTTGGACTTGGCTTATACACGAGTATATATGGTATAATTTACTTTGGCAATAAAACTTTGCAATAATTCAAAATTGAATACATCTATGAGCTATGGATGCCTGCTCTCAATCTGTTTGAATGAATGGTAGTGTGAGAAAAGTACAATAACTCCGCTTATATGTGAGTATATACGGTAGCTTGATTTGTTAATCCAGCGTGATGTGCTGTATTCTTGAAGGCATGTAGGCCAGGGTATACATGTCAAGCCCATGATCAAAGCATTGCTGTAAAATGTGTGACCTTGACCCCATGGTCAAAAGGGGAGAGTGGGCATGTCACAGAATAAATTGTCTTAGCTTCATAATGTTTCATCCAATGTATGAAGAAAATCCATCAAGGAGTTTAATAAGTATAAGCAATGAAAAAACTTTAATCACAACCTTAGTGCAGATTTTCTCCGGTTATAACCTTGACCCCAAGGCAAAAGGGGCGAGTGAGTGTGTCGTAGAATGTATTGTCTTAGTTTCATCAAGATTCATGCCAGGTATTATGAGAATCTATCAAGGGGTTTTGGAAACAGATGCAAACGAAAAACTTTAACCAAAACATGAACAAACTGTTGATGATGAGAACACCGCCTCCATTGCTGCTGTTGGAAAAGTGACTGCTGTGTCTTGTTCCCACTAAAGGGGGCTGAACAAAATCTTATTTGCTGGTTTTCGCATATTAGGTCCTTGAAAGCTATTCTAGAAACAAATGCACTCACCACACATCAAATTTTAAATGAGAACACCATATACCTATAGAAGAAAATACAATTAAACCAACAACCACCCACAAAACTTTGAATAATGCACCTTCTAACCCCTAACCACATCCACATTATACTGTTATTTCTGGAATATCTTACAATGTAGGCTAAGCAATACTATTAAATATTAATTACTGTATATAACATCACTAGACATTTTCCTTACCCCAATGGCAAGCCATCCACAAAGTTTGGTAAATGTCTGTGATGCTTCTTTCTGTCACAGTGACCTTGACCTTTGACCCCCCCCCCCCCCCCCCCCCCCCCCCCCCCCCCCCCCCCCCAATAAGCCGAGTCCAACTGAACAGACACAGATCTGCTATCGCATAATGCAACTTCTGGATCTATGCAGTTTTTTTTAGGAGTAATCAGTAGAACAAACAACACAAACCCTGATCTGCTGGAGCATTATGTGATGGGGGATCAGGGTCTATGTTGTCTGCAGTTGGATTCAACATATAAAATGAGTATATATGGTAATGCTGTTTTTCTTGTCATGAACAGGAACAATATAAATCTTACTTTATGCTGTGACTCCTTCACCAGTCTTTGGCAAGCCACTGTCAGTCTCTGTGTATCATGTAGACAGTGATAATGGAGGTAAATCACTTGACTATCTGGGTCATACATGTATTCAAGCTTACCCTAAAAAAGAAAACAAATTTTATATATATATATATATATATATATATATATATATATATATATATATATATATATATTTATATATATATATATATATATATATATATAAATAGAGAGAGAGACAGACAGATATATATAGAGAGAGATGGGTTATACAAAGTCATTATTGGTACATGTGTAAATAAATGCTATACCAGGCACTATAATACAAATGGAGATGAAAGAAAGAAAAATTTAGCATTTTTTCCCCTTATAAATACGCAAGAGTCATATTCAGATGATGTCTCTCCCTCCCACTCTGATATCACTTACATAGTGACATGAAGTATTGCTGGGACAGACAAAGGTTAATTCTTATCAGTTGTTCATTTCATATGAATGTTAAATATAAAATATTTAATTTATTATGGTATTAGAAAAGCATTTTTATAAACCCAACAGAATATAAAATATTAAATGTCATTGTGGGCAATGAGCTGCAATGGGATCAAACACTTAATGTTGCCACTGGAGTGAAAACTGTCTGTCACAGTGACCTACATTAGGTCTGGTATGGTATAAGTCCTTAGGATGCAGGCACACATCAAGTTTCATGACTGTACAATCAAAAGTGTATGAGAAATGTTAACTAAATTCAAAAACTTCAGGTGGACACAACAGTACAAATTACAGGTCACAATGACCTACATTAGGCCAGGTATGGTCGTAATCCTCAAGTTGCATGCACACACAGAGTTTAATCAATGTACTGACAATAGTGTTTGAGAAATGGAGCTAAATACAAAATCTTAACACTGCCACTGAAGTGTAAAAAGTAGGTCACAATGAAGAACATTTTGTTAGGTAGGGTAAGACTTCTTGGGATGCATGCACACAAAGTTTCATGAATGTACATAACAGTGTCTAACAAATGGAACTAAAGGCAAAAACTTAATTTTGCCACTGCAGCATAAACAGTAGATCACAGTGACCTACATTTGGCAGGATAGTATTCCTTAGGATGTATGAATACATTAATTTTTCTGGTTGTACAGGCAACAGTCCAAGATACAGAAAAAATTGCAGAAATAACAAAATAAACAATATTTTCACACAGTTTTAATTTCAACATGAAACTATTGAAAACGGAAAGTTATCTAGCAAATGATATCTCTACACTCCTTGGTTGACATTTGTGTACCAAATTTGCTTAAAAAACCTCTAGCAATTCAAGAGTTACACTTCAGAAAATAAAATTCTTAGAGAAAGACAGACAAACACATGGACAGACAGAAAACAAACGTAGTGATAGATACATATCCCTTTATTACCTACAAGGGGAATAATAAATGAACTAAGCATTATATATTTATTCAGGCCTAACTACTCAAAAGAAGAAAAACAATTGTTGCCAAATTTTACGGAAAATGACTTTAGAAATGTTATGCTGCAGAAATGTTATGCTGTAGTGTTGACAAGTTAGAGCAACAACCCTGGGGAAATTCCAGGCCATACCTTATTTGCTAAAACAAAACCTACAGATTCATGTAAAAAGCAAGCGGATAAAGCTAATGCACTCAAGGGGTAAAGGGGGGTTGGGAGTTCAGTCAAAAAATGAAAATGTATTAATATCCTGATTTACATGATTTACCTTTGTTTCATTTTCATCTGTTTCCTGAACACCCTAAAAAAAGAAAGTAATCATTTAAGTTAAAAGCAAATAAAAACACCCATGTTTATAATATTTTCTGTAAGTTAACATCTTTCAAGTCATAAATTATAAAAATTACACCATGGCAGAAGGATTAAACTAGTTTCAAGGAATCAAGGAATCATTTAATTTATGAAATCATCTTAGGCACCTAAGTGTCTAACAGACAAAATCAACATTGTGTGTCTCTGATGAAAAATGTCAAATGCCTTGATATAATTAATGTGCTCAAAATCTCAATAAGAGGAGCTTTTCATAACTGCATGAACTATTCTTGCATGATTTTAATTTTTAAAAAAACATAAACTTATACTTTTTCCTCTATCTTTAGACTTGAAAACTACAGAGATTAAGTAATCTGATTGTCTAAAATCTCTAATTGTAGCAAAACAATGACAAATACAGTAGCTACTGACATATCCAGCATCTAATAGCTAATGACATATCTAGTAGCTAATGACATATCTAGTATCTAGTGGATAAAGACATATCTAGAATATAGTAGCTAATGACATATCTAGTAGCTATTACCTAATGACATATCTAGTAGCTAGTAGGTAAGGACATATCTAGTAGCTAATGACATATCTAGTAAGTAATGACATATCTAGCATCTAGTAGCTAATGGCATATCTAGTAAGTAATGACATATCTAGCATCTAGTAGCTAATGACATATCTAGTAGCTAATAACATATCTAGTACCTAATGATATATCCAGTATCTAGTAGATAATGACATATCTAGTATCTAGTAGCTGATGACATCTAGTAGCTGATGACATCTAGAAGCTAATGACATCTAGAAGCTAATGACATATCAAGTAGCTAATGACATCTAGTATATAGTAGCTAATAACATATCTAGTAGCTAAAGACATATCTAGTATCTAGTAGCTAATGACATTTCTAGTATCTAGTAGCTAATGACATTTCTAGTATATAGTAGCTAATGACATATCTAGTATCTAGTAGCTAATGAAATTTCTAGTATCTAGTAGCTAATGAAATTTCTAGTATATAGTAGCTAATGGCATATCTAGTATCTAATAGCTAATGACATATCAAGTATCTAGTAGCTAATGACATTTCCAGTATCTAGTAGCTAATGACATTTCTAGTACATAGTAGCTAATGACATATCTAGTATCTAGTAGCTAATGACATATCTAGTAGCTAATGACATATCTAGCATCTAGTAGCTAATGACATATCTAGTATCTAGTAGCTAATGACATATCTAGTATCTAGTAACTAATGACATCTAGTTGCTAATGACATATCTAGTTGCTAATGACATCTACTAGCTAATGACATATCTAGCAGCAAATGACTTCTAGTAGCTAATGACATATCTAGTAGCTAATGGCACCTAGTAGCTAATGACAAATATAGTAGCTAATGACATATCTAGTAGCTAATGACATGACAAATTTAGTAGGTAATGACATATCTAGTAGCTAATGACACATATATAGTATCTAGTAGCTAATGACAAATATAGTAGGTAATGACATGTCTAGTATCTAGTAACTAATGACAAATATAGCAGCTAATGACATATCTAGTTGCTAATGACAAATTTAGCAGGTAATGACATATCTAGTATCTAGTAGCTAATGACATATCTAGTACCTAGTAGCTAATGACATATATAGTACCTAGTAGCTAATGACATATCTAGTAGCTAATGACATATCTAGTATCTAGTAACTAATGACAAATATAGTAGCTAATGACATATCTAGTATCTAGTAGCTAATGACATCTAGTAGCTAGTAACTAATGATAAATCTAGTAACTAATGACATATCTAGTAGCTAGTATCTAATGACAAATATAGTAGCTAATGACATATCTAGTATGTAGTAGCTAATGATATATCTAGTATGTAGTAGCTAATGACAAATATAGTAGCTAGTATCTAATGACATATATAGTAGCTAATGACATATCTAGTATGTAGTAGGTAATGACATATCTAGTATGTAATAACTAATGACATATCTAGTAGTGTTATGTATGATGTTTATATAATATTATAAATATTTTAGGAAATTATAAATGTTTCTTCACTTTAATATTTGCTTAAATCTTAATGTTATCAGGAAAAACATGTTTAACTAGTGTCCTTGAATTAGGTTGTTTTGATCAATATGTTTTCTCAATTTGAAGGTCAAGGTTGAATTTTGTTTACAAGTAAAATTCCATTAAGATGACACACATTCTAGAACATTCTGTCATGTGACCAATCTTTATATATGCCATGTTTGGTGGACATTTATTCAGTTTTGACATTACCATCAGTCTTGTAAAGAGCTATTACAGTTGTGAAAATTCATTCCAAATTCTAAGAGAGGAATTATTTTAAATATTCATTGGATTATAACAGTGCTCATAAACTTTTGGATTTTGGATTTTTAATTGATGATTTTGGAATTTAAGTGAACTTATTCAGATATTTTGGAATACTTCATTTTGACATCAGCACATCAAGATTACTAGTACATCAGGACTTTGGAGACCATTAGCACATCATAACATTCAAGGACACAGCCGTGAATTCGGAACATTCTATATTTAGGACTTGTGATTAGAACAATCATTCTTATTGGATTATTAGGATTTCAAAACACATTACTGTAAGTGACTTTTTGATTTTTCATTTTAATTATCTAGTAATAAATTGCTTGTTGATTTTTACTTGATTTGTTGGTTTCACTTTCTTTCTGTTACATTTTTCTTAGACCATAGAGTCGTAACAGTAGCTAGTATCTAATGACAAATATAGTAGCTAATGATATATCTAGTATGTAGTAGCTAATGACATCTAGTATGTAGTAGCTAATGACAAATATAGTAGCTAATGACATCTAGTATATAGTAGCTAATGACATATCTAGTATCTAGTAGCTAATGACATATCTAGTATGTAGTAGCTAATGACAAATATAGTAGCTAATGACATCTAGTATCTAGTAGCTAATGATATATCTAGTATCTAGTAGCTAATGACATATTTAGTAGCTAATGACATATCTAGTATCTAGTAGCTAATGACATATCTAGTAGCTAGTAACTAATGACAAATCTAGTAACTAATGACATATCTAGTAGCTAGTAATGACAAATATAGTAGCTAATTACAAATCTAGTAGCTAATGACATATCTAGTATCTAGTAGCTAATGACATATATAGTTGCTAATGACATCTAGTATCTAGTAGTTAATGACAAATATAGTAGCTAATGACATATATAGTAGCTAGTAACTAATGACATATCTAGTATCTAGTAGCTAATGACAAATATAGTAGCTAATGTCATATCTAGTAGCTAGTAACTAATGATATATCTAGTATCTAGTAGCTAATGACAAATATAGTAGCTAATGACATATATAGTTGCTAGTAACTAATGACATCTAGTATCTAGTAGCTAATGACAAATATAGTAGCTAATGACATATCTAGTTGCTAGTACCCAATTTACAAATATATTAGTTAATGACATATCTAGTAGCTAGTGTTACGGCATTATGTATTATCTTCAAATTATAACAGTTTTCATTTGGGTTTGTAATCATTGTATTATAATTCCTTAGTTCAGTAGCCTATGCTATTTGTAAAGTACGATGTACTTCAACATGTTTACATGAGTCATGCTATCTCCTGGGAAAATCAATAATTATGTTGGTCAGCTTAACCCACAATGAAGAAATCACGTGGTAGCCCGTGCAGATTTTATGACCTGAATCCTATGTCAACATCATGCTGATTTGTAATAAGGTATTTTAATTGTAGTACAAAGACACTACGAGCAGTAAAATGCGTGACCTAGTTTCTGATTGGTTAAATATGGTTGTTGACAGAACTCATTCGAAGTCACAGTATTAGAAGTTTAAATTATCTTTTACGCTGTCAGAGACTATATAATGCCAATATAACCACTGAATGGGCATTCTTTGCAGCTCTCCAGAATCATAAGGTTATTGAGGAAGATTATTATTGTTTGTAAAATCAGCTGGTGAAAATCTATTATCAACTTAGTCGATTTTGGATTTAAGTACTATTCTTCAAGGAACTTAACAATATTCTACATTCACAGGAGTTTACCTGAGATTAATAACATTTGGATTTAAAACTGTGTTTCCTGTGGCACATCAACATGTTAGTGACTTCATTCAGAATACTTTGGATTAACTTCCGGATTATCAAAATTCAATAGGACATTTAGGATTATTTAGGAATTTCTAAACTGTAAGTTGTTTTTAATTTTTTCACTTTGCTTGTTTGAAATATTTAATATTTTAGGAAATAAAATTTATATTTTAGAAATTGTGAAAGCTTGTTTGAGTTGTTCTTTCTTTTGTTACAATTTCTAACCCCTAGACGTAACACTAGTAACTAATGACATATCTAGTATCTAGTAGCTAATGACATATATAGTAGCTAATGACATAATTAGTATTTAGTAGCTAATGACAAATATAGTAGCTAATGACATATCTAGTATCTAGTAGCTAATGACAAATATAGTAGCTAATGACATATCTAGTAGCTAATGATATATAGTAGCTAATGACATATCTAGTAGCTAATGACATATATAGTAGCTAATGACATATCTAGTATCTAGTAGCTAATGACATATATAGTAGCTAATGACATATCTAGTATCTAGTAACTAATGACATATATAGTAGCTAATGACATATATAGTAGCTAGTAACTAATGACATATATAGTATCCAGTAGCTAATGACATATCAAGTAGCTAATGACATATCTAGTAGCTAATGACATATCTAGTAACTAATGACATATCTAGTATCTAGTAGCTAATGACGTATATAGTAGCTAATGACATATATAGTATCTAGTAGCTAATGACATATATAGTATAGTATCTAGTAACTAATGACATATCTAGTATCTAGTAGCTAATGACATATATAGAAGCTAATGACATATTTAGTATCTAGTAGGTAATGACATATCTAGTAGCTAATGACATATCTAGTATCTAGTAGCTAATGACAAATATAGTATCTAGTAGCTAATGACATATATAGTAGCTAATGACATATCTAGTAGTTAATTACATATCTAGTAGGTAATGACATATCTTGTAGCTAATGTATTTTGTTATATCAATATCTAAGCATCCGCAATCTTGTTCCAAGGTTTGAAGGCTTCACCTGGACATTATATGTAAAAATGCATGCTCTCATGCAGCTAAAAAGAATGGGGACAAGTGTGTGTGTGTGCACACACGTGAATGCATGTGTGTAGTATTATAGTTTTATTACAGTTATTGTAGTATGTATTAAAAGTAATATTATTTTGGTCCTCTCTGCATACTAGTTCACAACTAGAAATTGTTAAGGCGACAGACTGGCAAGAATATGGTGATCTCCTGGATAAATAAAATCTTCAGTCTCTGAACCTCTCAGCCAGTAAAAAGGAAAAAAAAAACTGCTATGATGACCAGAGGAACTCAGGCTATAATCAGGATAATCAAAGCCGTTTCAAGGTCTGATGGTCACTTATTCAATTACCTGTTTATGAGTATGAAGAAAACATACCTTAGTTTACATTCCAACTTGAATTTTTTGGCCCGTCAAGTTAAAGTACGTACTTTGTGTCTGGAAATTTTATGTACTTTTGAACATTATTTAAAGTTTCAGAAATGTGGAGTCCAGAAATTTGATGGTCCGGATATTTAGTTTATTGATGGCAGGTAGAGGTATTATTACTATTAATAGCATCTACAGGCCCACTTACCGTATATACTCATGTATAACCCGATACCAATTGCAAACTGCATAGACCCAGTTCTGCCATCGCATAATGTGCCAGCAGATCTGGGTCTATGCAGTTTGTAAGGATTAATCAGTAGAACAAACAACACAGACCCTGATCTGCCAGCACATTATACGATGGCAGATCAGGGTCTATGTTGTTTGCATTTGGAACCAGTTTATACGCAAGTATATACAGTAGCTTACTGTGATGCTACATGTAGCCTGTCCTATTTGAGCCACATGTACTGGCAGCCTCTATGTGCTATGTAGGTGCACCTGTACTGGCAATGTACTTGTGGAATTTGTATGTTTTTACCCATAGTCATGTAGTTTGATTCCTTATGTTAAACTTTATTTTCAGGGGAACATTATGCAAAAGAGCAACAACAACAGTGCCCATACCCTTTCTGTCTGGTGACTAAATATTGAATAGAAATTGATAATCTGTATGGACAAAGAGACAAGTTTAAGTCCTGCTTATTTAATAGGCAATTGTTTATTGCTATATGAAGGATTAACTACTGCATATTCAGAAATACTGATACGTAATCTGCATATGGATGCACAGCGCAACTGTTACAAGCTGATCTAGCACACCTGATTTGTACTGACTGCAATTTCAGGTTTTCTATTGTTTAATACTGAGTAGAACAGCTGATAATGGTTAAATGCAACAGTGGCTAATTGGAGACAAATCAAAATTCTAGCAGCAAGTTTCAGCTATGTCCAACTTAAATAAAATGTATTCATAAATTGTCAAGCTAAACAAACATTTGCTTATTGGAATTTTTTTCATGGGATCCATGATGTAATCCAAATTGCATTATAATGAAGGGTGCTATAATGAAGAAAGGCTTATTACAGTTCAAATGCAGTGGAACTCCAGTAGGATCATTTCAGGATTCTATAGAAATTTATATGTTTTTCCACTGCAGCACTCAATGAGAACCCTAATCTAGGAGTGATCCTGACAACAATTTCTATCCAGACCCATTACCTTGAATACATCAGCATCCAGAATGATGTTAAAGGGAGAGGCTTTCGATGTGTATTGGTAGTAACTGCTTTTTCCAACGATTGACACAATTATTACTTTGTTGTCTCTACCTTTCAAGGGACTGAAAAAAGAGAAATAAAAGACATCAAAAGATGCAAAATGAAGATATCAAAGGACAGAAAAAGGTATGAAAATGGTGGCACTTCAAAAAAGCTTATTTTGAAACATCAATAGTACAAATATAAGGATCACATCGTATACAATAGCACACAAGTCAGGTCCAACTGCAAACAACATAGACCTTGATAATGCACCGGCAGAGCATGATCTGTGCTATTAATTCTACTGATTAATCTGAAGAAACTGAATAGACCCAGATCTGCAGGTGCATCATGTGACGGAAGATCCAGGTCTATGTTGTTTGCAGTTGGACCTGACTTATACGCAAATATATATGGTAGTCATTTCACAGCACATGTAGAAAGATTTTGAACAGAAAGGCAAATCTTGAAGGGTTACATAGGATTCTTTATCAAATATTCTGGCATATGTATGATTATTGTTCTTGCATAATCAAACATTGCTTGATTAATTGTTAAAGAAAATCTTTGCCAAATGGATGCCTGAAATAGATCAGAAAACTTGAGTAAGTGTACCGTATAAACTACAAAGCTTGTCCAGCATCATAATATGCCACACTGTTAAAGATGGATAATAAACTTTTCTTACGTGATTAGTTAAATGCTTTTTTTTAAAATTAATGCACTTATTTATTTTTAGGTGCTTATCATAAGTACATGTAATAGGCTCTATTACATGCATGTACACTGGTTATCAATATTTAAGCTCAAAAGTAGATATGCATAATGTTGGTTAAATAAAGAAGAAAAGTTAGAAGAAAATGCCACAGGCAGAACAAAGTAAACAGATGAAAATAATTGCAATAATCAACTAATACAAAAAAAATGAGCAATACACTTGTTTACTGATACCATAATTAGCTGTTGAAAGTTATCTCTCTTGGCCTGGTCACCAGGTGTCCCATGTATAAGGTAGGGCTGGTATTGGCTTATACGCGAGTATAGATGGTAATTAGTGTAACTTTTACACTTTGTGCATTTACAAAAATATCCTTGTGTTTCATTATCAATTAAAAGGCAGAAAACTAGGGCTATTAACAGTCTTTGTGGAATATAAATGTATGTGTATGTATGTTTGTATGTATAGGGTTTAATGGCACATCAGCACAATACTGGCTATATAGCACAGATTAAAATTTAATTTTTACAAATGTTAAGTTAAAAAGTTGCACAAATTTTTAGTAGCATTAACTCTTTCAAATAAACATAAATATGTAGTCCTACAAGATAAAAGATAAAAGGTAAATATGATAAAATTCTTCAAAAGGTGTTTGAAATAAAAGATAAAGGTAAAAATATAAAATTCTTAAAATATACGGTTAAAATGTGTTACATAAACCGCATTTTTGTACAAAGTACAAGATTTTTTTTAAGTTGACATAAAAAAAAACTTCTATCTCAAGGGTGGTAGACAAGACACTTGACAAATGTCTTCATATTTAAATATAGTGCATAAATTGTTCAACTGTAACATCTAAGTTACTTCTCATAGTTTGTGAATGTGAAACTCTATGTTAGATTCATATTCAAATACAGGCCTAGAATTTAGCATACATTTCTTTGTAACCAGAAGGACTAGCAGATTGAGAAATTTACTTATTCTGCTGAATTTTCACTAGTCCGTCTACACTAGCTGATTGGTGACAACTGAAACCTTACTAGCAATCAGATTATTGAAATTATGAAAACTACTAGTTCAACACGAGGCTAGCAGACTACCCCTAATTTCAAGCTCTGCAAATACAAAAGGATTTGATCAGTTCTACCTTCCAATGCCAGATTATACTAAAACTGTTTTCCAAACTTGAAGAGTAACTATCTGTAAAGAAGCCTATTGTCAGAAAAGCAAATTCTATGTCCTACACTTTTTTTTTTCTTCAAATATATTACTTACCTAATCCAGATTTTATAGTAACCTACCTGAGGACTTTAAAGTATAGTAATATTTTTCTTATGAATAATGTTAAGAATAAATGTATTACAAATGGAAAGTCTGGTGCATTCCAGAAATCTCAAAACTTACAAAAGATTGCTCTCTGGAGGAAATGTG
Source organism: Margaritifera margaritifera (assembly GCA_029931535.1). Taxonomy (NCBI): domain Eukaryota; kingdom Metazoa; phylum Mollusca; class Bivalvia; order Unionida; family Margaritiferidae; genus Margaritifera; species Margaritifera margaritifera. The sequence goes on along the minus strand of JAQPZY010000995.1, from coordinate 397,641 downwards.
AGTGCCTTATATATCCCTGACATGTTAGACACTTCTCTTGTCAAGTCAGTCAACTGGTTAACAGCTGTGCAACTCTTATCTTCGTTTCCCCACCTTGTAATACGAGTTCTGTAAAGGAAATCAAACCAAAATAAGTATGAAATAATAGCTGTAACAATGGAAAATAATAACGGTTTGAAATAGAAGTACATTTATTTTGAAGCATTCTTGAATGTCATGATGGAGCAATTTCAATTTAGTGATGATCAAATGAATAGAGGATAATTCACGTTAGCATAGTTATTAGTTATAAGAATATTTAGGGTTCACACTACTGACTGAGATTACATCACCGTGTTACTGCACCATGTGCCAATATGATAGCAGTAAAGAAGAGTGATAAGTTTTGCTAAAACTAAAAAAAATATGACAAAATATCACACATCTTTTATCAAATTGCCAACTAGGGATGTTTAAGCTTTATTTCCACCCATTAGAGAATTGGAAAATATAATTAAAATAAGTTTGCACAATTTTTAAGCAAATATCTCCCCTGTTCACACTATGTGTCTCTATTTCTGCCACCCAGACTTTGTTCTGAATGACTGGTAATTTGACCATTTTACATACACATGAAAGACTGTACAAGAATTTATAAGTAAGTTCTGGTCATGAAGCTAATAAATATGCACTGTACAAAAATATAATTTCTGAACCAATCTGCATTTTAACTTTATTCCAACTTGAATAGTGCTAATATAAATTCTAGAATACATGTTTAAAAAAATATGTACCTGTAGGATAAAAATAAGCAGATGGAAAGAAAATGAGGGGGTAAATAATTGGTTGGCTGAATACTACTAACACTCTATTAAAGTAATTACTGACCAAAGGGGGATGGGAGCAGGGTAGATACATTAGAAAAGCGTGGGAAGATGCTGCCTGGTTACATATTTTCTGCATATTGTATCAATATTATTATGACAAGATCACATATCATGTAGGTAAACATGCGGATTGTTAGACCAACAATCTAGTCTCCGCTACCATTTTGTTTATTTATCTGATATAAATTATGGCGGTGTTCCGCCACCAGATATGTCAAATAAATAAAATAAAAAAACAGGCGAACAACTTTGTTGGTCTCGCGGACTGTCGGACCCAAAGATCCAAGAAAGCTGTTGATTACTCAATTTTCCATGAAGATGTCATTTTGCCTATAGCTAAACTGCATGTAATGAAACAAGAGTGCTTTCAAACATTCCAGTGACACACAATTAGAGTTTGGTAATTGTTGCACTTGGTTTTAAACATTGACACCTCAACCCTCGAAAACAGGTGACTAATATCCAGGTGGGCATCAGAAGTCTTTAACCGTTTACATTTATTAAAATGTCATCATTTTCAAAGTTAATATTGTTGCATCATAAATATTTCATAAACTGACTTGGAAGTGAAATTGCACACTAGCCAAGGTTATATAAAAAGGAGTAGAAACCAACCAAATTGAAATTGTGAACTGATGCTTCCTGTGATCTATGTCACTAAAACGCATGAAAATAGACTTATAAACTTTCATAAGTTGTTGCACTATAACAAAATAATTCAAACAAAAAACAAATTGCGACGTTTTATTTATATTTTTAAAAATCACGAACAACAAAAGAGAAAGAAGATCGTTTTTAACAGTATCCAAGAAGTTGATCGAGTTAAAAAAAACTTTGATGACAAAAATGTGCAGGCATTTTCGGACCATGTCTGATTTTAACAGGTTTATTCAGACCATGTCAAATATTTTTTAGCTTCGTCTTAGATGATATTTCTCAATATTTCCCAGGTACGTTCAGCATTTTAAAACTGCATTTAAGGAAACAAAACCCCGATTTGACGCGAGATAAAGGCGTAGTTCTGCATACAATACAAATGAAATAATGTAAGACTGTTTCTCTTGCATTGCCAATTTAATAGTGAAATATTTTCAAAGCAGCTCATTCACCTTTGTGCAAAATTGAAATAGTTTACTTTATTTTATTGAGAAAAAATACAATTACTAACACTGAACAAAAATAGCAAAAACAGGACCCATGCAGTTACATTTTCTCATATATATATATATATATATATATATATATATATATATATATATATATATATATATATATATATATATATATTCTCATATATATATATATATATATATATATATATATATATATATATATATATATATATACGTATATATTGGGCTGAGTATGGGCATGCTTTTATCAGATTTATTGATTTATTTGAATAAATGGAAAGTTACAGATTTTTGTTTCTTCCTAAGAACAGTCAACGATTGGAATTCGTTGCCACAAATATTAATTACAACTGCTGAATCCGTAGAAAACTTAATTGATACCTTTTCAAAATTAGTACATACATATGTTTTTTTTCTAAGATAAGTCTTTTGTAAATGTTGATGCAGTGTCAATATGTAGCACCAAGCTAACCAAGGTCAAGTCCCGCAAGTTCCAGGCCCTCAAAATAGGGCTGGATGCAGAGAAAAAGAATAAATGCTCGCTCGTTCGAGGTTTCATGGGCGGGGCACTCGTAACAATCTTTTATGCAGTAAATGTTTATTTAAAAACAAAAAACACATATTCTGATTGAAAATAGCAGTTATCCTACAGAAAAGGGATGCAATTAAGGGAAATTGGATCAAAATAAATGAGATAACTAATTTCTCTTCTAAATGGGGTTGGGGGAAGGAGGAGGGATATTTACTAAAGGAAAAGCAACAAGAAAAAGTAACAGGCACTTGTCGCTGTTAGTAAAAAAAAAAAAAAAAGGGCACATATGGATAATACCCACTTCCCTTTCCGTCTCCCAATGAACAATTTGAGAGAAAGCAAGTGAGTGTTATCACAATTTTTTTTTTTTAAATTTTTTTTTTTTTTTACTGACAGAAATTAGTGCCTGAGGACAAAGTCCCTTAGTATGTTATCTTAAACCTCAGGTTCTAGTCTCTTCTGAGTTTTGGTACATTCTATACCACCACTTCATGTGCAGCTGGGACTCTACCAAGTTCTTCATTACCTCTCCGTCTCCAATACCTTGTTTTTTTTTCGTTTTTTTTTTTATAAGTGTGTATGTTATTGATACATCATATGTGACTAAAATTCATTGAAGTTTGAATTATGGTTGCCAGTGAGCTGGAGTTTTCAATATGCCCTCGTTTCTGTAGCTTAAAGAAACAATTATTAAGTAAACAAATGAAATAGGTGGCAGTGACTACGTTTTTCATGCGCGACTTAAGTTCGTCTTAATACGCACCTTGATCACAAATTTGGAAACAATAGGTGTTAATTGTAGTGGAATTAGGACACGATTTTAAATTTTTTTTAAATAAACCCTTGAGCTAGGTTACAATGACCTTGTTTGGGCGTTCAATACAACCCCATTGACTACACGTTGCACCGTATGTATGTATGTATGTATGTATGTATGTATGTATGTATGTATGTATGTATGTATGTATGTATGTATGTATGTATGTATGTATGTATGTATGTATGTAACGGCACATCAACACAATTCTGACTATACAGTGCAAATAAAATGTAAGGATGTAAAAATCTTTAAGATAATAAACCTTTTCAAATAAAAGTAAATATGTACTCTTGAAGAAAAAAGGCACAAGTTTAGTCTCGGTAAGTGCATTGTAAGAATAGCTACAGTTTGGACACGACAGTCGTACGAAAGGACGCATGCACGCAGAAAGTTAATCCTATATATCACGTTTTCCTTAAAGTTGTGGCATTATGACCAAAAAATGCTATCTGGTCCACGAAAAAAATAAAATATAAAATAATAATAATAATATGACAGCACTCCCACTACTTTTGTGTCAGTAAAACAGACCGTGCATTGATCTGCTTCTAATGATCATCTTATTACCGCGTGTCAATCAAACTGTTCAAACTTTATTACTGCAATAATCATTATTATTAACATGGTATGCGCAAACGCGCACACTTTATTTAAAGAGAAATATTTACTGAAACCTTAGAATTGAGCTCTGATTATAAGTTTTCCAGCATTTGAATCGCTCAGTGGACTCGCGACCAGACTGATGTGGGTTCAAATCCTGCCTTGGCCAGGTAGGGTTGGCCACCTGGCTGGAGTGTCCTTGAGCAATGTACTTTACTCGGGTTGCTTCGGCACGATATAACTTTTCATGTGTTCCGTTAAAATTCAATAATTCAATTAATCAGTTTTGTATTCACTGGCCCTTACAGTTCAAAGAATTTTTTTAAATGCCTCTAATACGGTTAACCGGGGACTCGCACTAAAGTAAAGGTGGTTAATATATAAAGAAAAAAAAAGTCCAACACATAGAAGAGGAAAGATACAAGAAAAAAAAAAGAAAAAAAAAACTCTGCCCCGGGTGAGGATCGAACTCACGACCTTCAGATCGCTCTTTTACAGTGATTATGAGACTGACGCGCTGCCTGCTGCGCTACCGAGGCACATGCTTAATTTACTAGCTGAAAATGTAATAGACAGTGGCAAGGCACCGAAGATTGAACAACGAGGAGAATTATTAATATATGCAAAATAGAATAGTAACAACTGCATAGTCATAATCTAAATGTGCTACGATCTGTAGCACCTAGAGTACTTATAACTGTCCTCTTCCTGTCGTAAAACGACGTAACTGTTATCTTGTTAACGAAACATGACTGTAAGTCTACAAGGCATAGTAGACCAATGTTCTCCGCCTACTTTGTATATTTAGGCCCATCTGACATCACTAGTAGCGGAGTGGACTATCCGTCGTTGATTCTGTCTTTATATGTTTGTTCTCCGTCACCAGTAATGTCAGATAATACAAAAAAGCGGCGGAGATCGACTTGTAAATGTTGGTCTTCAAGAAAGAGTAACAAAGGGAATAGAAAAGAAAAACTTAATCACGATGTTTCAAGCTTCGAACTCGCTTTTCTCTTCTGAAGGAACTTACAAAAGCAAAACTGTACACACTAACAACCAGTATACAGTTTCAAAACAGCCCTATTAGGGACCGACCCTGGCTAAATGTCAGAGGATAGGGTTGTTGTTTTGTTGTTTTTTTTTGTTTTTTTTTTTACATTAAGATACTTTTTTAAAAAAAATCTTTATCTAATATCAAGGATAGAGTTAGTTTCATTTTTTGCAAATTAGCGCAATAATAATTTTTCAAACTATTTTGAGGCCGGATTTAAAAAAATAAAAAAATCCAATATAAAATGTTCGGTCCCGTTATACTAGCGTGTATTTTAGTTATCAGACCTAAGGGGGGTAACCTACTGCGAGGAGTATACGGAAATGTCATACTACAGTTCACTAATCACAATATTTCTACTTAAAATAAATTTAACAAAAAACAAGCTGTAAGTAAATAACATACTTCAAAAATAAAAAATAGTCTTGTTTGAAACAAATAGAGAGTAAACGAGCGTGAAACAAGTATGACGAACAAAAAAAAAAAAAAAAAAAATTACAAATAAATAAAGCAGTGCTTGTCGTAAGTTGGCGGTATGTTGGAGAAAGAAATTATGAATCATTGACTAGAATTTGCAACAAATTCGTCACAACGTTAAATCTGGCCCCGCTCGCACATAACTTCTCAATTTCAAATTAAATTTGAGGACGAACTCGACTAAAAAGTCCTTTACATATTTAAAGCAGGGACTTAAACATGCAGGTACTTTGAAATATTTAAAGCAGGGACTTAAACATGCAGGTACTTTGAAATACTTAAAGCAGGGATTTAAACATGCATGTACTTTGAAATATTTAAAGCAGGGACTTAGACATGCAGGTACTTTGAAATATTTAAAGCAGGGACTTAGACATGCAGGTACTTTGAAATATTTAAAGCAGGGACTTAGACATGCAGGTACTTTGAAATATTTAAAGCAGGGACTTAAACATGTAGGTACTTTGAAATATTTAAAGCAGGGACTTAAACATGTAGGTACTTTGAAATATTTAAAGCAGGGACTTAAACATGTAGTTCCCTGTTTATGGACAATTTGTGTGTGTTAAATGAACATCTTAAAAAATAGTCAAAGTTTGAGTTCAGTTTTTATTTTAAATTTGGACGTTTTCTGCAAGCATGGCTTTAACATTGCATAACTATGTCATCAGTTGCGGATTCGTGGGAGGTGGAGCAGAGCCGGTGCCCATCCTCCCCCATTTTTTATATGCAAAAAACGAGCGCGAAACAACCGGAACGTTTCCTAGAGTAAGTTTTCTTTACAGTTAGATGGTTAAATTATGCCCTGGAGACAGTTAAAATGCAGGAGCTTCCAGAGGCTTCGCCCCCTGGGCCCCCACTGGTGGTTCAGTCCCACAGACCCCTCGCCTACTTGTTAACGCTTCGTCTCCCTAACCCAATAATACTAAGCGATATTTCTGGATCCGCCCTGGTCATTCTTCGTGACACGTTCAGCAGACAATGCAGCGCTATCAACTCTGTGAATAGTTTTAATATAAACATAAAGGTTCGCTTTACCCTCTTATAAGGTCCTAAAATCAGGTAAAAAATACATTTTCATGGATGGACTTATCTCTATAATAAGATGTTACAATACCGATAAGAATTCAAATTGATACCCCTGTGAGGCCATAGTTACCTGCTGACATCATGACGTCACGTGACGAAATGGTAGTGGAACGCTGAAAAACGTAATATAGCCAGAAATATGCTCTTTTGGATGATATTTAACATAGAGCTCATGTATCATCCAGCTCGATATTTTGTCACGTGGTAGTAAAGGCTAATCATGACATAATTTGAAAGAACCAAGTTAAATAAATTTTATTCAGGTTATGTTTTGATAATACATATTTAAACTTCTTCAGTAGTCTAATTTGCATAGATACAGAATGAATTAGAGATTCAATATGGTTGCTCCAAGAGGCATTTGATGATAAAATAATTCCCAGATGTCGATGTGATGTAACAAAAAGAATATTTTCAAGGTCTGGTATGTATTCCAGCTCCATGTTGGTGAAAAGGGCGCACTCTGTTTTGGATGAATTAAAATTAACAAGCCAGAGATTTGCATAATCCGATAATTTTGTGAAGATCATCGTTTAATACGCTGTGAATGAAAAGTGGATCAGGAGATATGCATTGTTAAGAGGAATCGTATGCAAATAATCTAATCAGTGATTTTAAACTTTTGGCTATATCATTCAAAAAAAGGGGACCTAACACTGATCGCTGAGGTACTCCTGCAGTGAGTTGTCAAAGGTTTGAGAATTAATTTCCAACCATGGCTCTTTGAATTCGTTAGCTAATCAGCTATCCACGCCACCTACATTCGCCAATTTCTGGAATTCGCCCATTTCTGGAATATGCATCTGAAATATGGTTTTCCTGTACTAACTCAGACTACGAAAAACTTTAAAAAATATATTACAGACTGAAGCAGCAAGAATAGTTTCTGGAATACCAAAATTTGCTAGCAGAGAAGCACTTTTTTAAAAAAAATGAATAGCCTACTCTCGTAGAAAGGCGAAACATACAAAATTAGCAGTTTAAAAAAAAAAAAAAACAGTCTTCGGATTATATAATTAATTTACTCCCACCATGTTTGCGAGACACAGTGCTTTATATTCTGAGAAACTCGAACAATATCAGTCAATATCAATATAGAACCTCTTTGTTAAAATAAATATGGTATATACCAACACTTATCGACTCATGAAACGACGATCTGCCACACCCCACAAGAAATTCTTTATTGATACTAACCTTCAAAAAAGAAACTACCAAGCCCAAAATTTCTGCTCCAGGTTATTTAGCATTTGGTAATAGGCAAGCTTCGGTACTATTAAACTGGTTAAGACACAAATGCTTTTCGATGAATTATGATTTATTTAAATGTAATCTTATCGCCAATCCTTCGTTTTCTTGTGGATTTTGAATAGAAAACGACCATCATTTTTTTTTAATGCAGACTATTTAATAACGCAAGAACTGTGCTCTATCACAGATTATCAGTAATGAATAGTAATATTGATTCTGATACACTTTCATTTGGCAACGAAATTTACAAAGCAGAAAAAAAAATTAGCTACAAAAGGAAATGCAGAAATTTATTTTCAACACAAAAAGATTCCCAAACATATGATTACTTTTTGTTCCATTAAACTTTTACGTACCGGACAACACCAAACACTATCCTCCGCACTTATCCCTCCTTTATCCCTGTCATTTCATTGCATGTATGTACGTCACCTGTCTTGACTATTTCCAGAACTCTTGCCTGCATGCTCGTTAATTAATTATTTATGTTTATAATAGAGAGGAAATTGTAAGTTGAAAAACTTGTTTCCAATCCTTTTGCCCTGTATACATACTTGTGATCTTCTTGGCAATAAAATGTTTAAACAAAAACAAAAAAAAAAAAAAAGAACTAAGTTGGGCTGTAAATGCGCTCTTTATTGAAAATACAAACATTTGTTGCTTAATTGCTCTTTAGAAGATCACCCAAGGATCACAAAAACAATAGAAATTTCTGTATTTCTGAAACAAAATTGGAAGAAAAAATAATTTGAGTATTTAGTCATAATTAGGTTAAGAAATATTAATAAATTAGGTCTACATGTTTAACTCTACATCATTCGTACGCTACGTCAGCGGAGATTTACGAAGTTTAAATCAAACTTTCGATAGTAATTTTTACTAATTTATGTGAAAAGATAGATTCTGTTAAATAAATAAATACATATTCGGGTTTAAATATTTCCCTTCTGTACTGGAAACGCGGATTTTCACAAATAAATCGATCGGATAAGCTTTGTCTTCTGCTCCTGCAATCATGGTACATACATACATACATACATACATACATACATACATACATACATACATACATACATACATACATAAATACATACATACATACATACATACATACATACATACATACATACATACATACATACATACATACATACATACATACATACATACATACATACATACATACATACATACATGATTACATACATATGCTTGCGCGATATACATGTAAGTACTCTTTACAAACTATTTTTTTTTTATCAAGATGATGTGAATTTATTGAGTTGTTAACATGTTGAAAATAAATTGCAAAATTCCTGAAGAGAATTTATATATAGTGAAACAGAACTGAACTGAGTTCAGTAGAGAGTAATCTATCGAGTGAGATGAATGATATATACTTTATTGAAACGCACCGAGAACATGATTATTATATTTAGTGGAGTAAAAAATGTAGTAAACGACTCAAAATGAGTACGATCTGAGTTAAGCTCATTATTCTTGAAATACTTTGCTTTGGAAAAAAAGAGACTTTTTATTTTGAGACCGCAGTCCCTAATTATGCCTGTAGTGAAAAGATAACGATTGGCGTATTTCAAGCTTGTGTGATCAACATTTTTTTTTTTTTTTAATTATTTTTATTATACTTACACACGTATAATTTTATTTGTAGACAGTGTGGTAAAAGTAATATTTGTGAAATAACGAACAGGTAATCTCCAAGTAAAACTAAGAAATCTCATTCCTCCATCCCCACCCCGCCGCTGTTTGCAATCGTGGGTTAAAATAATATATGGTTTGGGTACGGAAGAGATTGCAACACGTAGCTATTTTTCTAAACTTATGAAAATAAACACTAGAACATCTATAACACAAAATATGAATGCAATATTTATCCTGCGCAGCTGTAATTGTAATAATGATTAATGCCAATAGCGACTAAGTATTTTCTGTTTGTATTGATCACTTTTGGAAGAAAGAAAAAAAGAAGGAATTGGTAACGACTACGTCGATAGTGCAAAATTAGTCCAGTGTTAACGCGAGATGTCGTGGGGGGGGGGGGGGGGCGAACAGGAAGTGGAATGGCGTTTAAATAAATCAGGAGAGCTAAAAGAGTTCGTAAAGTTGGACATATTACATCAATGTAATATTGGTACTGTATTTCTGATATAATGTGTTCATAAACCAACTTTTAAAAAATATTGATTTGTTGGACATCGTCAGGTTTTCCCTATTCCGAACGAAACGAGCCAATGGGTTCAGATTTAGCTGTACCGTCTTCCATCCAATTGTAGTGTTTGTTTTATGATATACGTTTTATTCGATCTCTCACTTAATTGAAGGAATATTATAGAATTAGTGGAAAGTCCGCCCGTGCTTCGGTCCAGTTATTCATTGGACAACCAAAACTCCGTTCGCTCGTCTGTATGCTTCTCTGTCCGTTTACCGTTTCAATCCGATTGTCTGTTTGTCCTTGCATGGGCCCGTCCGTTTATCTATTCACCCATTCTTCTGTACGTTCTTCCATCCTTTTATATCTATAAGTTTAATTGTTCATCAGTTCCTTCATCCATCCGTTTGCCAATTGCTCATCCAGCCGTTCGCTCTTTGCCGATTCGTACATTTATCTTTCCATCTCTTATTCTGTCAGTCCGTCCCTGTTTACGTCTATTTAGCCATATCCAAGCCATTTGTTCCCCTCCATGTCGAGCCATTTTTCTGTTTGTCTGCCAGTTGGTCCTATTTGTGTCTATCTGTTGTTGTGTTGTTTTTGTTTTTTTTTTTTGCCAATCTAAACAACTGTCTTTTTGTCTCGTCAAAATGTTGACTGTTTGTGTCGTCTTAAAATATCTTTGCTCAAAAAGAAGATCTTTTTAAAATGTAATTCGCCACGAGAGTTTGCTTTCTATTTATATCTGCACCTCTCTTTTTGTACTTTTAAAGAGACTGTAAAACGTCTATTCAGATGAAGGAAATTACACGAGGAAGCTACAGATTTGAAAAGGCGAGTTGTTATTCTTCATCATGTACATACCTGCTTACCTACATAACTACCTACATACATACACTGTACATATATACAACAATTGCATATTTTGCTAATAACCATGTATGCTTTTCGAATGCATGTCATTGGAAAAATAAAACTTCAAACACACTTGCTTCAGTTTGTATTGCTTGCTTCCTAACTGGTCGAACATCCGAGCTCAGCACAGGTAATAACAGCTAGCTACCGGTATGCACATCCGAACTCAGCACAGGTAATAACAGCTAGATATGTACATCCGAGCTCAGCACAGGTAATAACAGCTAGCTATGTACATCCGAACTCAGCACAGGTAATAACAGCTAGCTATGTACATCCGAACTCAGCACAGATAATAACAGCTAGCTATGTACATCCGAGCTCAGCACAGGTAATAACAGCTAGCTATGTACATCCGAACTCAGCACAGGTAATAACAGCTAGATATGTACATCCGAGCTCAGCACAGGTAATAACAGCTAGATATACATCCGAACTCAGCACAGGTAATAACAGCTAGCTATGTACATCCGAACTCAGCACAGGTAATAACAGCTAGCTATGTACATCCGAGCTCAACACAGGTAATAACAGCTAGCTATGTACATGATTTAAGAAATGCAGCGCAGGTGAGAAGAACAAAATTATTTTGGTGCAATAATATTATCTTCATGAAACAGGAAATGTGCAAATGTGTGTGTGTGTGTGTGTGTGTGTGTGTGTGTGTGTGTGTTAAGGGGAATGTTTTTTTACTGCTCTGATGAAAACGAATGTTATTACACTGACATGTAACGCGATTAGGTGTCCATCCTATAATTTACTTGCATGAAATATATAAACATTCTAATCACCCTACCCTACCCTTAGAACCGCAGTAAGGTGCGTAACTCCCAAAGCAGCAAGGGAATTAATAAAGAAAATATGTTAATGAAACTCTCTCTCTCTCTCTCTCTCTCTCACACACACACACATACACACTACTGTGCAACTGTAGATACATATTAGTATTCAGCCATAGTTCCCAGTAATACAGACAACTATCAATAACAGTAATAATTAAGATGAATTAGAGTATTTGATATGAACAGTTCTGATATGATGGTAAAGAAACATTACTGTTATTTTTTCTGTAAAAGTAATTTCGATATCTTTTACTAATCTAAAAATACCGAAACTAACAACACTACATTACTAAATTGAGTGATTTTACCAAGAAAACAATTCCCAATGATACAACTGAGTACCGTCGGCGTCTGATGCTAAAAGCCTTATAATGAATAAAAAATGTTTGGCATAGTTGAAGAAACTTTTAGAATAATATAACTAATAAGAAACATAACAATTTTGATAAATATAAAAGGAAAAGAGAATATGAATTTCTTCCTCTTGCACATGTATGTATGTATGTATGTATGTATGTATGTATGTATGTATGTATGTATGTATGTATGTATGTATGTATGTATGTATGTATGTATGTATGTATGTATGTATGTATGTATGTATGTATACATACATGTAGTTTACAAACAGGACACAATATTGATACACGTCATTTGATGTTGTCCGCTATATATGACGTCATCATTATTTTGCATCATAATAACACAGCAAAGACTAATACCCATGATAATAACACAGCAAAGACTAATACCCATGATAATAACACAGCAAAGACTAATACCCACGATAATAACACAGCAAAGACTAATATCCACGATAATAACACAGCAAAGACTAATACCCATGAAAATAACACAACTAAGACTAATACCCACGATAATAACACAGCAAAGACTAATACCCACGATAATAACACAGCAAAGACTAATACCCATGATAATAACACAGCAAAGACTAATACCCATGATAATAACACAGCAAAGACTAATACCCATGATAATAACACAGCAAAGACTAATACCCATGATAATAACACAGCAAAGACTAATACCCATGATAATAACACAGCAAAGACTAATACCCATGATAATAACACAGCTAAGACGCAGGGCCAATTTTACTCAATCGTGAACCTAGTCCTTTTGTATCCCGGATTATAAAAAAATGTAATCTAATCTGACTCGAGAAAATAAATATAACGTTTATAAAAGATACATACCTGTAAGTAAGAAAGAGAGGCAAGTAATCGCGATGAGAAAGAGTATATTTTAGTACGAGCTGATGATGATGATGATCAACAACAACAACAACAGCAGCAGCAATAGGAACAAAAACAATAACAGTAATAACAACAACTACTACTTCTACTACTCCTATTTACAACAACCACAACAATTCTATTGGCCATTGGGTCGATAGACCCAAGCATACACACACTACTCGCATCGGAGGTGGAACCAAATATCGGGACCGGGCTTTTCTGTGGCTCCACCTATTGGGAAGATAACTCGCTACGATCCCTCATTGCCATTAATGACTTGGTTATGTTTTTTCTTGTTTCAATCAGAAAAAAACAATTTATTTTTTAACAAGTTCTTCTGATATAGACCGTCTTGTAATGCTTTTTTATTGCAAGTACATATTTGTGAATGTCAAGGCATCTCATAATTCAAACAATGGTCCTGTGAATAGTCAAGCTTATACGGATGATAAATATATTAAACAACTTTTTGACAGATTTCAGTACTTAGTTCAACATAAATCAAATATCTGCGTCTGAATTCCATAATTAAAAACTTCATCAGAAGAAAATGTAGGCATGTATCACAGAATTTCACAAAATGGTAATATTTTACTGATTTGTCATCATCTGGTCAAAATGTTTTTTAAAAAGTAAAGAAAATACAGCAGGCATTTAAGCATTTCTTATGAAACCAATTTGACGGGAGCCGAATTCATTAATAAGAACTTGTTATTACTACTTTCTTATAGGAAATGACAACTGCAGATTCAAGGACGGCTAAACATATGTATCAAAAAGTTGCTAAGTTTGTTCCATGAACAAATTTTTTTAAATTTTTTTGTATAGAGTCTAACTGTTTTAGATTTTTAAGCCGGGTTATAGTGTAACAAATCAAATATGTATAATTTGAATGCCATATAAATAATGTGTAAAGGTATCTCTGTTGAAGATAGCGAGAAGGTTGAAGAAGACTTTGGAAGAAGTAATTGTGACTCAAAGGCTTTTCCACATTCGTGTATGGAAAGGTTGCTTATATGCATGTAAAGGGTAGACTCCAAAATTGCATCTGTTTTTCAAATAAGGTATTGAAACGAATATATTAGGATGATAGGTTCAGACTAGACTGTTCCATCAGCGTTCTCTTTGATTTTAATTATCTTTATAACAACATCTAATAAAGATAGGTTGATAGGTACAAAGTGAAATGTGCACATATTTATTGGCTGACGCAATGAAATAGATTTGGTTAAAAGTTTGCTTTAATATTCTGAAACGAACATGTTACCTGTCTTCCCAATATTTCGGCAGGGTTACAAAATCAAAATCGCTTACGCTTTAAAAACAATAGCCAGGCATATACTGAAATTGATGCTTAGTAATGCTAACATTTATATTTGTATGATGTTATATATGGATCATTGCATAATATTGGCTGAAAAAAGAAAAGAAAGGAACAACATCTTTATAGTATGGTGCATATATATATATATATATATATATATATATATATATATATATGAGAGAGAGAGATTGAATTCCAAACTTACAAACAGACTTACTGAGAAGCAAAGTGTCAAGTTAGTACATTCTAAATGTAGAGAAATAACACACTACATTATCAAAGAAACAGGAAACCTAGATTTATTCCAAATTAGATTCGAACAGTTGTCTGACACCACACCCGACAGCTTCCCCTCCTCCCCCAATCCAGTAGACTATATTAGAATAAAAAAAAACAAAAAAAAAAAAAAACTAGTTGTAGATAATAATTATAGCTTTGTTTTCAAAATTGTTGTCTATTCTATGTTGTTGTCTATTCTATGTTGATGATATAACCCCTCTCTACCACCGAAACACATATGCACTCCCACTTTTGATCCTTTCTAAAACAACACTTTTCCTTCCTGTGTACAAGTACATGTCGGACATTTAAGAGCCGGCAGGGTTCTTACATTATGAAGAATTAAGGACCAAAAACATTCACAGAGGAAGATGAAAAACATTTTAACTCAACAAGTATATGCCATTTCTATGAGAAAGAAAAAACTGAGAACGAAGTAAGGGACAGCCAAGTAAAAGGTCCAACATATAATAGATGTAACTTGAATCGTAGATGTTCAAAATATATACCATTGTTCATTCATAATTTGTCTGGTTATGACAGCCATCTGTTCATCAAAACAGTGGTTAAATATGATCCAGATGAAGAGGGAAAAGTCATACCAAACAACGACGAAAAATAGATATCATTCATGGATTATATCAAATTTGATTGGTTTATGAAAGAACTTGAAAAAAATAATTCAAAAGACAATCGATTTACAGATAGCCTTACATTAATGGGACAATGTATAGAATAGCTTACTAAATGCTTCAGTGATGACACATTTACAGATATACTGAAATATTTATTGACATGATACCTAAATATTTGAGAAAAGACATTTGTCCGTACGGATATACCTAGAGCTTGCAAAGGTTTAAAGAGACAGCTGTACCACCCAAATTAAACTTTTACTCATCACTGAAAGATTCAACCATATCAGACGACAGCTACCTATGTTCAGGATGTCTTAAAATATTATAATCTGAAAACACATTGAGATCCACATGACTATTATGTGAAAAAATGTTGTGTGACATTTTTTGTAGGAATTTCATAATGTCCGTATAAAACACGACAAACTAGACCCTGCCTGTTCACTATTATAGTGGTCCTGGATTGGCATATGATGCAAGTTTAAAGATAGCAGGTGCTGAATTCAACTTTTTAACAGACTATGACATGTTCCTGTTGATTGGCTGAATTCGACCTTTTAACAGACTATGACATGTTCATGTTGATTGACTGAATTCGACTTTGTAACAGACTATGACATGTTCATGTTGATTGGCTGAATTCGAGTTCTTAACAGACTATGACATGTTCCTGTTGATTGGCTGAAATCAACTTTGTAACAGACTATGACATGTTCCTGTCGATTGGCTCAAATCGACTTTGTAACAGACTATGACATGTTCCTGATGATTGAAAGTATAATAAGAGATATAATTAGCATGATACAGCATAAATAATGAATATTACTAACGCTGTATCAGAGCAACGGAACAAAATACTTGAGGTAAAGGAGAACAGTTAATAGCAGATGAATGTTGTTTTTCTTCAAATGCCAGAAAGATCTATCATTTGCCAGAGGAACAATTATTGACGCTAACTTAGTGTTAGTCAGTCTGACCAAAAATATAAAATTAGCCAAACCAGTTTCCGATGGATTTAGAGAGTTAGAGTTATCCAAATGGCTCATGTAAGAATTTGACTACAACAAGATGAAAATTAAATACGGGGATAGACTAAGACCGTTGATGGATAATATTGATTAATTGTGTATCTATGTTGAGAAAGAAAACTTTTACAGTGACATAAAGGATATCATCAAGTTTTATGACGCTAGTGAAAGGACACCATATTTAGTTTACCACAGATGAATGAGGAAGTTCCTGGACTTTCCAAAGGATGAGTTGAACCGTGCTCCGGTTAGAGAGTTTTGTGGGTTATTGTCAAACTATTTTTCATTCAGGACTCATGAAGAAGAAAAGAAAGTCTGCAAATGAATAATAAAAGTGCCATTAGAGAGAATTTAACATTCGAAATATACCTAGACTATTTACTTTTTCGGAACAAAAATTACCAGAAAATGAATTTACTCAGGTCTTACCAGCATGAAAGGTACACCATAAAGATGAACAAAGCAGCTTTGTCTAAGTGAGTCAAAAAGCGTTTTTTTTTTAAATATATATTTTAGAAATGGGGTGGGGGGAATTGATAACATAGATACATACCCTTACGGACACAAAAGACATTGTACTAATAAGGGCAATTGGAATGCATTAAAATGTAGTTTCTTTTGTTCTGTTCGAAGTTAAGCACATTTTATCCTTTGATTTCGTCTGAAATAACATGGTGTTCTTCAAATACGGTTTCCACTGTTTTGCGGTTTTTTTTATTTTGGTTTTTGTTTGTTCTTGCTGTAAAACACGAGCAAAAACATGTATTTTCTCTGAAATCTTTGATTAAAGAGTTGTACTTTTGTACAATCACCTAAACATGTATTTCACATTGTCTACCAGCAAAAACTAGTCTAGTTAGCTCAGTTGCTTTTTTTACATCGTGAAGATTACCATAGTCATCGATTAGAAACAAAATATTTGTACCTAGATAGATAACAACCACTAACTCTTAACCAAATATCTCATTTATTTTCAGGATCTATCGCAATCACCATTTAATTTTTAAGAAATCACTTTCCATTATAAGTCTTGTTAATTAGAAGAGTTGGACAGATGATAACGATGCAGTTGTAAAAGTTTATGTATTCCGTTTCCAACAGATTTAGTGCAAGCAGCATTTCTGCAATTAGTCACTCCACAAATTATCATGTTCTGAGGTTCTTTCCAGTATATTTTGCTGTAGGTAAAAGCTACGCTATTTATTCATTCTGAAACAGTTTTGCACAGCAAACATGCCGAAGGCAGAATTGATTTCAGTTGATTGTTTTGAGTTATTATCGGAGCATATGAAATAAAATAAGTATTCATTTTGTGAGCATCTACAATTTCTTTTTATTGATCTGTAGACGGGTAACGTGTTGCTAATGTTGCAAATTAGCTAATTTATGACCACTACCATGCAATCTGTCATCATGTGTACTCCTTAAATCAAGCCAGACACAACCGTTGTCAGTACAAAATATTAAAAAATTTATGTTACTAAGTTCTGTGTGCATTTGTTGTTTATCGAAGAAATACTCTGTGGTTTCTGTAACTGTTGCCCCGATTGGAAACCCTGGAAATAATTATACTTGGCAGACCTTTAGTCACTGATATTTTTTCTATTGCTGAGTTGTATGTACAACCTTTCTGGATACTTTCTCCACTTTTTTTGCACAGTATCAAAAGACCCTTTTAAACTCATTCTAGATGAATCAAGTGTAAAATTTGTTAATGTTGTATTGGCTGCTATGTTGATAATTCTCTCTCTTGTTATGTATTTATTAAAGAAAGCAATTTTAATTCTGTACTTGTCATTAAGTAATTACGCAATCTGAAGTAATCGCATCGTACTGTTTTCTAGTTCATAGTCTTGGTTTTCCCCCTCTAGGTTTTTTTCGTCTTATATTAAATCTGAAATCCCGTTGAAGAGCACAGGGATACTATGGAAAATGATTTGTTAGAATCTTAAAGTGTAATAGTATTCTAAACTTTTCTCATACATCGCAAGTAGTATAGCTTCTGCACAGTATTTTGTGCATTACCTGCCCTTGAACAAATCTTTCTTATTTTTCATCATACCTTTTTAAATCTTATTAGCTATAACCAAATAAGACAAGCACAAATTGTTGAATATTATGACAACGTTGTAGTCATTCAACTGATGTCTTTCAAAAGCATTCTACTTCAGTTGTTTACCACTGCATTGCTAGAATCATCCCAAACGACACAAAAAAAAAAAAAAAAAAAAAAAAACTACCCGGTACAATCAATATATTTAGATCTAACTTTGGAAATGCATTCTGTAAAGCTTACTAGGTCTTATGTTGCTCGGTGTGTATTTGATACAATGATGTGTTGGGCTGAGCCATTTATCTAGCGATAATCAATTAATTCTTTGCGCTGCAAAACATATATTGCGATAAAAAGTACCACGGATCTACAATTTTTTATTCAAATATAAAACACAATCTAGACTCCCAGCGGAAACGAACTGAAGTACACAACTTGCCTGTAGTGGTTCAGTTTTATCGCGATTCAAAAGAAATGTACATTTACAAGACCCTGATTCAAAACGAATACAGAATACGTCAGTTTGTTATTTTACCAACCAATCGGAAGTTCTCAGCAAACCGCATGAAAAAGAACGAGACGATGTTTCATTGCAGTGACACCCATGAAAAAGAACGATACGATGTTTCATTGCAGCAAGGCGCATGAAAAAGAACGATACGATGTTTCATTGCAGTAAGGCGCATGAAAAAGAACGATACGATGTTTCATTGCAGTAAGGCGCATGAAAACGTATCCAAGATTGTAGAGCTCATTTCTGTTTGCTAATCAGAAGAAGGGGAAAATATAAGCAGGAACATTTGACCATTTGAACTTTTGACCTTTCTCTCATAGATCAAATCCGAGGGCAGAAAAAAACCTCTTGTGACTGGTTACCATATGAAAAAGCAAAATGCCAAGTTTGGTGCGATTCCACAAAGCAATTGAGGAAAAAATAGGGTACGGACAGACGGACAGATTTGGTCATAATACCGCAACTTAAAAAAAAAATAAATTCATAGGGTTCATTAAGTTTAAACTTTTCATTGGCTATGCCTATCTGTAGGTAGATTAATACATTGATGGCGGAATGGACTCGTTGTAGACGTATAATGAGGATCGATGTTCTATGCCAGTGAAGTTACTATAAAGCAAAGTTCATTCTGTGTTTACAAATGATCGATAGAAAAATTGTGTCTTTGATCTTATTCAAAAGCTTCCGTTTTCCTGTCCCTATTAATGTGTAGATGGTATCAATGGGTTACTTAAAGTTACTTCAAAGTTAGAAATTGTGTTGATACCAGAATGCAGATCACGAGAACAAACCACGATATAGTTTGTCTGATTTCTATTATAACCCTCTTTTTTCTCACTTTTACTCAGAATCCACTAATTTGAACAATATTTTAATAGCACAAAAGTTGGTTTAATGTGTGCACGTAATTGCACAATAATCTGGAATTTGTTCAAGTACTAACTACATTTTTCATTCTTTGACATCTATATCTAAACTGGCAAAAAGTGCTCCTTATAAACGAGGGATGAAAGCACTTCCAGACACAGCCACATTTGGCTTCAAATAGGTGTATATACGGAGCCTGACCGGCAATGAGGACAAGCCACCCAAGGCATTAACTGGTGGTGCAGTACAGGCAACAAGTACGCTGATTATGTCAAATGCATGTAAAGTACTGGCAGAAATTTTTAATTTGCCAAAATAAAAGTCTGGTTCTCTTTCACGACCAATAATTATTTTACTCACATGCAATAATTTTCATATACAAAAAATAGAACGGGCATTTCAATATACAAATCTTTAATTTAGACCCGTGTTCTTTATTGTATGTTTGAACTATCCCTTTCTGTTTTGAAATAACCCTTTATACAAATGCAGGAATGCAGATGCAACATGTGCTCACCTGTCATACTAACCATGGTGCAAAGCCATGAGCCTGCGAATATGAGGTCCGAACTGGCTCTTGAGAGAGGAGGGTACAAATGACAACACCAAATATATGAATTATGCAGATGATATTTGTCTTCTTTCCAGCAGTCACCAGGATATTCAACAGAAAACATAGTTTCTGACAGAAAAAGCAAGCCGCATTGGTCTCAACGTCAACACGTAGAAGACACAATCCATGAAGATCAATTCCAAGGTCAACCAGTCTGTTACAGTGAACAACAAACTACTACAAGAGGTGGAAGATTTCACCTATTTAGGCAGCACATTGTCAACAGATGGCGACTGTGTAATTGTTCAAACTATCTCGAGGTCAACAAACCTAAGGATGAGGGACCAAGTTGCGAATCTTCAAAAGCAACGTCCTCAGTGTGCTGTTGTATGGTTCTGAGTGATGGAAAACAATAACTGCCACCGAAAAGAGACTGGAAACACTAAAAACCATGTGTCTGCGCAGAATTAGAAGAAATGTCTGACCCAACACAATCTCAAATGAAGAACCTCGAAGAACAGTTGGAGTGGAAACCATCGCATCGCAGATGAGATCAAGATGATGGAGATGGCTGGGACACGTGTTCAGAATGTCATCTACTGCACTACCCAGGGTGGGTATTCGATGGACACTGCAGAGAAAGAGAAAAAGAGGCAGGCGAAAGACAACAGAGAAAGATCTCAAAAGCAGTGGCCTGACTTGGGAAACAGCACCAAGGACAGCAACTGACCGACAGCAGCGGTGCTGCCTCAACATCGCCTCAAGCACCGTCCGGCGCAGAGAGGATTGAGTTACTGATTATAAGTAGTAACCCAATGCATATCATTTCCTTTAAAACAGTCTTCAATATTAACAATAAGGCTTTCATCTGGTTTTGTATTATTCTTTTATTATAATGTTTTCTATCTGTGAATTTGTAAGAGGTTCTATCTCTTTATAAATTGGGGCATTATCCCTGGTTAAAAAAAACCCACGAGTTTCTGGTACTGTTAATTCTTGGCCTATACCTAATATGCTAGGAAATAGACGCACAGCAACACCAGCAAGCAGTGGACCAAGAAGACCACCTTGTTTGTTCTGTTTAAATTCTGCACGTGAAATTTTAGATCGAGACCATGATTTTTTTTATCTTGGTTTCGTAATACATTTCATTTACGTTTTTGTTAACCCCAATTATCACTCCCACATAATTGCGACTGCTCAAGCCTAAGTGCAATTTGTTGTGGTCATTGTTTGTTTGCATACTGGTGTAATTTATCTTTTTGATGTTGTGATAAACTCAATCCAAATTCAATGTAGGGCATTATTATATTATTATATTATATTAAATACCATGACTTTTGAAATGTCTTCCAACCTCGTTTCATCTTAATACCAGACTCGGCTGTGACTTTTTGTGTTGCCCCAGTAATAGCATCACTAGCGGTGGTTGACCCTATTGTAGGAAGAATCTTCCCTAATGTAGGCAATATCTTTGGTATAAGAGATTTTACAGATAGTTTTTATTCATGCTTAATTGGGGTTTTTGTCAGCATGTATATAAAATCAAATGATTTCGATTTGCTACAAAAAGAGTTAGAAAAGTTTTGTTTATTCATAAAAAAATTCGTCTGTGCCACCATACAATGTCTTGGTTTTAATGTTATTTCTATTAGTTGATTCTTAGTATGCGCTCTGACAAAAGTATCTTTTTTATGTTGTGTTAGGTTTAAACCTGTCGCTTTAGTCATGATTTTATATTATATCATTATATAATAATATTCATCTTACCATGTACAGTATTCTATCTTATATATCATTTACTCATCACAAAACAGTATAATTGGTATGTTGTATCTGCTCCTGCAAACTGAAAATTACCACCTAATTGGCATGCTATTTCAATATCTGATGAACTATTGATTAACTGCTCGTTGTGTTTTGATCCATCAAAAAGAAATATTGGATACACCGTTGAAAACAATATCATTTAATAACATCTTGATATTTAGCTGAAATATATACATCTGAATAGGAGAATGCAGCTTCTTCCATTTCTTTTCTATCTGAGCTTATTGTCCGTGGGCGTAATCTGCTATTTGTTACATTTACCTTTATATTACAAATTCTCTCTCTCTCTCTCTCTCTCTCTCTCTCTCTCTCTCTCTCTCTCTCTCTCTCTCTCTCTCTCTCTCTCTCTCTCTCTCTCTCTGTTATTTCTACTTTGATTCCTTCTAGTATTTTTTAAATTGGTTCGGCTAGTTTTTAATAGTATCAGATATTGGTTCTGCGACTTCCCGCTGAAATTCTTACTTTCTTATTTTTTCTTACAAAATTTTATCTTTAATTTTTTTAAAGCCATTTTAAACTATCTCTTCACTTTTTTTGTGTTTGTTGTTGCGTTCTAATAACTTTTGCAAAGTTCAGTATCTAGCAAAATATATTATATAATATTTATTGCAACATAACGTAACATAATGTAAAATGACCCACCAATATGGAAATGGTTGAAATCATTGCGGTATCTTTCGGGGGGTGTTTATGGTTAATTTATCAAAAACAAAGAAACTGTATTGATTTTGTTTTGCTTCTTTTTGTATATATTGATAAAGCATTGTTTTTCAACATCACCAGAACAATGATCATCGGAAATTGTGGCGTATGTCTTTATTATCCAATCCATTAAAAAGTACAAAACATTTTGTGCTTCGGCATCATACTACGACTGAGTTAAATATCTACAATTGCAATTTTTATTAGGACTCAAGCTGAAGGATTCTTTAATTCTATTCATATTAGTATTGTCAATTTTTATATAATCAAACACGATTATATTATTTGTATCGTTATCCAGTTCTTCTATAGGAATATCATCTTCAGGTGTGAGTATAGTGTTTCTTCTTCTATGGTATCAAATAGTTCTTCCAACATGGTATAGTTTGCTGGATATTATTGATTGTATATAAACCAATGTCATCATAATTAAGATATTTAAGTAATATGTTCATTAATAAATTTGTTTTTGCCGTGGCCAGTGCTTCCAACGATAAGGTAATGGCAATCAGGTAAAATAAAATGGTGGTTGTTTTTTTCTTCAGATTCTTCAACATCAAAATATATTATTTCCACTATATAGATTTATTACATGAAATAATAAAGAATTTATTTTGATTTAAGGCCGCTCTTCATAACATCTAATTTGTAACGTTTAAAGTACCAGTCCAATGGCTCTACATAATTTTCTGTAGATTGAAACTCCTTGATTGTATCAAAAACATATTTGATTACTTCTTAGCTATCAGAATCATGATTTGATTTCAAAAACCAAATTTTGTTTATTTTCGTTTCTCCTATGTCCCCATTAATTATTCACCCCCACCCCTGCATTTTCTATTTACACGAGCCACCTGATTTCTTCCTTCCAGAGCCAGTTAACCATCACAATCAATATTACTTATTGTATATAATGCTATGGATTGGCTTCCTTTAGGAATACTTAAAAGTAATTGAGGTAAACTTCTTTCAAACAATCATTTATTCTTGTCCATCACAATTGTAAGTTATATTTTATTAATTATTACATTATCATTGTCTGTTTCAGCTTTTACAACCCAATAAAAATTATCTGTGTGAATTGTATTTTTTCAAAAACAAAATTAGCAGTTGTGTCAATCGAAGCTGTCCCTCTTCTGTGAATGGTAACCATTTTTCTTTGTCTCATAAGATAAGGATACATGTATAAAATGCGATCCTTTGGGTTTAAAACCAAGAGTTACTATAGTGGGATTTTTAGATATTAGTATATTTTCTTGGGTTAAGAATTTATATTTTTAATCACTGATTACTGCTTCCTGTTACTATGTAAGCTATCAATTTATCCACATATAATTTATTTCTAAAATCGGTGTCACCTTTCCGATAAATAACTTCAACAGATCGTTTTTATACCCCTATTTAATTATCCTGATCAAATATCACCACTTGTTTACATAAGTGGCTTGGTTATATTGATACTTTTGGACATCTCCTTGATCAACATATAATTTATTTGTTAGGTCGTTATTTTCTATTGGTGAATATGAAGATGTCACTTTATGTAATTCCATATATAAATCACCTTTCCTTGTATCACCACTTTTTTTCTAAATATGTGGCTTGTTAAATTGATAATTTTGAACATCTCCTTGGTCCACATATCGTTTATTAGTACAATGTTTATCATCGACTGGATCTCTGATATTTTAAACAAGATTATCATTCTTATACACTTCCTAATATTTCTAAGCTACCCTTCATTACATCACCAGTTTTTGTATACAAATATGTGCCTGGTTATATTTATAATTTTGAACACCTCCTTGGTCCACGTATCCAAATATTACTACTCTGTCAGCATTATTTTTGACTAACAAACCATCTGATATTCACAGGATTTTTATCATCAGCATATTTTATTATGTTTTGACTGTTACCTAATTTCAATGTTAATTTTTTTCCTGTTGCAATATCATCACAACCAAGAAGCTGGTGTCTGTTTTTAAATACTATTACCTGTCATTGAGTTGCTTGTTTTATTTGGGTTTTTATTTTTTGTTTGTTTTTTAACATCTTGTTCTGTTTCTTGAATTAGTCATCACTATATACTTTATTTATTATTATCACCAACATATTTCTATGAAATAACACCATATTCATTAACATCATCATCTAAGTTTATTATTTTATGTAAATTCATATTCATAACAGAATACATTTGATTATCAACAAAAGCACGTGCTCCTCTATATAAATGATTGTCAATTTCATTTTTGATAATAATAAATTCTGAGCTAGCTGGATAATTTCTTCAATCAATACTTTTATCACTACCTTCACTAGAGTAAGTTGATCCAAAAATATAACTATATAATATAAATGGAAATATTGTATATATATATATATAAGGGTTTTTTGTCTGTGAAACAGAAACAAATATAACAAATATTATTAACGCCATCAAATTTTTGTAGGAAGAGCCAAATAAAGTCCACACAATAAAATTAATTGTAAAAATGGATAAAAGGATGGAAAATATAATGTTTTATTAACCCAAACGGTAATATATATATATATATATATATATATATATATATATATATATATATATATATATATATATATATAATTATTATATATATATATATATATATATATATATATATATATATATATATATATATATTATATATATTATTATTAACCCAAACAGAGATTAATAAACTAGGAAGCACTGGTGAAATTGACATCACATACGATAATTACTCTGGTCTACAATTTTTTCGAAGTCGTCTGCTTCAGAGATAAAATGTGCTATTTATTAGGGATTTTGACGTGCTGAATTCAAATATGACAATTAAAACAACTGATTGGCTACTGTTTCCAAGATATTTAAGTTTTTACATTTTACGTTTATGTATATTGTGTACATAATAGAGTTTTAATCATAAATTGTAAACCTAGGTCTTTTCAGGTGTTTATGGTTGCTTTACATGATAATATTTAACCTGTCATGTTTATGTAACACTTTAAAAAACAGCAAAAGGGTTATATAAATAAAAAATACATTGAAACAAATGTAAAAAAACTATTATGTATATATAAGTACATAGTTTAGTCCTTATTCAGTGTCTACTCGGCGCCTCTTGGCTTG
This sequence comes from Margaritifera margaritifera, assembly GCA_029931535.1. Taxonomy (NCBI): domain Eukaryota; kingdom Metazoa; phylum Mollusca; class Bivalvia; order Unionida; family Margaritiferidae; genus Margaritifera; species Margaritifera margaritifera. The sequence continues at coordinate 371,709 of JAQPZY010000995.1, read as the reverse complement.
TCTCTTGTATTCATTAAATGGAGCATCTCTTGTCACTGTCCAGCAATAGTCTGCAAGCATTGATGGGCTCCATTTGCCCTGATAGCATTTCTCCATTGTTGCAATGTCCTGGTGAAATCGCTCGCCGTGCTCGTCGCTCACTGCTCCGCAGTTCGGTGGGAAACAAATCTAGATGAGAGTGCAAAAAATGTATCTTTAGTGACATGTTGCAACCAAGGCTTTTGTATGCCTTGAGGAGGTATTCCACCAACTCCCTGTAGTTGTCTGCTTTGTTGTTTCCGAGAACATTTGTTGCCACTAACTGAAAGGCTTTCCATGCCGTCTTTTCATTGCCACGCAGTGCACGGTGAAATGCATCATCTCGAAGAAGTTCACGAATCTGAGGACCAACAAAGACACCTTCCTTTATCTTAGCTTCACTTAACTTTGGAAATTTTCAACAGAGGTACTTGAAAGCTGCTTGTGTTTTGTCCATGGCCTTGACAAAGTTCTTCATCAGACCCAGCTTGATGTGCAAGGGTGGTAAGAAAAACTCCCTTGATTCAACAAGTGGTGGATCCTGAAAACTTTTCATCCCAGGCTCCAATGACTGTCGGAGTGGCCAATCTCTCTTGATGTAGTAGGAATCTCTCGCACGACAATCCCATTCGCAGAGAAAACATCAGTACTTTGTGTATCCAGTCTGGAGACCAAACAAGAGAGCAAGAACCTTGAAATCGCCACAAAGCTGCCACTGATGTTGGTCATAGTTTATGCACCTCAAAAGTTGTTTCATGTTTTCATAGGTTTCCTTCATATGGACTGCATGACCAACTGGAATTGATGGCAAAACACTGCCATTATGCAACAAAACAGCTTTAAGACTCGTCTTCGGTGAATCAATGAACAGTCTCCACTTATCTGGATCATGAAGGATGTTGAGGGCTGCCATCACACCATCGATGTTGTTGCAGGCTACAAGATCACCTTCCATGAAGAAGAATGGGACAAGATCTTTTTGACGGTCACGGAACATAGAAACCCTTGCATCACCTGCCAGGAGATTCCTCTGCTGTAGTCTGGAGCCCAACAGCTCGGCCTTACTCTTGGGTAGTTCCAAATCCCTGACAAGGTCATTCAATTCACCTTGTGTTATGAGGTGTGGTTCAGAGGAGAAGGTTGGGATAAAATATGGGTCATGTGACATTGATGGTTCAAGACTAGAAGTTTCATCCTCTTCCTCTTCCTCGTCTGACTCAAGTGAGAATTATTCTGGTGCATCAGGAACCGGCAGTCCTTCTCCGTGAGGTACTGGGCGTATATCTGTCGGAATATTTGGATAATGCACAGTCCACTTTTTCTTCTTTGACAAACCTTTCCCAACTGAAGCATCATGCAGGAGTAACAATTGCTGATATGATATGTTAGCTCTCTCCAAATCATTGGCACTGCAAAAGGCATAGATTTCCTTTTCCTGTTCAGCCACTGGCGAAGATTTGTTTCACAAGTGTTGCAGCATATGTGTGGGGCCCACATCTTGTCCTGATCTCCAATTTTGCATCCAAAATAAAGGTGATAGACTTTATTAACCATAGTGGTTATACTGCGCTTTTGTGATGCAAAAGTCACTTCACGACAAACATAGCAGAAGTTATCTGCATTGTTCACACAAGTACGAGGCATATCTGCTCACTTTGGCTAAACAGAAATGTGTCCCTGTGCAAAATCAAACACTGACAAATATGAGAGCACGGCACTGTATGATTTGTAGAGCTGATATAGGGCAATATCTTGGGCAGAGTGATGTAAGCGTAGTTATGATTGTATCATCCATGATTTCTAGGAATAACATGATGCAATTCATATCATGTATGATGCAATACCAGCTTCAGATTGCATCATTCATTGTTTTGCCTAAAAAGCAAGTACTGTCCAAACCCAGTCATATATTTATTCATAGATTCAGTCAAAGATGTATTTTAGTCATTTCTGTTTTAAATTGAGATCCCTTCCCTTTATAACTCACTTATCCTCCGCCATTCCCAAGTCAAGGGTCGTATATACTGACCCAGTATAATATCTTTAAAACTAAAGCCAATCAACAATTTTAAGCATCATTTTCGTTCTCAGTGACACAGAATTAGTAAAGTTTGACAACATTTATTGCGGAAGCATTTTGGCTGTAAACCAGTGTTACAGATTGCACAAACACGCAACATTAAAAAGAATTATGACAACATTTAATAAAAAAAATCTTAAAGTTGGATTTTAATGTTATTATAATAAGAAATCATAGTCTTTTGAAAATTCGTTTAGTTTTATTAGAGGTATATTAACACTAATGTTATAAAACTTGAAGATTTTGTATTGCTCTTTCTTATCTTGTAAATGATTTGTAGGCAAATCAACTGCATTACAAACACTTTTTTTTATATCTTTTCTCTTGTTTTTTAGTCTAAATTGATTCCATTTTCAATTTCCTAATCATCTAATAAATTTCTATATGATATTTATTATTATATTTTGAGTTTGTTCTAATTATATATTTGTCTTCAAATAATCAAGATGTTCATGTAAAATTTTATATCCACAGGCACTACCACAATTAAACAAACATGTCCATCATCAATATCTATTATAATGATTTCTTTATCACAGCAATAGTCATTTAATAACTTAATATCTTACTTATATAATGTATCAGATGATTCCTCTGTGTTTGTTTAATTATCAATTTTAAACTTCTCTCAGCTAGCACATCCATTAAGCTTATATAATATTTCTTCGCTTGATAGGTTACTAAATTATGAACAAATATCCGATTCCACAATGTATAATATATAAAGTTAATATTTTCTTAAGCAGTTTTAAACGCAACATTTTAATATAAGTGATATATAATGACCAAAACACACAGCCATATAAGAAATCCAGATATCGTAGCATTGGTCTCATTACTCGATAGCTATGTAAATTGTTCTTGTTTCAAACTGAGTTCTTCAATAAAATGGGATGAATTTAGAACTGTTATTAATTTTTGTTGTTATCTTGAAGGTGTAATTGGAAGTCAGGTTGACTGGGAAAAAGTAATTATCAACTGGAAATCAATAAACAGTATTAAAAATGAGTTAACCCGTGATTTACATTTTGGAAGACTGTTGGTTTTGATCGTAGCGTGCAACAAACTAATTTTAAAATGCGGCAGCCACCAGGAAGCAGGGATTCTAAGGAATATCACAAACGATTTCATCATAAACTACCTGATTAATATATTTCATGAAGATAAAAGGGTTTGATGGGATTGTCTTTACATATTTCACGCTGCAAAAATTAAAACTACATTTTCATGTTTCAATAAAATGCGTACGTCTGTACGCTCTCGGTACTAGTATAAACTAATGTATGGATTGTTCATCAAAATAATTATGGGCAATGCATTTGTCAAAAATATTTAGGGAAACTTACAGAAATTATGAAACCAATAAAAATCCATGACCAACTTTCTAAGTTAATTAATTATCACGCATATGTAATTTTTTCTATAATAATATCTTTGCTTATCGTAATGGTATTGTTTGCAGCTGATTTCGTGATAGTCAATACTTCTAAATCTATTAAATGACAAATATATGATGGTATTGCTTGCAATTGTTTATCGAAGAGAATAACATATTTCTGATGGCATTGTTTTTAACTTATTAGCGTGCAGGTCCAGTGTCAGTAAATTAATTAACGGGTCTGTTTTTGATGGTATCGTTGTTAATTTATTATGTTGCAGGAATAATCTTTCTAAATTAATTAGTTGACCTATTTCTGGTGGCATTGTTTTCAATTTATTAGCACATGAATACAATGCCCGTAGACTTATTAACTGGTATGTTTCTGTTGGTACTGTTTCGAATTTATTATTTGACTGAGATAACAACTGTAAAGTAATTAGCTGACCTATATCTAGTGATATTGCTTGTAATTTAGTAGAACTCAGATCTATCTCTTTTACAATAATTTATTTACCTATATTTCTGGTGGTTTTGTTTGTAATTGATTACGACGTAAACTTCATATTTTAAAATTAACTAATTTGACTCCTTCTGGCGGTATTGTTTCTATTTTATTACCTACCAATTCAAGTTTTGGGGTAAATTTAAATAATTGAACTATTTCTGGTGTCAATGTTTCTATTTTACCACCTTCAAATGTAAGTTCTTGTAAATTGGTTAATACTGATATTCCTGGTGGTAGTTCATATGCTTTTTTGATGCATCTGATTTAGTTTGGTTAGCTTATAAATTTCAAAAATATTTTGTCTTAAATTGTATTTTATTTTTAATATGTGTAATCTTATCTGATAATTGCCTCCATTTTTTAAATATACTATATACTTAATATTTTATTTAGCCATATTTAAGCACAGTTAAAAATTCTCTTTTATGTAAAAGGTCTAACTAAAGTTTTTTTGCATGAGAGTATGTGCTACTGCGATGGCTGAATTTTGATCTTCATTTTAATATCTTCTTGCAAATATCACAGGTCCAGTCTCTTCTAAGATATTCTCTTGTGTTTGCTTTTTCTCTTCTGTGATCGTCTTCTTGGTAACTATTCTCTTTGGTTTATCTGATGGTAATTTATCTACGTATTCGAACTGAAATGACAGGCCATTTACTTTGAGTTTTCCCAGTTTTGCACTGATTTAGCCGCTCGCAACAAATTTGAACAATGCCGGCGTTTATTCCAAGGCCACGCTGGACTGAGTAGAGTGAAAATTATGGTAATCACATTTATTTCTTTCGACACAAATTGATTTTACAAATTTTTTATCGTTATGGTTGCTGGCGGCGAATGAATAATCCCTGCCAGCTGCTTACTCATTGCAGTTTTTCCTCATGTGATTTAAAAAAATGTCCTCCAAAAATTATGTAGAATCGCTTCCTAAAAAGCAATTTACCCCGGTTTGGGATCATTATTTAGAAATCACGCTTTACAGAAACTCATTGAGTTTGACCACATAGATAAGTATAATGATATTATAAAAAGCGCCAGATTTTCTTTATAAGGCAAGATGGGATTATCTTGTTGGTTAATATCTGATTATAATAAAACAATAAAACCTGTAAGCAAATGATAGGGTTTAGGTAATGATAAACCAACACCAAAACCAGGACCATGATAACTTAGTAAGCCAGCACCAGTACCAGGACCAAGACAAATTAATAAGTCAGCACCAGTACCAGCATCAAGACCAAGTATGAAGCCAGTACCAAGACCAAGAACGAGTATTAAGCCAGTACCAAGACCAAGAACGAGTATTAAGTCAGTACCCTAGACTAAGAGCAAGTATGAAGCCAGTACCAAGACCAAGAACGAGTATGAAGCCACTACTAAGACCAAAAACGAGTATTAAGCCACTACCAAGACCCAAACGAGTATTAAGCCACTACCAAGACCCAAACGAGTATTAAGCCACTACCAAGACCAAGAGGAATAACAGTTTCTAACTGTGTTTGAAGACAAAAGGTTCCACCTCATTTGCTGGTGGATTATATTGCCATTGTACATGCAAATTAAATTAATAATCAAGATTTTGAGGAATTCTTGAAAAGTATGAACCAAAATTTATAGATATTCTCAGCAAGAAGTTACTTCGAATTTTGGAAAAAAATACAACATTGTGTTAAAAATAAGATTTAAGAGAGAATTATTGGAGGACATAGCAGAGGAAATGGATGCATATTTCTCTACCTAGTCGGCATCTCTGCTTGGAATGGAATAGATGACACTGATAATAGTTTGCGTATGATATTTGCGGTATTAAATGCAAGAGTTGAGGAATTCATTAGTAAAGGTTCGGATTGAGTTCTTAGTAGAATTATATATATATATATATATATATATATATATATATATATATATATATATATATATATATATATATAAACTGGTGACCTGTTACTTGTTGATCCATTTGAAAATGTCAGATGTACTGCTTTTAAACATTAGATCCTGCTCATTATTATAGAATATTCTGACCTTGGTCTGATAGTAACAAAAGTTCATAGGGTGCTGCAGTTCAATTGGGAAGTATGAATGGCACCATCCAGTTGAATGCTTTCCTGACAGCACAATCTAAAATGATTTTGAAAAAAATGTCCTCAAGTTGATGAATAATTCAATCTTTGATAAAACTGAGTCAAAGAATTAATGTTGAGCTAGTAAGGTCAAGTGAAACTGACAGGATTTGAAGACTTGTAGCAAGCACTGGGTTTGCGTCAAGAAAAATATTTGATGAGCACCTGGTAGTAATCCATAGTCCTAAATTAAAATTATTACTAAACAGGCCAATTTACTCTGGTTAATTTATATTAGATTTATCTAAATCTTTTAACATGATTTTTATTATAATTACTTAAAAGTTGAATATGGAAATAAAGTTTATTTACTTTACACAGACATATATAGCTTATTGTTTGAATTTAAAACAGAAAATATTTTTAATGACATGAAAAAGAAAATCACGCTGTATGATACGAGTGATTATGCCAGTAATCATCCTCTGTAGAGCACAGCGAAATAAAAAAAAAAGAAGACAGGAAATTTAAAAATGAATGCAACGGAAAGCCAGTAAAAGAATTTGTTAGATTAAGACCTAAAATGTATTAGCTTATTGGTGATGATAATAATAAAATTAAACAAGACAATCAAATTAATCAAGGACAATTGTTAAGAAAGAATTAAAACAAGCACTTTACAAAGAACCATTATTTGAAAGAGTTGAGATATCAGGTGATATATATTATATTGAAGTGAACATTATCACATGGAATTATACAACATTTAAAAAACAAGCTTCTAGTCACTAGTCCCAAAAAATTATGAAGTGAAAATCATCGCATGGGCTTGTACAAATTTAAAAATAAAAACAAAGCTTCTAGCCACTAGATCCCAAAACTTTATCAGAGAAGACGGGGTCAAGACTTAGCCTTGGAAATAAAAAAATAAATAAAATGGCGAAGTGAGTAGTAAGTTTACATTTTTTTGATCAAGCGAGATTTTTTTATATACTTATAATATGAGTAAGATTAATCTTTGTAATTGCCAGATGAGATTATTTTTACTTATAATATGAGTAAGATTGATCTATGTAATTTTTTAATTTGTCACCGAAGATTCTTTTTACTTATAATATAAGTAAGATTAATCTATGTAAATTTAGTTGGAGTCACAACTTAAACCTGCAGTAATATTTTGTGATTCTGACCTTATTTATATAATATTTGAGACTTCTCAAACATGGAAATTGAGATAGTGCATCCAGAAATTACCATGTTTTTTGCCGCGTTTGAGTAAAAATAAATTATATTTAGATTTTAGTACCTATAGCAATGTGCCCTAAAAATGCTAATTAACATCGCCTGTAATAATGACCTGAAAGTATATTCATATATGGTTTTTAAGACATAATTTTGATTGCAACATCTCCTACAATTTTGAGATTTTCTTTTGTTCATTATATATATATATATATATCTATATATATATATATATATATATATATATATATATATATATATATATATATAGTTAAAAGGTACCCCCCCCCCCAAAAAAAGAAGAAAATATATAGAAAATATTTTAATACACTAAAAATTTAAAAAATACAAAATATATAGAAAACAAGATATTGTAAACAAAAATTTAAAAAATTTCTGTTCCAAAATTTTAGCCGTTAAAACTTCTTTGGAAACAATTATTGAAAAAAAATGTGTCAAAATGTTTACTATGCCTAAAATATAAAATGGCCTAGACTGCCCATTTTACACCTACTGAGCTAGTAAAAAGGATGTAAAATCAGTTTATAGTTTACAAAATTAGCACATGGAAACCTTTTTACTCTTGAAATTCCTCAAATCTGAGGAAACCTCGAATTTTCCTTAGAGATAAGGAAGACTCCATTATGGAAAATTAGGGATTTTATGACTGTAGTTTAATATATGATACCTGCTGAATGTCCTGTGAAAAAAAAATCATTGTTACCAACTAAGCAATAAGAAAGATATTAATAATCTCAATATGAGGAAAAAATATGAGACTCTTAGTGAAACTGGGGACTGATTAATTAGTCTCTTTTGCGGGCACATGTATCTTCCAACTGCTTTGAATATCAGTTTATTAGCTTTGGGTTTTACAGTTTATTATGGGGGAAAAATATGATGCCACGAGCCGACAATGGACCACCAATGCATTTTTCCGGTTGTTGGCATTAATACATTTTTAGATGTAGCACCGAATACCATTCGCGATGCCATCTGAAACAAAATATATTAAAAATCCATGATTTATTTCAAATGAGCTCGTTATGAACAAATTATATGTTTAAATTTTAATGAATTTAATCGACAAAATATGTACATGTATTTGTTATGATTTTATTATATTTTATATATTTTAACTCAATATAAATTTAAATTGAATTAAATCAATCGTATTCAGCTCGATTTAATTCAATACAACAATAAATATTTCATTTTCGCAAGATGTACGGATGTTGCTCATCTAATTTAAGAAGAGAAATACTTTTTTACTATGTTCGAATGTCATGATCGTCCTTCAATAGTAATAGTGTCATCCAGAATGGACCCATACATCGTATACGTTCCTCCACGTTTTATAATTAATAAATTTCGTATGGAGCTATTATTATATTCATACACAGATAAATTAGTTTTTAACTACTATCGTAACCATCTGGCCAAACACAACAGTGACTTTGGGGCATCAAAAGATTTAGAGATGATTCGTTATTACAAGGCATGAAAATGATCAAGGGATATTATAATATAGTTATTGCTCATTTTCTAGAATTGTTATGCTTTCATTAGGTATCCTTTGAATGCAACCACAGGAGGTACGCCTTAGGTGGAGGTTGATTGATTTGGTTGTTTTTTTAATTCTCGTAATGGAAAGAATATTATTTTAAACTATAGCACGTTCATTACTAGACCGAGCTTCTCGTGTCTTGTATAGCATTTGGCTATTTATATGCGAATCCAAGACTGAGACTGGTACATATCAATGAGGAGGAGGAGAATGGAGTCTGTTACTCATGTGGCACGTGACACATAATCTATTAAGGATCCATTCGTGGGCAGGTGAAGTAATAATGCTTAACTAGCCGATTCGTATAAATATTAAAATTATATATATATATATATATATATATATATATATATATATATATATATATATATATATATATATATACACACACACACACGCACATACTTGTATCCATCTGTAAACAGCATCAAAATCAAACTAATTTCACAATTTCACAGATGATGACATGGTTGCATGCTTGTATCAATTTTGTCCCGTACCCGGGGGAAATCCTTTCTTTTTCTTTTTTGCTTTTATCTAAAGATGACTCGCCCTTCAAACTATCTTCATAATTCTTTCCCTTTAAAAGGATTACAGTTATTCTAGACATAATTTTCAGCTTGATAACTGAATTGCTTATAAATTACTAATAGATGAAGTTTTATAGATATTTTTCAGTTCCAAAGGGATTGAACAGCTCTGGAAAAATAGCATGTTGTTCCATGTAGGTCAAGTTTCGATAGACTATTTATTGACGCGATTAATAGCTCTTTGCTTATTAATAACTGGAACACGAAAACATGGAGTGTCTCAATATTCTTGATACACTGTGGTAGTCATAACGTGGAGCTCAGTTCGAGCGGATTGGAAAACACAAGGTGGGATATTCTCTTTCGTTCATATTCCAGACATTGTAACAATGGAAATTTGTTAAAAGAGGCATGGAGCGATTCCGATATAAAAAGAACTACTTACAGGATAACCAGTAATGTTCACTAAATACAATCCCGTGGTCATTTTCTGGCATAACGTTACTTAACCCTGGATGTCGTGTCCGCATTATAGATGTCTTTTGTATATACAGTATCGGGATGCTTGGTGTGAGAGATGTACGAAATATTCTGCACACAAGAAAGATTTTATAGACTTCATACAAAAAAAAAAAAAAAAAAAAAAAATATATATATATATATTTTACTGAGACCATATGTTTCAGAAATATTATCTGATAGAACTACCCATGGAATGAGTAGCTATGACTCGAGGGGAGATAATTATAAACTTATGACTTATTTTAAAATCTTCATCTACACCCAGTTCAAACAAGAAACAAACAGGTGTCCAAGTCTTAAATTCTCAAGTGATGGTTATAAAAAATGACCAGCAATTGTTTCTTCCGTTTAGACTTCAAAAATCCGTACCGTTCTTTCATTAGTTCAAGTTAACAGCACACGCCATTGTAGTTTTAAATATTATGGCGTCTGTTCACAATTTAACAAGAATTTATGTCATATAAAATTTAGATCACGTCATTTGATTGGTTACATTTAAATCAGGCTTCATTTTACCAATACTGGCTTGAGCTTTACCGACATAACGTAAGTCTAGATTTAAACATAATTCCAAAATTTAGCAAAATGATTGGATTAAATTTTTATCTGACCTAAAATTTGGCACATCAAATACCTTAGTCTACATTTCAACTTTAAGCCATGATAGTAAAATTTGGAATAGTTTCCTTGAAGTTCGATTTAAGTTCAATCGTATACTTAAGCACTGTTGTCAAATTTTAAACAGAACTTAAGTGCGCACTTAAACTTAAGTCTGAATTCTTCAAGAAATCTGACTGACTGAATTTTAGGTCTGATTTATGTTTGACCAATAAAAAAGTGTCTTAAACCCAGAATTAAACTTCAATATCGGTTGATGCAGCTGGGCCAGGTTTTTATTTACAATGCACTTGTCCCTGAATTCACCACGATATCGTAAAACTGAAAGTTTAAAAACGAGATTTTATTGATAAATTTTAATTTCCACTCAAATTCAATCCGATCATATTACCTGATCTGAAACATCAGGCTGACTACAGACTTAAGTTTTGTTCATGAAATGAAGTATAGGTTTGGAATAATAATGTTACACTAATATTATGTAGATCTGAGTTATGTTTTCATATCAAACCATTGAAATATCGACCTGTTGGTGGCGATCACACTGAGACGCGATAGATCTGCTTGAACGCGACAACATAGACCCTGATCTCCCAGCGCATTATTGGATGGCGAATCTGGGTCTATGATATTATACAATTATTGACTTTTTGTTGCTGTGAATATAACATTTTGTGAACCACTAAACACCCTATTGATGGACATGAAGCAAAGACCAATATGATGGACAAAAAATCCGGTGTTTTCAACGTGGTATGGCGGTACAAGATCGATATGACGGGTTTGCTGGCTCATAAAACTTAATATTCACCAAAAACAAAGATTTATAATCGCTTTATTATATGATTAAGTTCAAAACTTTGAAATATAACTTGTTTCAAAGTGGTGAAATAAAAATGAATTTGTAGGACGCAACGTAAGGTAGGTAATGACATTACTTAAAAGTTATTGACGTCACTACAGTGCAATATAATGACTTATCGCAAATCAAGTGACGTCGTCCCATAATATTTTTTAAAAAATCGTTTTATCCTAAACAAATTAGAAGTAACTCTTCGAATGAATTATTTACTTTGTTGTCTACATATATAAAGTATAATATATCCAATATATATTGGAGGCGTATTAAGCATGAGCTCAGAGTTGAATTAAAAAAATCCTTAACTTGCCTCATAGCTCTAATTCCGGTACGAATTGGAATAAGGCATTTACTTCACAAATATTCCGTAATAATATTAATTCACTATGTGACTCTGGTTGACTGTTTTAGATTGTGCCTTTAACTAGAGTAGCATTCTGGCCTAAATAAGAGAGTACCTGACGCAATTACCGCATGTACTCGCGTATAATTTAATACCAACTGCAAACTGCATAGACCAAGATCTGCCGGCGCATTATGCGCCGGCAGATCTGGGTCTATGCAGTTTGTAAGGACTAATCAGTAGAACAAAACAACATAGACACTGATCTGCTGGCACATTATGCGACGGCAGATCAGGGCCTGTGTTGTTTGTATTTGGATCCGATTTATACGCGAGTGCATACGGTAAATATATTACTTAATTGCATTCGTGTTCCAAATGTACCCCAAAAAGCAAACAGGTTCCAAAGTTATATTTAAACACATTTTCAACAATATATACTAAACTGAGGAAAAATATTGAATATTACTGGAAGATACCAACAACAAGTCAGCTTTTCAACTGACCGAGCCGATATGTACACGTACGCTAACTCTAATTAAGTACCGTATAAACGCGCGTATAATCTTTGTCCAACTGCAAACAACATAGACCATTATCTGCTGTCGCATAATGTGTCAGCAGATCAGGGTCTATGTTGTTTGTTCTACTGATTAGTCCTTACAAACTTCATAGACCCAGATCTGCCGGCGCATTATGCGACGGCAGATCTGGGTCTGTGCAGTTTGCAGTTGGTATTAGTCTATGCGCGAGTATATACGGTATCCTTAATTAGTATGATTACTGCTTTCAAAATTGTTTATAGGTTATATTAAACAGGTAAACGCAAGATTTTATTAATTTTTATCAAGAATGTAATTAAATTAGATGATATATAGCAGCCTATATGCTCAAAGCATAATTACTTTACATATAATTATATAGACGTGACCGTTGAACTGACGACCACGCAAGTTCTCACGGCTGACTGTGACGTCATCAAGGGAACCTCAAAAATCTCCAGATTGCAATATACACCGTTACATACGGTATTATGTACTCCAATCATACGATGAAAGTTTAATATGTTATCTACTAAATTTCGAGGGGGCACGGCCGAGATATGATATATCACCTGATAATGGCTTTTATGTCCCAAAACCTGGCGGAAGAAGGAATCCTGATACCCGCAGAGAGATAACCAACTGCGTTGTCCCAACTTGTGTGTGATTAAGAACCTTTTGAACAGTTTGAGCTAAAACCCGTTATTGGTGGCCTGGGGCATACGCTCAATAACTTATCAAATATAATAGTGTTTCCTAATTAAACTGACAATATTATCTGTCATAAGTTATTTCAAAGGTGAGGTTTGGAGGAAGACCAAATTGCTCAATTTGATTTCATTGTAACATTAGCTGCTGGATGCGCCGATAAAACATCAAAGGTTATGTATGGTACTTTATTGGCAATTAACGACGCCATATGCAATACATGCTTTTCCATATTTGTACACTGTTGTTTGCTTTATCACCAATAATTGACGAAAATAGTCAAAAATAAAACTAAATTAAAAAAGCAGTGATATTGATGCAAAGGTATACAGGAGTAACTAAGGCACTCATTTCACCAATTGCCTATCCTTCCCAGTATGTTTCAAATTAAACTCAAAATTGTAAACGCATAGTCTTTACCACTTCTTTCAATCCCAATGCTAGCCTAGATTTTATTTATGTGTCACTGTTTGGTAAAAGTTTTCCGCATTCCAATTTTACATTACTCCATTGTTTTAAGCTGGGTTATTTAAAGTTTTAGGAATCCCAGCTATCTTTCATTTTTCTTTTTCACAAAAATGCAAGTACATCGAATGATGTGAGATATACTTAAAACATTTGTTGTTCTTTTTCAGTAAAAGATTTCCTAAAATAAATGACAACTAATTTTTGAAATACTCAGAGATAAATCATTGTCTATGCGAATCATAGGATATCTAAGAGAGGAAAGAAAACAAAAAATCTATCAAGTTTTGCGGAGCGTGATTGAAGTATGGAAGTCAAAACTGTGTGTGTTTGTCAAAATAGGTTAAACACACTAGATTTATAATGTCATATCTTATCACTAATATTTATAGGTTATTGGTTTGATACTGAAAACTATTGTGAACTTTTCGTAGACGTATCGATGATGATGTTAGATTTAAGCGGTGTGTGGACAATCGGCTATGTACGACTGTTGGACGTACCGCATGACCTTTTCATTATATACTCCAGAAATATACTAACTTTAACCAAAATACAGTTTATCGTTCACAAAATATATTCTTATTGTAAAAAAGCAAATTTCAACAACCAAACCGTAAGTAAAAAGATTTAATGCTAACAACAAATTGCATTTGTTAGATCATTGATATACGTTTACGCAAATAGCTAAACCCCGTACACTAGAATACCCCTTATCTAAAATTGCACTTGCTATGATATCGTTAAGACAGGAACGCTATGCTAAATCTCACTGATGTTATGACAGTTACAGAGAAAATAAAAAAATTAAAAAAACCAGAATGAATCTGGGAACAATTCACACATATTCATTTGTAGTTCAATTTCATAGTCAGATTATATATGTAGACTTCTTGAAATAGACGAGAACATGCGCTGAGGTTGGCTTCCGGTAATTAGCAAGATGGCGGACGCACATCATCTTGTTTCGGCATTGTACACTCAGCTCGCACCTGAGCGGTAATATTCTGGACATTGTTGTTCCACTGAGCTTACTGCTCAATCTTACATGTATACCCATGGAAAGCTTCAAATCATATTCTGTAGGGGGTGGGGTGGGGTAAGGGTGGGAGTGTTATGGTTTACGGTAAGTTCCAATAGTGAAAGTATTTAATATTGAAAGTGTACAATATTAAAAGTGTACGATATTAAAAGTGTTCAGTATTGAAAGTGTACGATATTAAAAGTGTTCAGTATTGAAAATATATGATATTATCAGTGTTCAGTATTGAAAGTGTACGATATTAAAAGTGTTCACTATCGAAAGTGTACGATATTAAAAGTGTTCGGTATTGAAAGTGTACGAAATTAAAAGTGTTCAGTATTGAAAGTATGCGATATTAAAAGTGTTTAATATCGAAAGTGTACGATGTTAAAAGTGTTCAATATCGAAAGTATACGATATTAAAAGTGTTCAATATCGCAGAATATTGCATATTTTGAATACAAGGAAAAAGGAAGGACTATTGATGGAGTATATAATAATGAAATATATGGTTCAGATACATATCGAAATGAAAGGATACATATTTACAACCATAAAAGAAATAATACCATACAAATGAGCCGTCATACAACGTAATGGGCAGGCAATGTAATTTCTGGAAATAGTTGTAATCACTCATCTATATACTATTCATACGCCCAATTTAGAATTATGCTTGTGAAGTCTGAGATCATTGCTCAAAAGAAGATTGGCAAAGATTGGAAACAAATTCAAATGGAAGCTGCACGAATCATTACAGTTCTACCTATTTACTGTTCTAGATTCTCATTAGGCGAAAACTGGTTGGAAAACTAGTGCACATTGAAGAAAAAAGAAAAGATTACAAATACTATATTCGTTTATCAATAATCATGTAATTAACTATTAAAGCGATCTTCTTCCACGAAGGAGACACCAAGCATCTAAAAACATTGCACCAATCCCTACCAGGCGTTTCAGTCTCTCTCTCTCTCTCTCTCTCTCTCTCTCTCTCTCTCTCTCTCTCTCTCTCTCTCTCTCTCTCTGACGATATCCAAAATGCTTCCGAGCTATTTACTTTTAAAGGAAGCGTATCGAATACAATTCCTGAGGCATTGGAAAACGTCACTTTTAATATCCTAATATCATACACTGGACTTAGACATGCAAATCCGACATATACAGTTAAGTCTCCGATGTATGCATGAGGCTGCAATAACGAAGAAGTTGAACAATATTTTAGTATTGCTCCTGATTTAATACTCAAAGGTCCTTCTCTTTCGTTCGATCTTTCAACTCACTCCTTATGTGTACCGCTAAATTTATTACTGAAAGGTGACATCGAACAAAATAAGGAAATAATCCCTGCAATATTTAACAATGTTCAGAAATATATCAACGAAACTAGATGATTTTTGTTGTAAGTACTAAATTTATAAAATAAATGGCATGGACAACAGGTGCTATAACCAATGAAATGTCCCCCCCCCTCCCTCTCTCTCTCTCTCACACAAACACACACACACACGCACGCACACATACACATCTTTTCATTGTTGATTTATTTAATTATATACGTATATGTTTCATTCGTTTTGCTTTGAAATGTTATATTTCTTTGATAAATATAACCCGGTTTTTAGATATACTCAAGTTTTTGATCAAATTAATATCATCTTTTGGAAAAAAAAATTGTTTTGGGAAAGGAATTATAAGAGTTAGTTAGCTCGTATCCAATACCGTATCCAATATCGTATCCAATACCGTATTATTGAATTAAACGATAATAAAATATGTTTAAAACAATACGACAGTTGGTTTTTGTTTATATGCAATTCTTTGTCAAATTCATACATCAATATATAGGGTAAATATATTTCTGTTATCTTCTCTTCTGTTTATAAAGCAACATTCATTTTCCCTGGCCATTTCCAAATTATATGTTGATCATAACGAATATGGGGGAAATGCGGACACACGCTGAGCTCGTTCGTCATCATTACCGAAACCAACGAAACCCATTGTTCTTTGCACAACACGTCACAAATGCCGCTGCGTGGGGTAATGATCGCTAAGTGCAAAAGCTGACATAAAAAAAAACAAAACATGTCTTGTTGAATACATCATAAACCATTCTAGAACCTAACTTAGTTATCTTCTATACCCGCCAATACATTCCTGTTTGCTTACATCTGTATTATTTCATTCCATCAATGTATTATTGGCGCCAATATTTATATTGACCCAATCAGACGTCTTTTTTCGTTCATTTGAAGTGCTTAGTTACTCAGTTGTTACCCTCTATATCTCATTTAACTTCAGTGATAAATATACTCAATAGCAAATCAAAAGGCAAAAAATACGAACGTACTTCATAACGTTACGAGACGTCTGTCAGAACACTCATAAACACAAACACACACACACACACACACACACACGATATCTAGCAAGCCTTGCTTGCTGCTAGGTTTTACCTCTTACATATTAGCGAGCGAAGATTGAGCGGGGCCGAAAACAGTGGCACCGAAAGTGCCTAAAGTCCCGGCCATTATCTTTCGGCAGTTCCAAAGATAGACGAGTATGCTTTTGTAAACGTTCATCATGGGTTATTTTATTGGTCATTGAACTTAACGTTAAGAGTCTAAGATTTGTAGGCATACTTTAAATTCACGGACAATATCAATAAACATGTAATGACATTTAGAAATGTTACTTTACACAAGCAAAAAACTAGCACGAGACACAATGCGTCACACCTCTATCTCATCAAGAGATATTAGTCAGAATACACGTATGTCCAGCATTAGGTGTTACCTATAGTAGATTACTTGCAGATGTTAGTCTGGGATGAAAACGATAAATATCTCGCCTCCATTCTTATTTGTTGTCACCTTGATGGGATATGTTTTGTTCTAATTCTCAGCGCTACATTTAACGTTATCAAAATTATGACGTCACAGTGGGTGTGACATCAACAATGATGTCAGATTACTTAAAACAAAATTGTTCTTACAATATTTTTTTTAAAGTACCAATTTTATTTATATTTTCAGAAAAGTTAAAATAGATGTACTTGTTTTCCGCTGACAGCTGCGTCCCACTTCCGATGCCTGTGCGACCGCATATAACTATCAACCGCCATCTTTGAAGAAAGTAAACAAAAATGTACTTTTTACCCAATATGCGTAGCACCGACGTGAAGCTATCAACCAATCATTGCAGTTCAAGGGGAGTTTTCAAACTAGTTTTTATGAGAATGACGTCACTGTTGTGCGAATGACCTCACTGACTAACCAAGCGGGAGACAGATTTTACTAGTTACCTGCCTATACCTATTGCCTTGCCAATTTAGGCCTGAAGCAGCCAATACTTGTTTCACATTTCTGCTTTTGGTGTACATTTATACATTCTGAGAGCGCCGTCTAGCGTGAACAATTGTCGGATACCTCGTTTTTGTTTCACTTGGTATACACTCTGCACCATCACCGCTAAGTAAGCGCCTCTACTATCTGGCTATTTACTATAAAATTTTGGATATTATCTCTACGCCGACCAGCTAGAAGGACACGTACGTAGTTTAAAAATAACAAAAAAGTTCCACTTGACCCTTGACTTTTTTATTTTCATGACTTGCTAAGGTCAATCTAATATATGTCTTGATTATAACTTAAAATAAAATTCTTCGTAAAAAATGTGTTAATTGTGTTTTTGCAAAACTTAAAATTGCCCATGCTTTTTGGGGCACTTTATTTGTCAAATCTTCAGTTTCGGAGGTGCGTAGTCTTGCATGTTGTCAAGCTCTTCAATTTCAGAGGTAAGTAACATGTAACAAAATAATTCCAAACACTTAGTCTCTTTACTTTGTTTTGTTGTGATGGGTTGGTAAGGTCCATCAAATATATGTATTGTAATTTGAACTAAGTAAAATTCTTTATAAAAGAGTGTTAAAATGTGTTTTTGCAAAACGTAAAATTCCCCATGCTCATTGGAGCACTTCCGTTGTCCAATCTTCAGTTTCTGAGGTGCGTAGTTTTTGAACGTTGTCAAGCTCTTCAATTTTGGAGATAAGTAAATCTTGCATGTAGTCCGCAATCCCGTAATGCCCAAATGGAAGTGATCGGTTTTGAAAAAACACCGGAACTTAAGAAGTTTGGGAAATACTTTAATTGAGCGATACAGCGTAAAACGGCAGAGAACCATGAAGTACGCTAGGCACAATGGAACTATGCCAAAAGCGTTATAATGCCTTTATATGATTATTTTAACAAGTTAAGTACAAGAAAGATTCGTAATAAGTTCATACTTGATAAAAGAAACTTGGGAATGTTTCGGCCAAGAACAACTCGTATCAGTGATGGTGTGTGACGCCAAATTGTCAACAACGTACATGCATATGCAATGGCAGTTAACTGTACTATTTCTGATTTTTTTTAAAAAATTCGATTATTGGCGGACATGCCCGAGGGTGATCCGACTGTTCCACACTCCTCACAGTGGGTTGAGTAATTTTGGTGGGTAGATAATACAACTGCCATAACGCTGTAAATTTGGTGGTAAAATGTCACCTTGAGAAAACCTAACTCTTTAAAACCTGTATCACACTCAATTTAGGTTGCATTTTCTGCGATCTTATTGCATAGATGGCTTCATGTGAAAATTTTGTCTAATGCGTTGGAGGAAAAATTCCGAAATTCTTTACTTGCACTGATAGAGTACATGACCGATGATGTTACACGGAAATATAAATAGGATGTTCCGAATGACGGCAGCGATATAATTTGAAAGACTATGAGCTGTGCAAATGTTTGCTATCCGTTATCAATTTGTTTTACGGGTAGCCATGATCACCCAGCCCTCTTCGAATTTCATCGCTATGCGATATAAACCCAAATTAGAGTATGGGGAATATATGCACAGCTTATACTCTATCAGATTAAATTGCTGCTGTCAATCAGAACATAATCTGCGAGTCAAGAACTCCACTGCCAGCACAGTGGTCATTTAAGTCATTTTATAGGTGGATTTTGGTGAAATAAAAGATGAAAAACTAACAATAATTATGTTAGAGTGCTGGCTCAAGTCTTAAAATGTAATTATTTTCTCCTACTTTTTGCGAATCCCTTGAAAATTGCGGTAAAAATAACAGCAATCATTTCTGCAACAAAGTCGCAGATAGCAAGTTGTGTGTGACGGTGGCGTTTCTAGATGAAGAGCAGTAACATTGCAGTTTGGCGCCATATTGGAGATTGTATGGCTGCCACGTTATGCTACGATTTACTTGATGGTCTCAATGTTTGTCTCCTTTCGTCTAAATTTTATGGCTTCCTGAATGTTTGTCTCCTTTCGTCTTGATTTTATGGCTTCCTGAATATTTGTCTCCTTTCGTCTAAATTTTATGACTTCGTGAATATTTGTCTCCTTTCGTCTAGATTTTATGGCTTCCTGAATGTTTGTCTCCTTTCGTCTACATTTTATGGCTTCCTGAATATTTGTCTCTTTTCGTCTAGATTTTATGGCTTAATGAATGTTTGTCTCCTTTCGTCTAAATTTTATGGCTTCCTGAATATTTGTCTCGTTTCGTCTAGATTTTATGGGTTACTGAATGTTTGTCTCCTTTCGTCTAAATTGTATGGCTTCCTGAATGTTTGTCTCCTTTTGTCTAGATTTTATGGCTTCCTGAATGTTTGTCTCCTTTCGTCTAGATTTTATGGCTTTCTGAATGTACGTCTTCTCTCATCTAGATTTTATGGCTTCCTGGGGTTTTCCTCCTTTATTTATTTCATTATCTTTACCTCAGATAAATTTAAGCTGTATAAGTCACAAATAGATTTCTGAACTTTTTCCACAATCATAAGGTCAAATTTATCCCGTTTGCTAAGTTTAATAAGGAAAACATTACTCTCTGCTCTTGCTAATAAAGCGCTTGAGATATTAATCGACTCTGTATATGTACGTATTTGTATATATACGTATTTGTATATGTACGTATTTGTATATATACGTATTTGTATATGTACGTATTTGTATATGTACGTATTTGTATATGTACGTATTTGTATATGTACGTATTTGTATATATACGTATTTGTATATATACGTATTTGTATATGTACGTATTTGTATATGTACGTATTTGTATATATATATATATATATACAGTTCTGGATTACCCAATAAGGCAGACTAAGCACGTGCTTAGGGTACTAGCAAAGCAGGCCCCCCCCCCCCCCCCCAAAAAAAAGAAGAGAAATTACGGTTTAGTAATGTTTTTATTTTGAAATACATAATCTTTTCAGTGCTTAGGGCCTCTAAAGGTCTTAATTCGGCCCTGAATATATATATATATATATATATATATATATATATATATATATATATATATATATATATATATATATATATATATATATATATGGAGAGAGAGAGAGAGAGAGGTTTCCACATACAAAGATTATTTCTATCCAGTGTCGAAATCTATGGTACCACTAACGGATTACTCAGGTGCTTGCACAGAGTCATACTCTCCTTATTTTCAAATAATTACTAAGTCTTAGGAGACATTTATATCAGACGAAATATGTTAGGTAGATGCATGCAGAATATGTGACCACAATATCATTTCCAAAGGCTAATTTGGTTTATATTAAGTGTAATATGCATACAGGAGTTTTTGTTTATATTAAATGTAATATGCACACAGGAGTTTTTAAAAGATTCTATTTTAGATTATTTTTATTTTTCTGATTCATATTTCAGATTTAACTTTGTTTTATCATATATGTACTTTTTACTATTACCATTGGAAAGAGAGAGAGAGGTAACAACTTGATCATGGATACACGCCAAAAGTAACAATTTCGCACCATCAATCAAAGTCATAAGTGGAAACGCTGTAATTAATGAAGCATCATATTTAATTAGGGATAAATGGGCAAAGGGCAAGGATTGCTTGAAGCTTCTCTGCCAGCGGGACGATCATTATGGTCAACATAATTCTAATGAGCTTGCCTTCATCTGAATGGCCAACAAATCAAAGCCAGACCTTCGACTTCTGCCTCTTAACCCAGCACACACTGTTCCAGTATGAGTCATGTACCGGTAACCACACAAACTATAATATTTGTCCAGTGTCAGTGTCCGTCAGCCATTTCTTTATTTGGCAACTCTTAATAAAACAAAGGGCATAATTTCTAGGATAAATAGCATATGACGTCATGACGTTGCGAAGTAGAAGTACAATACATTATGAAAGGAAAATGCTACCAAGGGATTACTGGGAGGTGGGCGATACACGCAGCTCGTTTGCACCGAGATGGAAGGAACAACAGTTCATTTTGTAACATTTTTGTCGAACTGTTGCATTGTGCTTATATACTACTTAAGATTTCAAAAGATTATAAGCACCCGACACTCACACAGACATATATTTGTAACATCTGCCAACGGAAGACTTCCACTGTATTTCCTTGATACTCTATTGTTCCAAGATTATTATATATACGGATTAAAGTCCATAAATGCCTGGGGGATGACGATAGGGTTGGGGTTGGCCAACTGATCTAAGGCGCTCGCCTTTACAGATCACTTACATCTCAC
Source organism: Margaritifera margaritifera (assembly GCA_029931535.1). Classification (NCBI taxonomy): domain Eukaryota; kingdom Metazoa; phylum Mollusca; class Bivalvia; order Unionida; family Margaritiferidae; genus Margaritifera; species Margaritifera margaritifera. The sequence continues at coordinate 349,667 of JAQPZY010000995.1, read as the reverse complement.
CTATGTCCGCGTGGGTTCGAGTCTCGGCTCGACCAACGAAGGAATGTGAGAAAGCTTGCCAGTAGAGGAGCTGGTTATTATCTATATCCACAACGGCCAGATTACTTTTCAGACAATAAATAATGTACATGTATTAAATTATGAAAAAATCAGAGTAAAGTTAGTTTCCTACACTATAGCAAATCTTTCAATTACAAAATGACTCTTTTCTTTTTGTATTTGCAACAGAAGTAAAAATGTATTTATGTTCATACAAACGACTTTAGTTTGTTTCACCGTGAAAAAATGATTTGGTGCATAACTATGTATCAAGCAAGCAGTTATATCAAAAAGCAAACATCAGAGTGGAACTCTTTTCGAAAAGAAAATTACATAACTCTAAAGAGGAAATCACTTTAAAATCCACTATAAGTGGTTTCTGTTGTAGAAAATGCCACAGATAATGTGCGCGAAACTGACTGTAAAACGTAACATTACAACAATACTTTGTATAAGAATTAATCACAAAACAAATAAATATTTACATATTTTGGGGAGTTATGTCTGAATACGCCATGGAAAAATCTACGATTCTAAATGATGAGGACTGCATAGTCTATTTCATTTAAATGAACAGTTTTTTTCTCCTCAAACTTCATTAGAATAACCTTTGTATGCAAACCATCACAAGTCTAATGCAAACCATCACAAGTCTAATGCAAACCATCACAAGTCTAATGCAAACCATCACAAGTCTAATAGTTATTGCTACTGGCATAGGTAACTGGTCCAGAAAATTTAGATTTGTTTTGTAATTTATTTCAAAATATGTAATCTTTGAGATCTATATTTATAAGTTAGCAAATTGTACCCTCTTAGTAGCTTATGTCTACATATCTCTACAGCTAATTCTGATCTCATGTTTACATCCACATTGCTTTGTGCCATGGTCACCATCGTGGCTAAGTTAGCTCCTCTGCTATCTGGCGATTTAATATACAATTTTGGATATTATCCCTACGTTGACCAGCTTGGTGGACACGTATATATGTTAAGAGTTTAAAACAATAGTTCGAAACACCTGGACAATTTACTTTGTTTTGTTGTGATGACTTGCTAAGGTCAATCTAATATATGTCCTGACTGTAATTTGAACTAAGTAAAATTCTTCATAAAAGTGTGTTAACATGTGTTTTTGTAAAACGTAAAATTGCCCATGCTCATTGGAGCACTTCCGTTGCCAAATCTTCAGATTCGGAGGTACGTAGTTTTTTCAGGTTGTCAAGCTCTTCAATTTTGGAGATAAGTAAATCTTGCATGTAGTCCGCAATCCCATAATGCCTAAATTGAAGTGATCAGTTTTAAAAAAACACCGGAACTTCCGAAGTTTGCCATGGTCAGTAGGATTGATGAGTACATGCTGCATGTATATTGCCGTATTAATCATAGGAATCATTTCAAAAAGTAGACAGGGGGTTAATTGGTTTAAGCATAGTTTTTATTGCAAACTATGCAATTGGGATTGGCTAAAATGTTCCAACAGCTTATTCTGACTTACATCATCTGAAAGATTATTCGACAAATTGACACTGGATGGTATGAATGATTTTCTATAAGGAGCTACGCAATGGATATATGGATTTTATTAAAACACAGTTATGAACCAGGTTTAAACGATCATTTCGTGTAGTAAATTGCACTTTTTTACGTGTATAAATAAATGAATTGGAATGGATTGAGAATTTATTATGAAGGATAAGAAAACAAGTTATCCAAAGTAAACTTTTCCGCCCAGAGTAATGCCCCAAGAATTTGATCTGATAACATTCTGAAAATAACGTTTTTGAGGTTTGGAAACGGGATTAAAATTGATTACCTGCCGTTGTGGTTGAATCATCTCAAATTGTACAATATTGTTATGTGAATTTCCTTTAAAAGTCTCTGTTATCAGTGACATCTTTACAATACTTTTGCTTTAGAAAGTAATGATCTTGTCTGTGAAAAGGTATTACATTATAGTTTAGTATCACATTATCTTTTGGGAGTACATTATCGTGTAGTATTACATTATCTTTTGGGATTTTACCATATGTAAATACTTTATCGTTTAACATTATATTATCGTATAGAATTACATTTTTGTTTAGCACCACATTATCGTTTAGTATGACATTGTTGTTTAATATTGCATTTTTTTAATTATTGCATTTTTGCTTGTAGCGAGTAATCTTTTTGTGCGAGGGCGTACTTCCTATCTAATTTGAAACTTTGGGTCAAATGTCGTAATACATTTTAGTCTATAGTTTTTCCTACACAATTTTTGTTTGTTTTTAGGGTACATGAACAATTATAGCAAAAAGACCAATAATACATTTCAGTCCACCACAATTCTTGAAAATATCGAATACAAGTACAAAATGCTATGTTCGAAAAGCTAAAGGACAAAAAAAGTATAATTTTCATGGATTGATGGTGTACGAAAAATTATAGATAATGCATGTCGGCTAGCTATGAGATCAGAAAAATATTTTTATGGAAATTTCGGCGTGACGAAACTATACCATACATTTTCAAAGCAAAAAGTTCTATAGCAAGATTGTTCATGACATTCTGAAAACATTTCTTTCAAAAAACACTATATGTGTGAAGTGTTTCTTCAACGCCCTACTTGTAGGTTTGGACCACTTTCTGGAGCCTATTTAACTTTAATTATTTATGTTTGGAAAATGCTCAGGTTTCCTCAAAATAGTCTCACATATAGCAATCTTGGTCGTGAATAGTGTAATAAGCATTCGTATTGGGCCGACCGAGTATAATTTTTCACCCTAAAGTCAAGAACCCGGGCCAGAATCCTAAGTTTTTGGATCGTTTTTTACAGTTTTGGTCGATATTTGAAATATTTTACTAAAAACACTGTTTTAAAGACTTTTCGCAAAAGTTTCTAACTTCTGGGTCAACCGCCTAATTGTGACTTTAAATCCCAGGTCACTTGAGTCACGGTTCTAGAGCCACCGACTACATCCAAAAAACAAGCGCCCATCCCCATCCCCAAATTTTATTTACGATTTTAAAAGATGAGAATAACCGAATTTAAAAAAAAGAATAATAATTGTATTCTTCTCATACGTTTTATATATAGTATAAGGAAACATAAATATATATCAACATTTAAATATCTAACATCGGGACTAGTGGCATACACAAAAGCTATTAGATACATAATAAAAACATAAATCCACCAACAGCTAGTGCAGGCCATGAATAAATATATTCTTCTTTTTTTTCATTTACAAAAGTATTCAGCATTCTATATACAAAAATATAAGATAAACAGCCAGCGGCTATCCTCGCAATTTTAATAAATGATTAACTATGAAAATGTTTTACAAAATGCCCACCTTACTGCCTAAAGCCTCTCCCCCGTGGATACACATAGGAAAGAAACAACTTACCTACGCGAGAGAGGCCGCATTTCTTTTGCAGATTTTTTTTCCTACACATTAGTAATTGTTCCTAATTTCGGACTTTTTGTGTTGCTATTTTCGCGCGTTTTTTTTTTATACAAGTCATACATGGGATCGGCACATTCATAGCACCTTTCTAGACATGGTCTTTCTTAGTTTGTTGGTGTTACAATGCTCCCATTGTATGTACTTTTCACAAGAAGAGTACTTTCCCAGCGCCTTTCTGGCTCAACTCGACTGCTTCACTTAGCGTTTACATAGCAGCGTTTATTTCTTTATCTTTATTTTTTAAAAAACTTATCATGTAGTGTTTTTTATTTGCTTTTTATGTACCTAGCTTTAAGCAGTAAGATGGTACTCAATTATATATGTAAAATATTTTAGAGTTCGAACCATAAACCTTTTGTTTACAAGTATGACGCTTAGAGCGATTGATCCATCCCCCTCAAGTATAAATGCTATAATTTCTGGACTATATGAGAACTGAATACACTTCCCGTCGGCTCAGATAAATAACTTCTTTATTAATAATATGTACAGAGAAGCAGTCTCCACGATTTAAAGCCTCAGTCCCGTCCTCGTACTATCATGAAATATCCAGCCCTATTTAAAAAAAATTCTTACACGTTTTACTTTATCACACAGTGAAAAAGTCATGTAGATTTAATACCAGACCATACCAGGCCATTCAAGATATTAAATATCTTCATATATAATCTCCAAGAAATCTGTACTATAGTCTAATAAATGAAGGTGGGCGTATGAAATCAGCGAATCAGCTCTAATCAGGCTCAGTTCTGGCGTCCAGTTCTCATTCTTGTATACATGTATTTTAATACAAAATCACGTTCACAGGAACTAACTTTGCTCGCTTTCGTAAACAAACCAAGGGCATTGATTCCACAGGTGTAAATAGCCTGAGTCACGCCGTATATAACTCTCATAATTAACAAGACATTTTAGAGTAATATTACTAAGGTAATAGAACCTATATATTTAGATGGCATACACTAAGAAAGAACAGTATTTAAGGGATATATAGTATGACCTTAAAAGTCCGGTTGGTTTACTAATGGGCCATATAAATAAGGGAACTAGTCCTTGATACATGCCTTGTTTGCATAGCGTCTGGTTTGGTTTGGTTTGGTACTTTGGCACAGCATCACAAGTAGGTTATTTAGTGCCGAGGCAATTGGAGTAAAGTGTCTTGCCCAAGGACACACCACAGCAGCTGACATAGGCTTGTCCAGTGGTCGAACCTGTACCCGTTCGGTCCGCTAACCACTGAGCCACCGCGGCTCAGAAACCGTCTCGTAAAGAAGTTTCTATATACACTGATCAATAACTAAGCGCATAATACCATGCATATTGGGACATACGCGCGCTGGCTTTTTATACAAGATTTGTGTGTATGGTGGGTATATATATATATATATATATATATATATATATATATATATATATATATATATATATATATATATATATATATATATATATATATACAATAATAATGTGTTATTGAAACCAGATTTTTGGAACTTTTATAACATTTAGATCTGCAACATTTACTATTTCTCATTTATATTCGCCAGAACGAGATGGACTCTAAGATGTAAATAATGTTTCCGGCGTAACCTCAGGATTAAATAAACCAGAAAGGCCTTTTTTTATTACTAGACCAAAACTCATCATTTCTAGCATAAATATGTGGCTGTGAAGGGAGAACAATAGTATCAGCAGTTGCTACGTAACGAAAATCAAAACGTGATATACTTCCATGTCCTTCAGTTTTTAGCCTAATTAAGTCTTTAATTTTGTCTCTGTTTTCATCAACTCTAGTATTACTATCATCAATAAATTTTAAATTTCTTATAAGTCTCTTCTCTCCATGTTTTAATACCTTTCAAATTATTATCCTCTAAAGTCTGTCGTATTTGACTGTCAACTTGTTATTGTACAAGGGGTCTAGCAGATGCACCATTTAATGTTTTCGGTTTTCCTAAATGTATAATACTGCTTTTATTCATGTTTGGTTCACTAGTTATTGAAGTCTCTAGTTCATTTACATTATTATATTTCCATGAGTATTTCAAAGTTAAATAACCAGGATCTGTTACAGATATTAGTTCTGGGGTTAGTGATATTCTGTCATTATTTTTTAAAAATAAATGATGAAATGGGAAAATTAATCTGCTTACCTTTCCATCCTCATCTCTAATGATAGTAAACTTTTATTCTGTCACCAATATTAAAGTCTAAATTTAGAGAAGGACGATATTCAGCTCCAACTCTTCTATCGGAAAAAAAATATTATTGTCTTCTAAATGCGTTTATTCTTTTATTCCATATTTTTATTGGTAATATCCACTAGGCAAATTTTGTACTTCATTTGCATTTATTCATAAAAATGAATTTTATTATTAACCACTAATACAATATACAATTTTATGTAATCTGTAGCTTGAATGGTTACATTTATACGAATTAAATATAATCATGGTTTATATATTTTAATAACATAATAATAGACTTCGGAGGCCTCTATATTATGAAACTTGCATTCAGTAAAACGTGAAGGAGCATAGTCAAATCCATACGAGTAGTAATGCATATAAAGTGGTATGAGAACACTATGGGCATTTCTATGGTCTCATACTCGCTATCGCTCGTCCTTGACCTGATAACATGATAAAAGTGCTTCCAATACCCATGTATATCCGTTACTACCTGTACAGCTTGGAGGAAATATTTGGCACACATGAGGTACTTAATTTTATTGCTAAAATATTTGGCACATGAGGTACTTAATTTTATTGCTAAAATATTTGGCACATGAGGTACTTAATTTTATTGCTAAAATATTTGGCACATGAGGTACTTAATTTTATTGCTAAAATATTTGGCACATGAGGTACTTAATTTTATTGCTAAAATATTTGGCACATGAGGTACTTAATTTTATTGCTAAAATATTTGGCACATGAGGTACTTAATTTTATTGCTAAAATATTTGGCACATGAGGTACTTAATTTTATTGCTAAAATATTTGGCACATGAGGTACTTAATTTTATTGCTAAAATATTTGGCACATGAGGTACTTAATTTTATTGCTAAAATATTTGGCACACATGAATTACCTCCATTGCTGGCGTACATTGACTGCAATCTATATTTAGTAACAGTCAAATATGCAACTTTGCCTAACCGTAAACTTATCAATGTAATATAGTATGATATATCTGTGTATATATACAAGGTGAATTATATGAATTGTTAGCTGCAGAAAGGCAGGTATCTCATAGAGTTGGCCATTCTGTCTTGATATTCAGGCTTTGATGATGCAGTCAGAGGCACACTGATATAACTTAGCAACCTATCATGTGACGACCTAACTTCCAATGTGAACACGACTAACCCAAGTTGTCAGGAAGCTTGGTTACGAGGCCTCAAAGCCGTTCACACAAGCGATTCCGATGTTCCTAATCTTCTGAAGAACTAAAATATTTTAGCGGGGCTAACACCAGGTCCGAGACAGGGCTTTTTTTCCACTCTGCCCCGTATACAGTGAGGTTACATAAAAACAATGCTTGCCCCACCACTGTCAGCTTGTATCGTCTTCTACCATTTATATACTACTTTTACACAAAAATGATGTTGAGAGCTTATGATTTTAAGTTGACATTGTGTATAATGGACCCTAAATCGATATTGGAATTGTTTGTTAAGTCGCATTAAAAAAGAAGAAGTCACCTGAATAGTATTCTTTGTCATCGGCAACAGTTGGTGGCCTAGAGCTAGCAACGGTCTTTGGCATTTTCCCTTTTGCAACTGAACATGAAAATACCAGAAGAAAGCTTAGTACACAGCCATGACATAACATTTCATAATAGAGATTACTGCCGCTATAGCAAGGATCCAGTAGCATTTGGCATCAAAGAATTTTTTTTAGCACGGACATCAAAGATGTCTGCGACGACTTCATCACTGGCATCAAAAATGGTGACATCACTGACAGAAAATATGTTGACCTTGGCGAATCTTCCGAAGCTGAGTTTTTATCGTACTTAAAGAAGGATCTGCAAAGAGCGCATGATTACATTATTACTGACAAGATCAACCTGATGAGATTGCCACCGCGATTGATGACATCACAAAAAAGTGTCCTGATAAAAAGTTAGTTGCCATGGAAAATTTTCAAAATTGCATGCAGCTCGCGAACCAAGCTATGATAAGACTATCAAAGGCGCCATATCGAAAGTGCAACACATTCTCAGTTCATTAGAGACTGGAATACAGGTTATATAATCTGCGTACGAGCGTGCATAAGCCGCCAAAGTAAAGTTTCCTACAGGCTGGAATATTGAAGACGTCAGCTGGATGATACAAGATATTAGAACATTTAAATGGCGCTTACAAATTTGTCAAGGACGCTCTTAAGATGATTTATCAAACATTAAAAAAGCATCTAGAGCATTTTAGCTAGTACGCTGACATTGCAATAAAACTTGAAACATCTTGACGCCTGCTAGGAGAAAAGCACAACAAGTTATGCAACAAAAAATCTGTGTACGATTTTGTCAAGACGAGTATTGATGACACCAAATTTTAATTACCTAGTCACCTTTACCTTTCATCCGTAGTCTCTTAGTTTTTTAATCCGTTATTGTCCTCTGCTTTTGTATCACTAGTACCAACACTGGAACCATAGGTTCCACTTCGAAAGGCGCAGTGCTGACATTTGTTTTGATATATATTTTCCTATCTTGCAACGCACATAGGACTCAACTCAGCAACAATATTATCTATGATCCGAAATTCTTTGACCAAATCTGCCATGTTAAATGTGACACCACGCAGGCAAGATCTGGTGTAATATTTTTGTGTACGTGATGTAAGCGTATTTGCACATGGCCATCTTATTTTGAATTTTTGGTTCTAGCTTTCTACAACAAGCTTGAGTTGCAATGCCAAAGCCATATATAATCAGAAGAAAAGAATTTAAGAAAGCACCTGTACTGGCAACATCAGCGATCGCCAACGAAACAGCTGACAAGAAAAACAATAGTCGCTTGTATTGCCTGTATGACTTCTTAAAACTACAGGCTCGTTTGTGATAGCTGCGATAATATGCAGTAAGTTCATCACGCGTTTCCTTTTTAAGATGATTGATAATGTGATTCAAGCCCATCTTTCATCTTATATGACAGCTCTAGACAACTATTTAGTCTTTTTTTTGGTTCTTTGGGAACTAAGGTTCATCTCCCTGAAAAAAGTTCAGAGAAATATTTCTGTTCCATATATTCGTAAAGCGTCTTATTTTTCTCCTTAAGATCGTCCATATAATGATCAGCAAGCTATTTTGGATCAGGCCTGAGTGTCTTTATCTGTTCCCTTGTAAGCACTGGCTCATTGTCAAAGTAGCCGCTATGTATTCCTATGGAATACATATAGCGCTTTTCAAATCCTCTAAGCGCTTGTTTAATAAAGTACAGCTCTCTGTAAGGAAAAGGTAGTCTGTGTGATCTTTTCCGGTACTTAAAAACTCTATAGAGCCCTTCAACTAGCTTTTTTTTTCATCGAGATCAGGATCAGGCTCGCGCTTTCGAATTTTGTCTTCTTCTTCTTCCTCAGGTTGTGGCTGCGGCTTCTCTACTTCAGGTTGTGGCTGCGGTTTCATGCTTCAGGCTGCGGCTGCGGTTTTTCTGCTTTAGGTTGCGGCTGTTCTGCTTCAGGTTGCGGTTTGTTTGTTTCAGGTTGTGGCGGCTGTACTTCAGATTTTGTGTAAATGCGATTTAGCAGAGTTCGATTCACTTGCAAAAGTTCCGTGAAATAGCTACTGTCAAATTCTCTGTATTCTAATGTTTTTCTGGATTGGGCGTCAATTTCTGGTGAATTTACAATGTAGACGTTTTAGTGTAACTCGATAAATATTCCATGAAACGAATGCCATTCTGCATATTTAATAGCTGCAAAAAGCAAATCAATGTCAACATCCAGTTATTTTGTGATCAGATAATATGCTTCGGCCAAGTTTGCTCTTCATACCAGCTAAGACTTGTCGACATATGGCGCAGGAGAAATTTTGTCAAGAATTATCAAATACGTCACAAAAATACGTGTTAATGCATCGACAATAGTCTGTAAAAAGTGGTAACATGCAGTTTAAAGGTGTCTTTTCAACAGGGCTAGCCTTTGGTGAGTTTACAAATTTGCCCTCAGGTACTGATAAACCTCTAAAGTAGATTTTGTTCAGCTCATCTACGTCAAATCCTGGTGGTGACTTTAGGTAATCAAATACTGATGAAAGTGCATTTGCATCATAGTCATGTTTTGCATGGTATTTCACAACACGATAAAACACTTCAACTGTCTTTTCACGATTTTCTGGAATTTTCCTTGTCATTTCAGGTGCTTTTGGTTAAAAGCTGTTTTTCGTCCTAAATTTTTTCCCGTATTTTTACGTAAAAAGAAATAGCAAATCTTCTGACATAATCAATTATAATCAGAAGATTGTCAGTTCGATGCTTCAAATTCTTTAATCTCTTCAAAAGTTGGTTTTCCAACGAGGTGTCCCGTAGGTATTTCTGTTTCATAAGGGACAAATGGATCAAACAAACTCTGCAAAAATTTCTTTTAAAAATTAGTCTCGCTCAGGAACGTTCGGGTGTGGCTGCGTCTTTTTTGCTTCAGGTTGTGGCTGCGGATCATTAGGAAGATTTTTTATATCAGTTAGCGGCATCACTTCCAGAATCGTTTCTACGTCATCTAGACCAAACGCTCTGTAAAACTACTGCTTGTCGACCTGATCTTGAAGTCTTTTTTGGTTTTTAAAGTTTTTTGCCGGACTTGATTGTACATGCATGCGTAGTCAGCATCTAGATCTTTTTTCTTTTTCGTTCAATGTTTTAAGTTTTATTATTTTTTTATTATTTATTTATTTACTTATTTATTTATTTATTTATTTATTTATTTATTTATTTATTGTTAGATTCACTAGTTGTAAGTTACCAACAGTCAACTCACTTAGTATAGTTTTAAAGACCACTCCTATGTTTCTAGCAGCGCTGGCGGATTCTTTGTCATTGCAGAACATTTTTAGCTTGTCATATTTGTCCAGCACGTCCCGCAACTTTGACGCTCTCACTTGAGTTACCGAAAAAAGATTGAGCATGCTATCATCTATTTTTACGCTTTCTGGATCCCGCCAAAAACTTTTTATAAAGTTGTTTGTTTTCACCAATTTCATCATAATACGTCTTCGTTCTCGCGTCATCAAAAACCAGGTCATGTATTTCTTCAAACAACAGCATGTTAAATTCGCGTGCAATTCTTACGAATCCTGACAACTTATACATGTTGTTTACATAAGATCATCTAGCTTACAAATATGAAAATAAGCCAGATCAGGATTGATTGGCATATCAGAAATGCAATACAATCTGTAGAGACAATATTTTTTCGTACCAGGGCTTGCAGTATCAACGTAGCCAGAGCTGACATTAATGTATCCGTACTTGTGTAAAGCATGGTCCATTTAGCGCTGTCGTTGCACGCTTCTAGATGCCAATTGTTGATGTATTTAGTTGCAGCCGATCTGCCTCTAAGTTGAAAGCGCCAAATAGTGACCGACACAGGATAATCTATTCTGATCCAAAATTTATTATAAACGCCTGCTGTAGCCCATTCGCTAGTAGATATGTGGTCAGCAAAAGCCAGATGCACTCTAAAGGCTGCTGAATATTCCGATGATGCAGAGGCTACACATTCGTTGCGATTATCAGAATTGGACGACAGCAATGGAATATGTCATATGGTATTTTTTATTCGCTTGGAATCCACATACAGTTAAGTTGTCGCATCGGCATTATCTGTAGGAACACCTAGATTTTTAATTTGCGCTGAAGTTACATTGACTCCAGAAACTTCGAACACAACTGAGTTTCCATGGTTGGTAATTCTAAAACCTTATGGCGCTTGAATGATGATTGGACTATAAGATATCTCAGATGATCTTTGAAATAAAAGCCGCCTTGTGGGCGAACCAAAAACGAAACAGGGATTTACCGACAGGTAGATCTGCAGTCATTCCAATATATCTGTTTACTGTAGCTGATGCGATGGCCAAAATCTCACCATCTGCGCTAAATTTTGTATATGCATATGATTTTGTACCTGCATATGTTTCAGTTTCTGGCGCAGCTAAGTTTGTAATTTTTTTAGAATCCATGTTGATGTTGCCAGTCATCGTTCCACCCAGCTAGCGGCAAAACATATGGTGCGGACACTAACATTTCATTGCCAAGGATTACCGATGCCAAGTTTCGTCCTACAGAAAGTAAGCGTCCTCGAGGAAAATATGTATTGGCATCTGTTAACAACACTTTGGCATTTACATAGTTATCTGTTCACTGTTTATGAGCTTCATCTGCTGGTGTAGCCACATTTGTAATCTTTTGGAAAGACATATTTATTGGACCGGTTATCGTGTCGCAAGTGTTTAGCAAGCGCTTGTGAGTTCTGCTTTAGAAATAGTTGCTGTTGTGCTCGATTCAGCATCGCCAATAACTGTTCCAAAAGCTGTATAATGACTCATTATATATACTCTGCTTATAAAAAGAAATGCGCATCATCAACTTTGATTCAGAGGACATCAAGAACTCAAGACATCACTTTTGCTTCCATGATTGTCGGTCCGACATGTCGCGGCAAGACAAATTTTCTTGTGAATATGCTGCTTAACAACGGGCTCAGTTATGACAAAGTAGTCATTTACACGCTCAATCCAAGTCAAAATAACTATATAATACACTTAGCGATTTTGACGAAGCCGTTAGCAGTTCTGCTGTTGCTGAGACCTCTACGTTTACAATATTAGATCCAGAAGAAATAACGCCCGTAAAAGAACAACGACTCTGTCATTGTATTTGAGGACATTAAAACTGACCGCGACAACATGAATGCAATTAAAGAATACTTTTCTGTCACAAAACAAGCGCTGCAGTTCTATTTACCTGGCGCAGTCTTATTGCGATATGCCAAAATAAATCTGCCGCAATACAGGCTGCTTTGTTTTGTTTTCAGGTCTGGACAATCGCGACATCAATTCTATTGCGCGTGATCATTCTCGTGACATAGATGCAGCTAAATTTAATCAGTATTATCATTATGCGACTGGCGACAACAAACATGATTTTATAACGTTTTATAGAGACCCAGAACATGTTCCTGAAATGTTCCGCCGCGGCTTTGATAATTTGTATTTGCCAGATGTCATATGAGATGACAGCATATGAAGTTTACAGATCATGTCAGCAATCTACCAGCGCGGCCATATGACCTTAGGGAAAAAGAATGGCAATGGATCTTGCAGATTATGATAAAGAACATTGACTAGAATCATTACCATTTACCCATCGATTTGAAGTAGAACAAAATCGAAGAGAAAAAGAAAAAGAGCCCATAAGAAAGGAGCAAACTGAAGAAGAGGAGCAGCAGTTAGGCTCTGGCATACAATATTACAAGAAACCATTTTGAGCTTGTGACGCTACTGAGCGGCAAGTAAACAAGCTGGAAACGTTTGAGCCGATGTTGATAACGAAATCGTCGAAATACTAGACTATACTTAATAATGCTGATTACAGAGTTTTGTACAGGGATTTGATATAGACATGTCACAAACTCTTCTCTTTGATCCCAGGTTGGCTCAAGGAAGCAGCAGTAATTTTACTGTCGGATATAGCACGGTAATAGAGTTATCGCATTATACGCGCTACGAGATCGCACTAATTTCTGCAGAAATATGGATCTCGTTTCATAATGTTACAGCAAGCAATAACATGTTCAGATATCTTACATCTGCTAATGATGCAGGAACATGCTCACCATAATTCCTGTAGCCTTCAACATTGTTGACATCGCTGATGAAATAAAAAGGATGATTGGCGAAAAAGGTCATGTTGGCGAAAACATAATCATCGAGCCAAATTATTCTACGCTCGAAACACCATTGACACTTAGAGGTGGTTACCGAGTTGACTTAACAATTGACAATAGCTTAAAAAACCTATTAGGTTTTAGTTCGCAAATTCTACAAGTAAATGGTGTTTACGATGGCAACTTTCTCGTAAATATTAGCGACCTACACAGCTTGCTAATAAACTGTTCCATAGCTAAAGGATCAGTTTTAATGCACCAGCTGGATCATTGATAACCATAAAGCCTTCGCCGCTTATTTACTGTCCCATCAACAATGTCTACAGCACACTTGAAATCACGATGTCAATCACGGACTAATCTGGAAACGACGTTAATTTTAATAATGAGCGAGTAAAATTTCATCTGCATTTGCGAGCGCAAAACATAAATTATGTAACCGTGTTGTATATATGAAGCCAATACGAATTAAGTGCAGAAAGATCATAGGAGGATTTTTTTATCAACGCTGTTCTCTAAGTTTCTTCAAGCAACACAAGGCGTAGCCAAAACAATTACTCCTGTTGCCTCTAGTTTTGTAAAGGGCGCCGTGCCAGCAGATGGAAGCGCAACAGGAAAGAAGATCAAAGAAGTTATCAAAGATATCGCGCCAACAAAGGAAGCTGAATGTGTTATAACCACCACAGCCACACAAAAATTGTCTAAGCGCGGCCAAGAAATTATGATTGAACTAGATATGGGATTGGCGCCAACATCACTGCCTAACCTGTCAAATATTATGGCGAGTGCTGGTCTAAAGAGAATTTTTGTGTAACGAGGATGTATAAACATGCTGTCTAGATTTACCTCAGAGTATTTTAGGCTCTTTGATGTTGTGCATCAAATGAACAAACGTGGTACAAGAATTAATGACAGGCGAGATGAAGACGTTTACTCGTTGAAGTTAGATCTAATTTTTCCAGCTAACACAAACGTGGCCTTAGTAAACAATGGTTGGAGTTTGTTTAAGACGGCGCGATATCAACTTTATAATCAGACCATTGAAGACATTAGCAACTATCTACCAACTGCCATCACCATCATGAATTTAATTTCGATAGGGAGATGACAACAGCAGAAGTTCAGCAACAAATATGTTCTGGTATAAGGATACAAGCAATGTAGAATTTTGCATCAAGTACAAACAAGGTGGTGAAGTTCTTGCTGACGATATTCCTGCAGCTGCTCCAGCAGATCTTGCTGCAGTGCCAGCTCAAATTCATCTAGGCGTCCGTACTGCCTTTGTTGATCCAGAAAATCCTGATTATAATGTTCGCTTTGCAATAAGGCTCGCTCTCACAGACGGCTACAGTGAAGTTTGCATGATGTTGCAACTTTACCGCGACATTGATACAGTTTTTAGAGGCGTTAAGCACGCGCTCGTTTTGGAAAGATCTGAACCTAGTACGTACATAAAGTGGACTCCTACATCTATAGCACCAGCAGTAGCCATACCAAACTATCATGTTTATGCAGTAATTACCGCTGACAGATTTCTGACACTGGATGCCACACAAGTGGCAAGATGACCGTAATCGTCTAGAAGAAACTTATCTCAGATATTTTGTCTAACGATATCATATAAATGAGCTAATACTCAATAAAAGTAATTTTGACGCCGTCGCAGCAGCAAGCAATTGCAGCTGCTCAAAGAAAACGTGCTAGCGTTTCAATCAAACTTGGAAACAACCAGCATATTCTTGCGCTTACAAAAGAAAACAAAAGCGTCTAAAAGTTTATTACTACAAAGCATAATGGCAAGGGCTTAACTTTGGCGACGTTGGTTCGACAGATGATACTGGTTGACTCAGTGTTAGGACCCAGAGGTTCTGGACCAACAAGTTTGTGGGTTAGGGACGTTCCCAATAATAATAAATTAACTTCCACCTTCGTCTATTCTTGTCTTATTCGTAAGAAACATTTTTTATATCTTGCATTTCAAATTCTTTAGTTATTTTAGTCTCTCTACACTTCGTATACTTAATTATGAAAACAAATACACCAACAGCTATTACTGGATAGCTAAAAGAAAGTATTCCTAGCACTTAACCAAATTCACTTAGTTATAATGAATTAATTTGATTTTGATATTCTAAAAACATATGTAACTTGCATTCCATTAAAATCTATTACTTTCAAGCCTTCACCTGTGATGTTAATATTTAATATGTGTATAGTACCTCTTTCTAATTGTTTATATGGACTATTAATATATTAATATCGTATGATATAAAATCACCATGAAATACATTTTAAAAAAGTATGCATTCTAATAAATTAGAATAGCTTCCATTACAATGATTATAATGCTTAGCTGAGCAAGGAAAATATAAAGCTTTTAGGCTTCAAAAATCAGAAAACTGTATCTGATTCAGTAGATTTTTTTATAGATCTCACACTATTCAATCTTAGTAATTGAGAGCTGTAATTTGGTATATACACTGTGTAATTATTACTTTTAGTTAAGAACATTTTTAGTTATGTTTCTGGCATTCAATATCTAGGCTTTCTTTCGTTGCCGCCATTATCAGTCATTCACCTTTTGACTTTTTTCATGTAGATTTCAAGACTTTAGAAACCATGAGGTATTGATATGATCTTGGTTTCATTCTTATCGGTTATATAGTAGAATACATTGTTTGATTATTTGTAATATAGTAATAACCAACTACAAAATATAATTTGCCATCTCAGTTATCAATTGGATTTGAAAAATGTTTTTCCTCAGACTTTCCTTCTATAGTGATGTAAATAAAATTCAGATTTTGTCGCTAGGTAGGATTCCATTTAAGTAATGAGAACACTGTTTTGAACAGTATATAAGTAACGAGAACACTGTTTTGAACAGTATATAAGTAACTAGAACACTGTATATAGAGACTCTATAATATATTTTCTATTTTGAACGTAGCCACCTAAATTAGATATCACATATTTTACAACATTCTGATTTAGACGTACTATTCCTTTCTTCTGTTAGTCCGCTGCTAACTCCTGGGAAGAAGTATCCAACCTATTTCTTCTTCTTCTTCTTCTATTAATTGAGTGTGACAAAATAATGATCAGGCTGCACAAACCACCCGCTAGTCCACCTAAGTCTTAATTTTTAGTTTTACAAATTTATCTACATGTATTTCAACTTTATTCATTGAAACATCTTTGTAATATGTTGTCAGGTTTGTTAGATTTACTAGATGTAGTAGAAACAGAGGGTAAATTATTCTTTCTTTGATATCTCCAATGGCAATGATGTGGGATATAAAAGCTATTACAAATTAATTGAAATTTCTCTAGATCTACATTGTTGTCTGTTGGATTGAATGCTTTATTATATGGTAATGGTATTTGGCATTCAAACATGAGTTTTCTATACTGAAAGTACAATTGAAACTTATATTTTGATGTTAGTAACCTATCTCCAAGATATAAATTCCTATAACTGATTCCTCATCCTGCTCTTGCTAACCATACTGCCCAGATTAATTGATTTTGCCAACATTTCTTATCACACGTTGCATTATATCTTTTCAATGTATCACCATCATCAATTTTAAAAGACTAGTTTTTGAAAATATCTAATTGTCTGTATGTCAAATAGACTTTTTCTGTATAATATATCTTTATCTCGTTAAATAGATCTGATATTCCTTTATCCGCTGCTACACTAACACTGGTTGCAGGACAAGGGAAAGGTGTGCTTCCTATTTGGTTTCTTTTATATCTGGATTCCATGATTTATATAAAATACTTCATAGCTTCTATGTAATTAACTATGTAGTTATTAAAACCGGGGGGATAGGCGCTGTCTTTTTATTGTAAACTTTTGGGTGGGTCCGGTGACTATAGGACAGTGGTTCAGAAGGGTCAAAATTAGGCGGTTGACCTAAAAGTTATAAATTTGTGCGAAAAAGCCTTTAAAACAGTCTTTTTAGCAAAATGTTTCAAAAATGAACCAAAATGGGCCAATAAATTAGGTGGCTGGCCCGTTGGTCTAGAGTTAGGGTCAAAAATTAGTCGGTTGACACAGGACAAAGACTTATTACACTACTTCCGCCAAATGAAGTTGTATGAGATGGCAAATGACCTTCAACGCATATTGGATGGACGACGTCCGATGTCTCAAACTTTCATTGGACAACATATTTCTTTGAGGACATATGTCCTGGAGTGGAGTAGAACTTCAAACACTTGAGGTATTGTGGGCCTAAAATTGTCATTAAGTTTTTAGGTTATTTCGAGGCAAGATGATGTTGTACGCAGTAACTGAATAAGTCATTCGAGTTATGTAAAGATTTCATATGACTAATGTCTGAGGCATCGAAGTTTCACTGTACTCCAAGTCATACTTTTCCTAACCCACCGTCACAGAGCACATATATTTCTTATGCCATCCTTTCCAGGTGCTCAAGCATTCATCACACAATGTGTCAGCAATAGAAACTGCACCAGTGATCGTTCACGCAGCATACTATGTTTTGGTAATAAAATCATTAGCAAGTAATGATGGTAAGTGATCGAGTACACTTCGCATTATGTGTATAAGTAATGGAAACTTTAACAAGTCGTTATGCCAAGTGCTGGGCAACTTATTACACGTTGTGTAGATAAGGAATATATTTACAAGTCGTTATGGCAAATGACCGGGCACTCATCAGGCGATGGTCAGTTGGCGCAAGCATTTGCAAGTCGTTATGATACGTGCACAAGCACTCATTACATGATGTGCAGGTAATGGAAACATTTACAAGTTATAATGCTAAGAACTTGGTCACTCATAACTCGATGTTC
Organism: Margaritifera margaritifera; assembly: GCA_029931535.1. NCBI lineage: Eukaryota > Metazoa > Mollusca > Bivalvia > Unionida > Margaritiferidae > Margaritifera > Margaritifera margaritifera. Next base: position 331,459 of record JAQPZY010000995.1, on the reverse strand, counting down.
AGGTAGCAGAAACATGAACAAGTTGTAACGATAAAACCTTGATCACTCATTACACGATGTTTAGGCAGATAAAGGAAACATTTACAAGTTATAAAGTTAAGAACTTGAGAACTCATTACACGATGTTTAGGTAGTGGAAACATTAACAAGTTGTAATGCTAAGAACTTGAGCACTCATTACACGATGTTTATGGAGTGGAAACATTAACAAGTTGTCATGATAAGAACTTGAGCACTCATTACACGACGCTTAGGTAATGGAAACATTTATAAGTTGTAATGATAAAAGCTTGACCACTCATTACACGATGTTTAGGCAGGTAATGGAAACATTTGCAAGTTATAATGCTTAGAACTTGAGCTCTCATTACACGATGGTTAGGTAGTGGAAACATTTACAAGTTGTAATGATGAAAGCTTCATCACTCATTACACGATGTTTAGAGAGTGGAAACACTAACAAGTTGTAATGCTAGGAGCTTGATCACTCATTACACGATGCTTAGGTAATGGAAACATTTACAAGTTGTAATGATAAAAGCTTGACCACTCATTACACGATGTTTAGGCAGGTAATGGAAACATTTACAAGTTATAATGCTAAGAACTTGAGCACTCATTACAAGATGATTAGGTAGTGGAAACATTTACAAATTGTAATGATAAAAGATTGCTCACTCATTACACGATATTTAGGTAGTGGAAACATTTACAAGTTGCAATGATTAAAGCTTGATCACTCATTACACGATATTTAGGTAGTGGAAACATTTACAAGTTGCAATGATAAAAGCTTGATCACTCATTACACGATATTTAGGTAGTGGAAACATTTACAAGTTGCAATGATAAAAGCTTGATCACTCATTACACGATGTTTACGCAAGTATTGGAAATATTTACAAGCCGTTTGTTCAAGTGCTTAAGCACTCATTATAAGATGTGTAAATAATGAAAACATTTGCAAGTCGTTCCGTTAAATGCTCTAGTACTCATCACAAGTTGTGTAGATAATAAAAACATGTATACCATGTAATGATAAGTGACTCATCACATGATCAATAGATAACACAAACATGTAGAAGTTATGTGTTGGTAATGAAAATATTTACAAGTTGTTACGTGCTCGGATATTCATCACACAACGTGTAGGTGAAAAAAACATTTGCAAGTCATAATTTGTCTAAATATCATGTCGTGTCCATTAAAATGCAGCTGAAACTTTGGATTAGTTTTCTTCGATGGATCATAGCGGCAGCTCAATTGGTAGAGCGTCGGACTCTTAAAGCAAGGGTCGCGGGTTTGATACCCGCCCTGGCCAGCTTGGATCGGTTTCTTCGGTATGTCCTTGGGAAAGGCAATTAGTTCCTATTTCCTCAGCATGACATCAAGTTGTAAAATGTTGTTACCCCCCCCTCCTCCAAAAAAAACAAAAAAACAACAACAACAACAAACCCGTGGATCATTAACTGAATGTAAGCCGAATACACAATGTAGGCTCATTTTTATCGGTTATTCGATGTTTGATTTTTTCAGATCAACGTTAATCGGATTTTAACATAAGTAAATCCACTTTAGTATCGTGACTTAAAAGTCATAATATAGAAATATTTTGTTTCCTACCTTTCCATATTCGGGTTAATATTTGTTTCCTATTTTCCATATTCGGATTAATATTTGTTTCCTATTTTCCATATTCAGTTTAATATTTGTTTCCTATTTTCCATATTCGGGTTAATATTTGTTTCCTACCTTTCCATATTCGGGTTAATATTTGTTTCCCACCTTTCCATATTCGGGTTAATATTTGTTTCCTATTTTCCATATTCGGGTTAATATTTGTTTCCTATTTTCCATATTCGGGTTAATATTTTTTGTTTCCTACTTTTCCATATTCGGGTTAAGTAGTAGTGGTTGCTTAACTTAGCTAAACTTCTCGATGTGCATTTTTATTATTCTACAGCAAAGGTTTTACTCTTTTCAATAAAAGGGAATAAAACATATTTATGTTAGCTTTTTACTTGAAGCAAGGGAGTCTCTGTGAAGATGAGATACACTGAGAAAAATAGTCCGCCTTAAATTCGCTTGACAGATAATCTTGAGTTACATTTTGCTTTTAAAAAGTAAATGGATTTGTTGTTGAATGTAGGCCTGTAATTTAGCTGTTACTATGCCGAGGGCTGGAACTTTAAGACAATACAGCTAGAATGGTTCATGACACTATTGTAATGGAAACCAGTCTAAATGTAAGTTAGCATGGAAGGATCTCGGTTTTATTTTGCAGATTATAAATTGAGCAGAATAATACTGTTGCATTAGAAAGTGATATTAATTATTTATTCTGTATCACCTCCTATGTAGTACTTTTGTATTTCACCAGTTTCCTCGAGCATTTCACTTACCGTATATACTCGCGTAAAACCCAAAACCAACTGCAAACAACATAGACCCTGATCTGCCGGTGCATTATGCGACGGCAGATCTGGGTATATGCAGTTTGCAGTTGGTATCGGGTTATACGCGATTATAAACGGTACATAACCATTGCAATCAAATAGTCTTATAGGTACAGGGTCAAATTTAGGAAGATTATTTGAAAAATTGCATTGAGCAAGAATCCAGGCACTAAAAGAAATCGGTATTATTGCACGCAAACCTCTTGTAATTTAGAAGGAAACCATATTATTATCATATAGAGAAAACAAAATATGATTAACCATGTTTTTTATGTTATCCCTTAGTACAATATCTGTGACGCCTTTAGTCTGTAAAGTCAGCTATGCATGGGAAGTTTGTAAACACGGTATTGGAAAATTGCTCATAATGGATGATAATTTACCCTTTTCGAATTATTATCTTTTGCCGTGTCTAAGATTTACTGCCGTTAGTTCATTAGGTAATTATATTATTGATCAGAGGGTTGTGGCTGTGGCTTGAGTCAATAGTAAGTCGTTATATAATTTTAGGTTTCTGGTATCATAATTGTACGAATCAGAATGGTAAGAAAGTTTGATCATCGCCAAATATTGGGTAGAAGTTAATTAGCGAAGAGGTGTAAACGTTACTTAGTGAAGAGATATCAAATTTAATTAAAACTTCTTACACGTTCACTTTTACATTGATACTGAATTTGTACAACTTTTAATGGCGTATATGTTATGTAGATTGTAAATGTAAAGGCATCAATGTTATGTAGTATAAATGTAAAGGTGTCAGTGTTATGTAGAGTGTAAATGTAAATGCGTCAATGTTATGTAGAGTGTAAATGTAAAGGCGTTAGTGTTATGTATAGTGTAAATGAAAAGGCCTTCAATGTTATTTATAGAGTAATGTAAAGTTGTCAATGTAATGTAGATTGTAAATGTAAAGGCGTCAATGTTATGTAGATTGTAAATGTAAAGGCGTCGGAGTTATGTAGAGTGTAAATGTAAAGGCGTCAGTGTTATGTAGAGTGTAAATGTAAAGGCGTCAATGTTATGTATAGTGTAAATGTAAAGGCGTCAGTGTTATGTAGAGTGTAAATGTAAAGGCGTCACTGTTATTTATAGTGTAAATGTAAAGTTGTCAATGTTATGTAGATTGTAAATGTAAAGGCGTCAGTGTTATGTAGAGTGTAAATGTAAAGGCGTCAGTGTTATGTAGAGTGTAAATGTAAAGGCGTCAATGTTATATATAGTGTAAATGTAAAGGCGTCAATGTTATATAGAGTGTACATGTAAGTTTAAAATCTTGTCTTAAGAAATCAAAGATGGTCTCAGATGAACTGAAATCAAAATTATCATTATTATCGTAGTAAAAATCATTTTCACAAGTAATCTTTTACAAATGTCTACGCGAATGTGCTATAAGGAATGTTGTAGGAAACGAGTGAATAAAATGAGATTTAAAAAAGTAAAGTAATTTTTCTTCTCGAAATTTGAGTATTTCTGTATCAAAACATATATTTAAAAAAATCTTGAGTGAACATTTTCCGAGTCATTACATATTTAAAATCAGTATGCATTTTTAAAGTTATTCATTAAATGAAGACAGGCAACGGTCTATATCAGTATGATATATTTTGATGCATGTAACAAGCAACCCATCGCGTTGGGATGTGTTGTGGCTCTGACGACAAGAAATATGGGAAGTCAGATAAAAACCACTCAGATGCTTTGCTGACCTTGGTTCGGCTGAATTCTAAACATGAATCCGTTTTTTTTTTCTCACTATAACTAAGGTCACACTCCGCAACTAAAACAATTACCGTCTATACTCGCTTATAAACCAATACCAACTGTAAACTGCATAGACCCAGATCTGCCGTCGCATAATGCGCCGGCAAATCTGGGTCTATGCAATTTGTAAGGACTAATCAGTAGAACAAACAACATAGACCTTGATCTGGCGCATTATGCGCCGGCATATCAGGGTCTATGTTGTTTGCATTTGGACCCGAATTATACGCGAGCATATACGGTGCAGGTGTAGAAATTTCTGGGTAAAGGCACAAAAACACACCACTGCTCAAGCAACATTCTCTCAGTGTTATTCATGAGAATGACTCAGGTAAGGTAAAATCTTTGTCGTAGTTCTAAAAGCATAAGTAAAGTGGAACATAAGTTGTGATAAATCTCGCTTCTAATATCCTACTCACCTATTTTAATGCAAAATATGACTGATAATTTATGAAGTAGTCTATAATTACCATGCGAGGGGCAAGAGGCGGTGTAATTCAGTAGTAGGATATGATTTTTATTTTAGCGCACTCAATATATAAAGTACTATTTCTTATGTCAAGTTAAAATTATGACACAATTATACATCTAATAATGGGATATGACATTGAATGTCTATGATTTGAAATTACCCGCCTACCTATCTCCCTAAATTCTGAATGATTCTCAAGAAAGCAATATTTTAAATTGTCTAACGGTTTATGTACAAAGATAGACTATTTTCATTATCATAACCAAACAGTTCCTTGACAATTAACTTTACTTTTTTCTTGTTTCACGTGTGTATGACGCATCAGTAAGCCTTTCCAAGCCGAATATTGGTACTTTACGCCATGCACCACGACCAAACACCTAATAGAAAGAATTATTCCTATCTCAAATTATTAAACACTTATAAATTACAATATCCCGAGAATTCCTTATGTTAAGAAATTCGGGAGTGTCCGTTTTACGAAACTAATCCATGCTACCATAAAGTCTCGTGAATACTGTACATTCTGACGTCTGCTCGTAGAAATTGGCTAATTACTCGGTTGGGAAATATCTTCCCAACACCAACACCCCATAATCAACAAATAATCACTAAAATCTAGCAAAGCTATAAACGGAGACGTAAATACAAATAGCACGAACCCTAGGTGTATTACAATGTAAACGTATAAGCAGACAACGATATTATTCCCACCCAGGAATCCAAGTTTAGATCAGTCCATTTTAAATTAGGGAGCCACAGTAGTTGGAAGAGCGTCACACTCGTAATCCAAGGGTTGCGGTTCGATACCCACCCAAGACCATTTCAGATTAGGCTGCCTCGGTACGTCCTTGGGAAATTCACTTGCCTCCCATTTCCTCGGTATGATACAGGCGATAATATCGTTAAAATCCTACCACCCAAACAACCGACCAGCGATTTGAATTAGGGGTTCACGGTCGTAACGCATTTCTTTGTAGCAGGCAAAATCATGTTGAACAAAGTATAATACTATTTGCATGCTATTTGGAGGTATTGTAACTTTTATATTTTAAGCCTATGAACCGTTGGGTATTCACATAAACCAACCTGTGTTCCCTATCCTTGCTAACATGGGCTTGTCTGTGCTTATAGACATGGACCATCATGACGTTTCGATCGGTTCTTACAGCTACCTGATGATCCTGAAAGCTTTATGTCGTTCGAATGCTAACCTCAAATAAAACAAGGTGTTCTAATTCATGAATAATTATATTGCTGAGCCAGAGAATGTATTAGGATAATTAATGACTGTTTTGTTTTTAATTAAACTGTTTCTATACTTCCCTCTTAGATAAATGGCAAACAAGCACGAAAGAGGAGGGTGAAAATACCGATTTATGTGGAAGGACCCAATATATTAACTAAGAGTCAAAGCTTTGTCTTGATTTTTGTTTTTGTTTTCATTTTTCAGACGTAATTGCTAAATTACGACTAGACCAAGAAAGTGAAGTGAAAGGCTTGCCCATAGATAAATCAAATATTGTAATAACCAATTCCCGATAAGGCAGATATATTGACCTATTCAGTATACGCACGCGTTTTAGACGTAAAGTTAATTGTCAAGGAACTGTTTGGTTATGATAATGAAAATAGTTTATCTTTGTATATAAACCGTTAGAAATTATCCTTTGCACAGGATAAGCTGGTCTTGTGACCTTTCTCTACTAATAACCTTGACCCGTGAGCGAGAGACTTGACTATTGTGTGATAAGTTTCATCAAAATATATGTAAGGTTGAAAAGTGTCAGTCTGGATAAGGAAATAGCTTACAGTATCCCTTACTGTGACCATTAAATCGAGGTAGGGAGTATGACTGTTAATATGCGAGATACTTTCAAACCAAGATATATAACAGGCAAAAGTTTCAATAAACTATAGATAGAGGTCACTGATTTGTATTTTTCCATTGCCGTGACCTTGACCCTGAGGCAGCGGATGTGGAAATGATTTATGACAAATTGTCTAATCGTGATATACAACTGTTGGTTAATGTTTCATGAAACTATCTACAGTGGCTTAAATGTTATACTCCAGACAAGGATACAAGTCAGAGTTACATTTTCCCTTGCTTTGATCTTCTTCTTCAGACAGGGATATGGTTATGGTACGCAACAAACCGTCTATACATCATATATAATGACTAAAGTTTCATTTAAATATCTTCAGTAGTTCAAACGTTATACAGATGTTTTCAAGGGCTTACTTTCATTAAAGGTGCAAAATATGATAAACATGGTCATCCTAAACGTCCACCTTCACTTCTAGACACTTTCACTTCAGCTATTCTATCCGACTCCGAGTCCATACAGCCATCCTAGATTTTGCGCCTCGCTCCCGAGGCTAGGGTAGCAGACAAAAACCGGTAATATGGAGAGACACTCGCTCTGGATTAGAACGATAGCTTTCTAAAACCCATGTTTTTCATATTTTACATTAGCAAAGGGATCTCATTAGTACATTGAAACCTTTCATCAACTCACGGTTTACATATTCCTTGAGTGTATTTGCCCATTTATTTGACTATATCGAACGAGTGTTTTTGCCCATTTATTTGACTATATCGAACTAGTGTATTTGCCCATTTATTTGACTATATCGAACGAGTGTATTTACCCATTTATTTGACTATATCGAACGAGTGTATTTGCCCATTTATTTGACTATATCAAACGAGTGTATTTGTCCATTTATTTGACTATATCGAACGAGTGTATTTGTCCATTTATTTGACTATATCGAAAGAGTGTTTTTGCCCATTTATTTGACTATATCGAACGAGTGTTTCAATCATGTCATCCCCAACATGCAAACATACCTTTTATCCCACTTCTCTTTCAGAACTTAACTTTGATGCGATTATTCCCTTCATCCATTAAACAAAATTATTTTGAATATTTGTACAATTTGTCTGTGTTAATAAAGGGGGAAATCATCAATATTTCATGTATTTACTCCTCTACGTTAACCAAATGTTTTAGAAGATAAACTTTCACGCCCGTTCAAAGAGCTTGACAATGTCAAGCGGGACAAAAATGTTGATCATTCATGTGTCATAAATAATCTTTCATAATTGTTAATGTGAATTAACAATATAAAACTGTATAAAATTTATTTAAACCGAAAGTAAAAAAACGAAGAAGAAAAGAAAGAAACAGGGGTGAGACACTGCGAGTCTAAATACCAAGCACTGTTTGGTAAGATTAATGAGATATGGATTAAAGTCAAATCGGACTACAACATCCCAAGAAATGTATCTAATACGTGTACTCAGATCCCTTTCCTATCTAAATGCAAAATTTGACCGGTAACTTGCAAAACAATAATTTGAATCCTTTCATTTTGATTGTACTTGAATTACAGTTTGATGAACAAGGTTGATGTTTAGTACAATTAATCACATTTGACAAGAAGAGATGTGCAGCAAAATTTAAGCATTTCTCTTCATTATTTCCCCTATGATTTTCAGTTCTTATATCGATAAAGTTACACGTAAGCGAGTCTCTCTCTCTCTCTCTCTCTCTCTCTCTCTCTCTCTCTCTCTCTCTCTCTCTCTCTCTCTCTCTCTCTCTCTCTCTTATAAATTCTTACCAAAATATTGAAAATGTCCGTGAATATTCTGCATGGATCTCACTCTTTTATACAATATCGTTTACATTTCAATGGACTCGCATCCCCTTTCGTAGACCACGTCTTCTCCACTGTGTCTCAAACGTACGACTTTTTGCATGACACGCAATGCGTGATGTCGTACTAATGTTTCGTTAAATTCACGAGCCTACGAATGTTTGAGCGTAACATAAATATATTTTTTCATCAACCTTAATTTGTATGCCGTTTTCTTAGGTACCGTATATACTCGCGTATAATGCGTGTCCAAATGCAAACAACATAGACCCTGATCTGCCGTCGGATAATGCGCCGGCAGATCAGGGTCTAAGTTGATTGTTCTATTGATTAGTCCTTACAAACTGCATAGACCCAGATCTGCCGGCGCATTATGCGACGGCAGATCTGGGTCTATGCAATTTGTAGTTGGTATGGGCTTATACGAGTATATACGGAAAGTAGCAGACAGACTAGAAACAAAAGGCCAACATGGCCGCCAGTAAACAGACAAGATCCATGTATTATATATAAATTATAACCTTGCTTTGATTTTTCTTTGTTTGTTTCTTGAGAACTGCTTTATCATCAGGATAATTGATGGTTAAAGTTATACAATCATAACATCTTCATGGATTTCTTACAGAGTAGAAACTTTGCCATGATGACTATATGAGCGCTTTCTGAACGTGAAGATAATGTCATGGAAGTTTCAAGAGATAATCTTAATAAAAAGTTGGTTCCCTTCGCACTCCAGTATCTTTTGAGACATGTTTCTATAGGTATTATCTATCCAATAATGATATAAGTCAAAGCCATTATATTTGCTTTCTTTATGTAAATTCAGATGCATCAAAACTAAGGTTAAACGGTTCACTTTTAACATTGGTTTGCTTTCTAACTGATATCTTGGATTAGACAAGGAATGCAGGCCGACATTTAGGTATTGTAGCGTCCTTGCCTTCCGTCCGGCGTGCTTCAAACAGTGTTCATTAGTCGACATATAACTTTTTATGACATCTTCCAGAAACTACATATATTATGATCAACCCTGGTATGATAATAACAGATGAATAATCCTTCCTGAAAGTTGTGATCAGTGGTTTATATAGCAACGATACTGTAATTAAACCATTTTATACCATCAGTTTCTCTAAGAAACCAATTTTGATGCTATTATCTTGTCATGGGACACGTGACAGATTGTATTTGCGAAGTGACTCTGTAAGCAAGACAAAATTAAAAGAGTGACTTCATAAGTAATTCATAGGGCTAGACAGAAATGTACGTAGCCGAATGATAGAGTTCGAAAGAAAAACAAAAATACACACCCTTCACACCAGATTTAAGGTACGACTCCAAACAATGTTTTATTTACAACCAAATTATTTCAAGTCATTACCTCTTCTCTAACTTGAAATATAAACACAATTCGGCTTGCGTATTGCACTGTGGTGACCTAGTACTACAACACACGAGCGCTTCGCTTAACCATTGGCAGCGCACTCATGTGATGATGTCAAACAGGTACGTCACGCTGAGCGTTCCTGTTGGTGACACGCACCTCCAAAAGAGGCAGATATTGTGCAAGATGAATATCTACTTCTATCCATACGTTGTATAAGCGATGAAACATAGTTATGTTGGAATACAAGATCACCAGAATGCAGTCAGTGTAAACAAACTGATTATTGTTTGTTTTTAATGTTAGAATTGAAATAGTGACTTGAAAAGAGTTATCTATAATAAATAAGCAAATACCTTCTTTCAGTGGTTGCAATATCTTTTCATAACTCCTTCGCGCTGCCGCGTGCATTGAAAACCGGTATATATCTATTGAGACGTTTACCTCTTTTCCCACTCACATCTCACCTCTGCCCCCATGGGTTCGAGTCTTGGCTCGACCAATGCGGGTATGTGATAAAGCTTGCCAGAAGCTTCCAGTGGGTCAGTGGAACTTCCCGGGCTCTTACTCCACCAAATATACTGACCACTATGTATGACCTATCATGTGTTAAAAATAGCGTTAAACCCAAAAAGTCCCAAGTCCTCTTTCTCAAATCAGTATTTCTTAAATAAAAGACGATGGTATTCAAATGTATGAAGTTATAAAAAGCTGTATAGTTATTGAGGACAAGAAGTCAATCATATTTACTGACAATCACTTAAACTTTTAAAATATTTTGGAAGATATCGTTATTCATTGAATAAATTAATAAAGTGTCGCCGAGAAAATGAATAAATGCTGCCATGTCTTTTACAAAGCCCTCTCTCTTGTAAATGGTAAATTGAGTAAAAATGTCGACGGAAAAGCCAGCCGCATAAAATAGAAATAAGTCTCGCATATTAATTACATCAGATCCATCATTTTTTTTATTGGCATTGTCTACATTATAATTGGAAGTTTTTAGAGATACTGTTAGGTGAAGTCATAGGCTTGTCAACAAATGCAAAAGAAGCCATTATGGTTTCCAAGAGGATCTGGCAATATGCCATAATTTCAAGCGCTTTTAGACGTGCTGAATATTCTTAAAGTTTATAGGACTTGCCCCAAATTTCATCAACATATGTCTTAAAGTTAAATTTTTACTTAAAACATTATGGGTCAATTTTAAGTCAGATTTAAATTTCAGCCAATCAGTTTGCTGGATTCTGTACTTAAGTATAATTACAGACTTAAGCTCTGTTGGTGAAATTCAGGTTTGAAGATGAAAAGCACTTTTACATCGTATCAACTTTTAAAAGAATATGTTAACATTGTTAAGACACGTTATGATTATGATAAATAGTTCGTTATGTCTTGTTGTGTTACTTGGTATATTTTAAAAAATGATTGTTGAAATCAGTGTTTTATTTAGTGATATCTACATTCTTAACAGCCTTTTCAAAATTAAAATCTTCATTATGACTAAGAAATATGGGCTTAAAGTAAAGTAATCCAAATACTGTAGTCACGTTACCAGTTTGACTGTTTTATACTTTTTGAAGACAGGGATTCAGTCATGATGAACCTTCGTATAGGTGTTGTATATGACAATTTTCCTCCAGGTAAAAGTTTACATTTTATTGAAAACCTTTTCAGACTCATTGGGCCATCTCTATGAACAGTTTTGATTCTAGTAAACGTGTTACAGGCTCTAAGAATTAGGTCCCTTTTTGGTCAGAAGTGAATTGAAATTAAAGGAAATAAACTTTTTGTGACAAACCGATTTTATTAAATGAAAACTATGCAGTAATTGCGGTATTTACCGAAGTTTTGCTGTTTGTACTTTGTAAGGGATTATTTCTCGATTTCATTTTGGCAGTCAACGACTCTACTGATGCACAGGATGTCGCCATACTCTAAGTTCTTCACCTGTGAAGGCAGGCATTCCCCGTACCTGTGACGTTGTTTAGTCAATTCCAATCATGCAACAAGATGACAGTCAGTTGAAATTTACTCGAAGCCTTCATAGTTGTTAGAAACTTTGGATTTAATCTGGATATAATTTGATTTCATATTAAAAAAAGTACACGTCTTCTCAGTATATTGGTGTATCTTGATGCAATTTTGTGTTTACGTAACGAATCATTTATAGTTATCTTGCCATAGTAAGAAGCAGTAGGGGTACTCAGAGTAGGTTCCACACATCTAACAACCTTATTAACTGGTTTCTCGTGCATCACCATAATCTGAATTCAACTTCATTATTACTTTATTGTTTATGGACAGGTCTACTTTATATAGAGAATCACCTGACAGTGCAAACCAATATATGGCGGATGCTTTATTTTTGCTTTGGTGTTTTACGGCACAGCAACACAAGTAGGTTATTTACAGTCGAGGCAGTTGGTGTCCCTTACTTAAGGACACACCACCGCAACCGCCCCGTGCTAATCCGAAGGTAGGATTGGAACCCGTATCCTTTCGTTTGTGACGCACGCTAACCATTCAACCACCGCAGCTCCTACCTCGATTAGTCGCCCCTTACGACATACAGGAAAGTTCGTTATGCCTAACATCCAAGAGCAAACAGGCAGGGCCGGATTAAGGCCTTTTGGGGGTCCTGGGCACAGTTACAGTACTGTTCAAAACACTGCCTGTGAAAAGCATACGATAACATGCGGGGGCCCGGTCCAGGGCCCCTTGAGCCTCGGGGGCCCTGGGCATGTTGCCCACCTTGCCCAATGGATAATCCGGCCCTGCAAACAGAGCGTCGAGTGATGGAAGAAAAAAGAGATTGTTGACCAGTCTTTAGAATTATGAGCATAAAGAAAATAAATGTGTTTTCTTGGTACATACACCAATAAAAAAACTCTTACGTTGTCAAAGATTAATATATTTACATTAGCCTAGCCTTTATATATAGGAACTACATGCATTTTGGGTCATAACAATGACCGCTGACCATAAGGAACTGGTGGCCGTCATAGACAGTACATTGAAAAAGCAAGATTTGACGGGTCCGATTTAATCTGATTTGTTTCCTCCATTTTTGCTCGCAAAAAAAGTGATCAGCAGGGGGGGGGGGGGCGAGGGTACGGGGGAAATAATGGCCAACCCATTTATATGACTCTAAACAAATTGTCCGACGTAAAATAAAAAAAAAATAAAAAAAAGATTCATACACTCTAAAATATAATGTGTATTTAAACGTACTTCTATCCAGGTCGGCATGAAATCATTGCAAAGAATTTCACAGCGGAAGTGATTTATTGCAATTTAGATTGGTCTGGGGGGCCGGGCAGACCTATATTTATTGTTTCATTTGACAAAATATATATTATCTAAACTGCGCACAAATTCATCTATATCACTTACTCACACGATCAAATTGTATTTGAGAAAGCTTCACCAAGTCCACCCCATCCTTTCTCCACAATTCTTTCTCTTCAAATAAAGTATGCCAAAAACTGTCGTAAGATAAGATCTGAAGGCGTACTTGTTTGGAAAAGAAAATGCTTGGAGTCCTCTATTCAGTGAAAATTCATGGCCTAAGTTGGGTGAAGTGGGTATCGCAGTTTCGAATGATAGCCTCTTGAATTACAAAAGGAAACCTATTACTGAATTACTCGGCTAAGAATGATCTATGTGAATTACTCTGTTTGTATTGGATCGTTGTTGACGTAAATTGAGAGTACATTAATAGCTTCTCGACCTTATCGATGTCCCAACAATATGCGCCCGTGTATTATTTTCACATCTTATAGCTTTCTCCGACTCCAGTTCTAAACGAATGAACACAAGTAGTTGACATTTGCATGCAATTCGATCAGGTCCCGGGCGTTTAGTACGATCAGATCCATGGTTCTCTTGGTTTCTTGTTAACAAACTCGCTTGGAAAATAAAAATTTTGCTGCAAGAAGAAAAGGTTTTCGCGAGGATCTGGTCTATTGGATTATTGAAAGTATATATAAAGCATGTGGACCCAACAATCTAATAAGGTCTTTGCAGATGTATGTATGTATGCCTATATGCATGTGGTGAATGTATATATAGATTCATACTTACATACAAACATACGTATGAATCTATGTATGTATGTATGTATGTATGTATGTATGTATGTATGTATATATGTATGTATGTATGTATGTATGTATGTATGTATGTATGTATGTATGTACGTATGTATGTATGTGAATTGATGTATATATCTATAGATTCATACATACATACAAACATACGTATGTACGTATGAAATATGTATGTATGTATGCATGTATTTATCCATATAACAATGCCAATGACTTTTTTATAATATTTAATACCACACCAGGCCATATAAAATTCATGTTGCATATTACATAACACAAGGGCGCTTCAATATGTGTTAGAGTATATACTGATAAGTTAAATTCTGATGTCTAAGAAAATTCTTATAAAAAATAACATAAAAAAATATAAGGAAACACAAGACATTAGTATTTACAGAAGTAATGGAGTGTAAATCAGCAGCACTTATAATTGTCTGTAAGATCCTATTTAAAGTAAAAATTCTTTCAGAAAGAAATTACATAGAAAGAAATCTTCAGATACATTAGTTACTGGCGTGTCAGAAACACGCTCAATAACTGGTTTGGTTGGGCTAAGAACCGCTTTAAGGTATACTGAAGACAATGCTTTTTGGTCATTTATATTTCTCAACGGCAACCTATACAAAACTGCTGGTTTCTCCACTCTTTATATTCAATGAAAATTGCCTCGAGTTGATTTACTGGACAAGCGCTGACCTTATCCTGACCAAACGGACATTAGGTACATCATACTTGGTTTAATATTACTATATTTGGTTATATTATAAGGTGTGAGAAAGAAATGTTTTGGTTTGAGTTTTAAATGGAAAAAAAGAGCAGAAAATAAGGGTTTTTTATATGGAATAACAGTGTATATGTCTATAAATTGATCAAACGTATTTACATAGACATGCATGTATATAAATATGACAAATTAGCTATACATATTAACACACACACATGCACACAAGAGAGAGGAGGCATATTAACTGACTGCTTGCTTAGTAACGCATCTAAAACTAATTAGCTAGAAGTTGTTAGGTAGATAAAGAGATTGCAATTTTACTCCTTTAGGAGAAATCATATAGTATTTTAAAATGCTAAAACTCTAGCGTTCTTATAATTACGCTATGTATGACAAATATGGAAGCATCATCTAATTTGCAAGCTTCTGCAGCCAATTTTAAAAAATCTAAGTAGCTGATAGCAATTTGTTTAAGCGAAGAAATAAATCCCGGTGATTATATAAAGCTTTATGAAAGCATTTACAGGTAGACAGTTCTGGAGGATGTTTTGAGGAAATATTAAAGGCAATACACGAGATCAACCTTATTTCCGATGGTAACCTCAGTTGGAAAATCAGATATAACCACATCAAAACATTATCCATGAAACTGATCTGCACTTAGCCTAATTTTTTACGTGTAAAATTGACAAACTGTTTTCCTTTGCTTGACAAAGGCTGACGTTTAGAGGGTATAGAATATCAAAGAAGTGTCCTTGTAAAAGAATTATATAAAAAAAACATGCCTGTGTCAAGGTGGTAGAGTTAGGAGTTTTAATTTTCATAATTAATATAAGATGAAATCTAAGAGCATAAAAGCAAAATAGTATTTGATTGCACAAAATGTTGGAGTAAGTGGAAATAGATAGCAATCTAAAGAAGAAAATATTTTATGGTATTGTTGGAACCAAAATTGTGTAGCTTGTAAGTACATTTGTATTCAAAGTACGTAATCAGAATTACGACAAAATATGGAAAAAAATGTTTACAGTGTTTATTGGCTACAATGATTTCGATTAAACAAGCTAAGTAGCAGACGACATTCGTATTGCTTATAAACATGTCATAGTTGCATGGCGGGAACATTATAATGAGTATGGAAGATTTAATTCTGCTGTCAGAATGTCTTCAGTCTGGTTGCATCAAATATCACACATTTCTGTATAGTTTTAAACACAAGGAATCTTGTGGCGCATTATTTGTTAATCTCTTCGTTATTGTATGTTGAAGAATATATGTGTTTAGATATTTTTAAAAAAAATTAAAGATAGTAGAGACCATTGTCAACACTGTTATAAAATATTGAAAAGGATTTGCATCAAAAGATGATGTCAATTTCAGCTTGGGAAAGGTGTGTTTTTTATCATATGAAGCCATCTGACTTGGCATTGTACTTAACAGCCCAATTATGGTCCCGCCATTAACAACAAAAGGTTGCTAATTGTTCGTAATTTATAGATTTGTATCTAGGTGCTTGATAGACTGGGTAACATTTGTCCTACCGAAAAGACCATCGAATTTGTGTCACCGCTAAATAAAATTGGGACACAAACATATACCTTTAATCTAGACACTCATGTAGTTTTGTTTTGTCTTTTAAGGCTGCCGTGTTAGAAGAGTCTTTGTGAGATGATGGGAGAGCTGAGAGATCTTCTAAACAATCTTGAAAATGGCTCCAATTTGTCAATTTGGTAGCACTGGCTGCTTTGAACTACTGATTCATGAGAATAAACAATTTGGAAAATTTTCTAAATATTTACAGAATTGTTTGTGCATGGGAGCCCGCCGTGTCGAAGACATTAAATGTGAGACAAATCAGGAAGACCTAATTACTTCCTAATATGATATGAGCCACGTGCATGCCTGATTGCATGGAACTCAAGAGTAACTCTGTCCAACGATTACAGATACATTCAGAGACTTCTGGAAGAACGTTAGAAAAACTGTGATAATATTCTACCTAATGGTGCGTCATTTTACCTAATGGTGCGTCATTTTACTTAATGGTGCGTCATTTTACCTAATGATGCGTCATTTTACCTAATGGTGCGTCATTTTACTTAATGGTGCGTCATATTACCTAATGGTGCGTCATATTCCAAAAGCGTCTGAAAAGGACAGATCGTAAATATGATCATAGTACGGTCCTTGGAAAACACAATCTGTATATTAACGAAAAATTCCTTGTTGATTTTGGGAGACAGATTGCATGAAAATGCAATATTTATCTGCAAAATTCAGAGGGGAGCCGCAATGACTCAACGGTTAGCGTGAGTTTGAATCCTGACCAGCCCAGCCCAGGTAGGCTCCTATGGTGTGTCTTAGTGACAGGAACTTAAATCCTGCCCAGACCAGACCAGGTCGTCTGCTGTGGTGTGCCTCAGGGCCAGGCTCTTAAATCCTGCCCAGACCAGACCAGGTCGGCTGCTGTGGTGTGTCTCAGGGCCAGGCACTTAAATCCTGACCAGACCAGACCAGGTCGGCTGCCGCGGTGTGACTCAGGGCCAGGCACTTTACTCCTATCATCTTGGCACTAAATAGTCTTTCATGTTCTGACGTTCCGTCAATCGCTTATCAATCAATCAATCATAGACTTGGAGACACACATTTCAATATAAATAGTTGCATTATGGATTTAACAACATTTTTCAGCACATAATTGGCTATACATGGCGGCCAGTATATTTGGTGTAGGAAGAACCCTGCAAAACACCGGGAATAATCATTGACCCACGGGAAGCTACTGGCAAGCTTTCTCACATACCCACGTTGGCCGAACGGAGACTTGAACCCACGCAGACATAGGTGAGATGTGAGTGATCTGTAAAGGCGAGCGCTTTAGACCTCTCGGCCCCCCAGGGCCCCCCTTCAATATAAAACATCGCGATGTCTTTGATGAAAATGCCTGGAGAGAGATATTTAAAACCGGCTGAGATTTTAAAGCAGTCTAAAATTGTATGGATCACGCAGCCACAACTTACAATATTATCGGAATAATATCCTTAGAATTCTTTTGTATCTGATTACTTCAGGAGAGGGATATAAGGTAATTAATGAAAATCTTCCATCTATCAAACCTTCCCAATTGTTCTACTCTAATGTGTGTGTGTGTGTATATATATATATATAAGATTCAAGTTTTTCAATATTTAAATTTATCTTGTACAAGCAGACTCAAGTAGGTAGTAATGGTCCAGAGGACACAGAGTAGGAGTATTAGTGCTTTTAAAGTATTTCAACTCTTTGCGAATCCCTAACATTTAGGTAGTCCGCTTTTGTAAAATCAACGTTTACTGCGAAACTCGAAATGAGGTGATCATTACATCATGACGCGATCTATATTACGTCACTATTTACCTAAGTGTATCGTAGCACAATGAAATCTGAGAGAGATTGGACGTGAAATTTCATAGTTGAGACTTTTGTCTCTTATTACATAACGAAGAATAATCGCAATAAAATTTCTGCGAAAGAGATTTATAACATCAACGAAAAGTATACGAGACCTCGGGAAATCTGTCGCGATTTACAACCTGCCGTAAATCGACGCGCAGGTTTTCGGTTGCGGAAAACCGATGTAATCTCAATATTTTTGTAATGCTGAGACAATTCTGCCATTTTACCCTTTTCTTCGTGTATTTTATGAGAGAAGTCTATGATCTTCAACCTGTGTCAATTTTAAAAAAAAATTAAAATACTCATTCCGCCATTATTGTATGTACAATTAGTAACAGGGTTCTTTGTCCTATACTTTCAAATGTAATGACACTTACTTACGAATAGATATTGAACCAAAAGAAGTACAAGGAAATGCACACAAGACCTATGGTTTTTTAAAAGTTATTTTGGATTGCTTGGACCCTTTGCTATGTAAAACTACAAATGCGTCAAAATCTCAACTACTCTAGCATTTCACAAGCGATCATTCTAAACGTGCATGATCAGGATAATTTGGTGCAGAGTATTCGGAATCGAAAACTATTATTTTTTGCATGAATATAGAAGGTAATCGATTGAATATTGTCTGGGATTGGGATTATGTTACGTGTTACAGATATAGGCACTGAAAAACCGTGAAGTTACCATCATCCAGAAGCGAGTTTATTTTTTCTTCTTCATTCCTTTGTTGAAATAGGATATTCCCACTTAAAAACTCTCTCCAGTTCTAATTTAAATTCAAACTCAAGCTTTAGGGGAATAAAAGTCCTGAAATATTGTAAAATTAATGATTTAAATTTTTTTCAAACATGCAAAATAATTTGCATGATTGCTCCTAACATCACGTAACTAGATTCAACTCATTATTGATGGAAAAATTCCCAAACATAATGAATTGATGGTAACGGCACACCAGTACATGTAAGGCTATTAAGTGCCAATAAATGTAACAATCATTAAAACACGAAGCATCCATTTCGTAAAAACGAAACCTCATTATTACAATCTGTACTTAAGTGGGGAGATCAACACAAAAGATATTGATTTTTCAACATGACATTTTAATTCAGCGGAGAGATGATTGTATGAGAAAATAAAAGTCACGTTTTACGACGTAACGATAGTACCGTGGAGTTAAAAGTAAGTCCAAATCCCACGAGAAGTTGGAATACATATATCCAGTATTTAGCCATACATCTAAAGACATGGAATAAAACATGATAGATTTTTCTAGCAATGGACTATCTCCCAACAGCTATTGCACTGTCTGGAACAATAATCAAATAACAATTAGCATTACCCCGGAGACCTGTGAATGACTCTTAATGACGGCCATAAAGTAAGATCTTGCCGTATTTGATTTATTTCAACCGATCTAACGGTATTTTCGACTGTATTTCCACGAGATTTCATTTAAAGCTATTGTAAAATATAACACAGCAACATTCACAGAATGGAAAAAAAAATTAAATAAAATAAAAAATAAAAAAGATAAACAGAAAATGATTTAAGTACATATGTTTAGTCATGCATTTGACTTTGTTTAAAAAATTTACTAGCGATAAATTCAACCGATTTTTTTTTCTTTAGAGATAAATTAGATTTTCTTGTGTTTGTAATGAATAATATGTTACTGAACTATTTTAATTGTTAAACTCAGAGTTTATTATTCTTTTGTAAGCATATTTTGAGACCTGAAAACAGTTATTGAGGATTGTGTGAATTAATATTTAAATCTAGGATGCACTGACACTGAAATCCTTGACAAAACTTTATATCATGATTGTTATGGGATAAGCAGATATAAAATAAAAAATAAAAAAAACAAACAATAAAACATCTATTCTTCGACGCAAACTTTGAGAATTAGAATTAACTTTGTATAAATATATTTATTCTCCCAGACAACTGACGTATGTTACAGTATTAGACCTCTCCTTACACTTCTGTGAAATACCTTTTGAGCTTTCCTACTTAATTTTGTCATGGTTGAAATGAAATTAAAGAGGTTTGAAATTCCGCATGTATGATTTGATATCGTACTGTCTATATTACAAAAAAAAAATTGATTTTAAAAGAATGATGATAACATATTTAAAGCCGAAACTGTCTCTGGTCCTCACATCGAGGTAATATGTTGCCAAACCATGAACAATGAAAAAGAACTGAAATGAATATAACAATTGTGAGAGAGAAGGAACAGACGCAATAGCCATTCTGCATACTGGTTGCGCTTCGCTGAACAATAAAGCAGTCGCGAAGATGACTTCAGATTTTGAAACAAGGGCAACATCCAAAACTTTTGATGTCTTTTGAAGAAAAAGAAAAAATAAAAAAAAGACACAACACTTTTGCGTCTTGCGTCTTTGGTAATTTCGAAAGCCATGCAAAGAGAGTTCATTAGTTATTCTATACACACATATGAAAACAATATCAGATTCTTAACGTTTTAGTTTTCTGTGTCAATTTAGACAACGGAAAATAAAGATCTGCTTAATGATGCCATCCCCACGCTTTAGTCTTACAGAAAACACTTTTATTCCATGCTGAAGTCAATCAAAGCCATAGGAAAAGAATTTTAACTTGATGCCAATAGGCTATTTTTGACTCTTTCCATTGTGACAAGGATGGTCTACAATTGTAAGATTGAGATTGATTCAGCTGGAGATCCAGAAGGCGTGGACTTGCGCTGTACGTGGGCTACTCTTCTGCGCAGTATAAATCTCGAACCGAATTGGGATTGGAGAATCAGAAAACGGAAACCTGCGACAGTTGATACCGAACGAGCACCGTTCCCAGCGATTACTGTTTAGTTCGATATTATATTGGGTGAAGAAAAACTTACACATATTTTTTCAAAATGCAAGAAACTGTTTTCAAAATTTATCTCTGCTTCATGGCTACATGTTTATTGACCTTTTCATCCGGATTGACAGCAGAAAACGACGAACACAGTTTACAGAGAAGAAGTGCGCTACAGGTAAACTTATTTTCTCTTTATGTTTCTAAAAAAACTATATCCATATAGGCGGTAATAAATAAGTTTTTGTAAATAAATATAAACTGATCATTTCTTTCAGTTATTGTTTGGTTTAGAGTTTCTGCAACTAAATGTTTCTACTGTAACAAACCCGTAGAAATATTTCAATTTGAAAATCACTGTGTTTGGGCTCGCAATTTAACAAATCGATGCAAAGGTAATAATTTTAAAAATTTTAAAAAAAGCTAGATACTTGAATTTGAATTGTTTTGTTTTACTTCGTCAGTGTCATCATTTCCTTTAAATGTGTCAATCTGTCTATTTATCTATCTGTCCAAAAATTGTTTTCACATATGTTTTATTTTGCTAAAAACTTGATGGAATTGCAATGTCTTTTCATATGTTTAAAACAAGCCTCTCTGGTTTACAAAACCTCTATTGTTTTATGGCGTTACTTTTACAAAGATATTTTATGTAATATTTTCACTTGTGGAAGCTTGTAACCTTTTATGATCCCGATTAGCGCAATATCTGGCATGACATGACCGATAAAGCGCCGACTTCTATCAGGCAACTTCATTTGGGCAAAAGTCCAAAGCACGTATTCATCTGAAGAACGAACAGAGAAGCCTGTTTTCTTTAGGGAAGAAATCAAAACGTATCCTCTTGATGGAAACAAACGGCAAAGGGACACAGTTTTTGCCGTTTCTTCCCTAGACTGACATCTGCAAATTCTCTATACAGATAGCCTGGAGATGCCCAGACGAATTTCCGAGGTGCTTTCCGATCATTGCCTGTAAGGCCCAAGAATGTTTCGATTGCTGGTATATCCTGTATGAATATTCTTAAAGACCAAACAATGTACTAAATAGAATCTAAAAATTCTCGAGTGTCTATTTGCACAACGGTATTACATTACAGGAAATCTGCAAAATATGTATAACGTACGGAAAACCTGAACGTAAATCTAATTGTTTTCAAGTTTGACATTTCGTGACACACTCTACATTTGAAACTTCCTATAACGTCGGCACTTACCATATTTGAAATGAATCTGGCTGCTGAGGAGATACGAATGTTATACATTTCATGTTACCATACAGATTCATCCGTAGGGTGCCAAATATACACAGCTATTGGGAAGTCTGTATCTTGCTATTAAGGTGCCAAATATACGCAGATATTGGGAAGCCTGTATCTTGCTATTAAGGTGCCAAATATACGCAACAATTGGAAAGCCTGTATCTGGCTATTGTGCCAAATATACGCAGCTATTGGAAAGTCTGTATCTTGCCATTAAGGTGCCACATATACGCAGATATTGGGAAGCCTGTATCTTGCTATTAAGGTGCCAAATATACGCAACAATTGGAAAGCCTGTATCTGGCTATTATGGTGCCAAATATACGCATCTATTGCGAAGCCTGTATCTTGCTATTAAGTCCACTTAATGGACACTAGATGGCGAATACCAGGAGTACTAATAAACTTTTTTAAACGAAGAAATAAGAAGCTTAAGTTGGAATTAATGAATGAAGAGAATAATTGTCATCTTGTGTTCCTTTATATCGCCGTTATTTTGTTAATGTTACCCTCAACCGCAAGAAGCCAAAACGTAATCTTTGATCGCTACTAAGCAACTCCGTTGACAATTGTAATCTAAGCTTCAGAAAATTAAATTTATGAGACACAAATATTTCTGTTATATATATATATATATATATATATATATATATATATATATATATATATATATATATATATATATACCCTGCTACGCAACGTCCATAAACATTTCCGAAAGGATAATTTAGATGTCTGTTAGAATATCACTAGGAGAAGAAGTCGTATTTCTCCTACTTGACACGTGGAAAAAAAGGATGTTGAATGAAGTTTCCCAACATAGGACTTTATATTATTAGGTTCACAGCTACAAAGTGTTATCGAAGTCCGTGAATTCCTTGAATTTCTGACTGTTCCTAAGGCTTTGTAAACAGTTTGCATTATTTTACAATTTATAAAAGAAAATTGACATTTACAGCTTTTCCTTTATGGTAGAGGGAGCGAGTCTTAAATACCGTATAATGATGCACGTAAGATCTGCATTATGTGTTACGATACACTACGCTACATGAGAGAATGTTTTCATAAGGATTACGTTCTAAGGTGAATAATACGCTTCCTTGCAGATATCATATTTAGACGTAATACTTATTTCCCTTAGCACGACCATTAGATGCCGTGTGTGTCAGGTAGCACCGATGGGTGATAACATTTATCATTGATCGTAATTGTAATAATCAATACTGAGTGAAGGTAGGCTTCGCTCATACATTAGTTGTGCTATTGTGCAATTGTACCAAATTTCAGTGTTTATTTACTTCATTTTTTATCAAAATGTCTCGATGTGATGGGTTTTTTCGATGGATTTTGAGACAGAGCGTTATGAGAGTTAATTTAAATTTATTTTATCAACGCCTATTCGCGAGTTTTAACTTAAAAATAAATGTCTTCTGAATTAAATACGGCGCCTAAACTGTTCTATAGTTACAACTAAGTTACTCCTTCTCATGAAAGTTGAATTGTAACCAAACATTAGTTTTGTATGAAAAACAACAGACCTACCTCAGTTCTACCTTACCGTACATGAGATGACTAAAACTGTCTTCTAAAACTGGAGAGAAGCTATCTGCAAAGGTACGTATTACGTCATCGCTATTTGTGTAGTAAACTTGATTTCAGCACCAGCGAATGTTCTTAGTCACAAGAAGGCTACATACCGTATACTTGCGTATAATTCTATACCAACTGCAAACTGCATAGACCCAGATCTGCAGTCGCATAATGCGCCGGCAGATCTGGGTCTATGCAGTTTGTTAGGAGTAATCAGTAGAACAAACAACATAGACCCTGATCTGCCGGCGCATTATGCGACGGCAGATCAGGGTCTATGTTGCTTGCATTTGGACCCGACTTATACGCGAGTATAGACGGTAATCCGTTAGAGAGCAAGGCATTATTTTTAAATGGTTCAGAGGAAGGAGCACGTTCAGACTACTTTTCGGTAATACAGAAAATTCCATATAAAGATTAAAATTAATGCCATTCTTAGGCTATATCGCGATGTATACGGATTTGTTTACGAAAATCACTCACGAATAATGTTCACTGAAACTTTTAAGGTTCATATCAGTGGTTTTGCAATATAATTTATCAATTCTAACCTGATATAAATCTGAGAATGCTTCTATTAAGACTTTATCAATACCTGAAAATTAAAACACAATCAATGAGTACATTGCAATGTAAATGGGTTATCTTAGCCAAGATATTCTTTAATACTGCGTGCTTAATATGTATGAGAGTCCTCTCTCTCTTGTTAAAAACTTCGGTAATACAGAAAATTCCATATAAAGTGTAAAATGAATGCCAGTCTAAGACTATATCGCGATGTATACGGATTTATTTACCAAGTTTCATTCACGATTAATGTTCACTGAAACTTTTGTCACTGTAAGTGATTGCTTTAAAGCCGAGTCACAAAAGTTCAGAAATGCTGAATACAGTCAGGCATTTTCAGTTTTAATTTAATAATTTTATTATCTATTTGCCGCATAAAGCGATTTTGTATGTTTGTCATTCCTTCATTTTCCCTATCCCTTTTATCTCATTATGACAAAGCACCTTATGATTGTCGTGAAAAATGCGGATAATACACGGTTTGTAATGCGCGTACGTTATCTGGAACACGAGGAAGGAATATGAGCCCGATTGCTCCGGTAAAGGTTATCTGAATCAAGAGGAAGGAAGTTTAACCCGATTGCTCCAGTAAACGTTTACTCACGGGCAACGGTCTATTTATCATTTTTCTAATACGAAATATGAATAGGTACACAACTTATATACCAAATATATGAACACACACACACAACTTTACTCAAGCAGCAGGTAAAATTCCGATGTTTGAGGACAGCCGACGTCACAAAAGTGTTTACGTCAAACCAGCTGGAACCAGTGTTTTGTTTTTTAGAATGAGTTTTTTGCTACATTGATGGTTCTAAGACCGAGACAGTATGATACCTTATACACATGGGGAAAGATTTCTTGAGCATGGTGTCACATGGACGATTCCATTGTAAATAAGAAATAGGGAAATCTGACAACAGATTTGGAGGGAATGAAAACTCCTACCATTATTTCTGTACGTGGCAGTGAATTGTGTAAAAAGAACATGCTATGGATTAAAAGCAACTTGCTATATTTACATATTTCTTTTATTACAGAGTTCAGGGGCGATTTCCTCAAAATTTCAGTCTGATTCTCTTATGTTTCTTAACAAAGAAATCGTCACATTTACGGGTTTAATAATCGTCCCTTATGATGTCATACTTATGGTTGTCTTACCCCATGTGTGCTTGATAGCTGAATTCTCCTTTCGTTCGAATTTGATGGTTTCCTTTGGTTCACAAGTATCCCCACCCCCTCGTTTATACATTGTAATGGACAACCCTGTTCCTATCTGGAATGTTAAAAGACTTGTTGTCAGAGAGAAAGATATATCCCCTTCGGAACATAAGTTTGGATTTGGATCCTGTTTGAGCTGTCGGAAATCTCATGATGGAGATCTTAGCTGACACAAAATATTTATGTGATATGTTCAGATCTTCGGTAATACAACAAATTCCATATAAAGTTTCAAACTGATACCAATCTAAGGCTATATCGCGAGTTTAATATGTTTGAGAGCTCTCTCTCAAACTTGTAAAAAAAAAGTAGTTAATATTGTTTGACGGATCGGTTTATCAGTATCGCGATACAGCTTCTGTGCTTCAAACAACAGCACTTTCATCGAGATAAACAATGAAATAATGAAAGAGCTTCACTTATAAGTAAGATGGCATTTAAAAGGATCATCAGAAGCGCATTTTGCAAACTGACAGCAAAGGTTTCATACATGTATTATGAAACAATACGTTTCCGCTGCACAGCTGCCTTTTTCAAGCTGTAAGTCCAGTCAGTGAAAAAAGTATGTATGAATCTGCTGATGAAACTCTCACTTTTCTTTCTTCAATGAATGGCTTGGACTCAAGCCCCAGTGAAACCATGGTAGTTTGGTTGGTAGAGCGTTGGATTCATAATCTAACGACCGAGCGTTTAATACCCACCTCAGTGTGTCCTTGGAAAAGTCACTTAGCTTCCATATCCTCGACGTGATATAGCCAATAATGTGTTGAAAGTGGTGTTAAAAAATCACCAACAAACCAACACAGTAAAACACGACTGGATCAATGCATTATCTGCTTGTTTCAAACGTTTTTAATTATTCATCCATCAATATTTTTGTCATCTCATTATTTTCCAAAAAAATGTGATGTCACTGAGGTTTAAAACCTTGAACACGTCCATTTTCCTATCGGTATACTAACCTGTGTTATTTGTATATTCCAACACAAATGACTTACCAAAGGGGAAAACTGAATAGGGCCAGTTTCTGATCATCATCTGTACCTTTACTACCGTTATGTATTGAACTGCAAGTCTAATTGGAAATAGCAATTATTTTTCTTCTATTCTGTGTCAAGCCGTATGTAATCATGTATGTATGTATGTATGTATGTATGTATGTATGTATGTATGTATGTATGTATGTATGTATGTATGTATGTATGTATGTATGTATGTATGTATGTATGTATGTATGTATGTATGTATGTATGTATGTATGTATGTATGTATGTATGTATGTATGTATGTATGTATGTATGTATGTATGTATGTATATATGTATGTATGTATGTATGTATGTATCTATCTATCTATCGCGGTAAATTAAGATATATAGTCGTCGTTACTAAAAATACAAAAACCTTTAAACAACTTCTTTTCAAAAACCTTGAACATAATCAGACCTAATTGACAGATAGCATTATGCATGAAAACCTTGATAAATTTATGCAGATGAAGCCGATTTGTCATAAAATATAGTCGTCGATACCAAAAAAGGAAAACACTTTAATCGATTTAGCAAAAACCGTTGAAGAGAATTTGACGAAATTTAACTGAAAATATCCTGGGATAAAGACTTTTCAAAATTGTACAAATCAAGCTTATCCGTTATCTAATATGGCTACTATTACTTACAAATGGGCCTCTTGCTTTTTTGCGTGTTTTGTTTTGTTTTTTAAGTAAACATTGCTGTTCCATACTTTTCATGCATATATATTAAGTTCTATGCATGTTTCTACACAATAACTCAATTTGTCCACTATCTACAGTTACCAAACTTTGTTGATGGCTTGCACTTGGGGTAAAGAATGATCCAATTGCTTTGGGGTCAAAAGGTCAAAGATCAAGGTCACCACGACTGAAAAAAAGAAATATGGTTTTCACACAGTAACATTAGTTTGACATTACATACCTGGACTGAAACTTCCGAATGGCTTTCTATATTGTGTCAAAAGATCAAAGTTCAAGGTCACGACTGAAAGAAGATAAATTGGTTCTGCATAATAACTTTAGATTTAGACTACATTCATTGGTCAAAGTTCGTGTAGGGCTTGCACTGAAGGTTTGGAAGGGCTTATTGATCTTTATGTCAAAACGTCAAAGGTTAAGGTCATTATAGCTTAAAGAAAATTGGTTTTGCATAATAACCTTCGTTCCAGAGTAAGTTTTTGAACAAACTTTGTGGATAATTTGCACTTAGGGTAATAAAAAAAAAAACCTAAAGATTATGAGGTCCAAATGTCAGAATTCATTGTCATGGTAAGCTTAAAAAGAAAATAAAGGTTCCTGCACATTATGTTTAGTTCAAAACCGCATACCTTGACGAAAGGTGTCAACCATATCCTACGAGCGCCTACACTGAGGACTATTAAACACGGGGCGGGCTTATAGGCCTTTTCGGAAACTAGGTTACTCCCCTTGAATTGGAACTCTTCTGTGCACTCAGTGCGCAGGCCCCAATTGGCTCATAAACTTCCGGGGACTATTCATCTAAATACCAGCAATCTGTCACATTTTTATAGTAAACAGTTGTAAAACCTGAAATACCCAAATTAAAGCAAGCCCCAGCAAGTTGAGGATCGGACATTTACTGTTTTAGTACCGTATAACAGTAGATACTATTTCTCCGTAAGGTATGAATAGGCATGGCTGGTTTTAGATTGATTTTCTTTCATATGTTTACAAAAGATACCTTGAATAATGTAAAAACATCTTGTCCGCTGAAATTTCCTTTGATATTGAGACCCCATTAAATAATTTAATTTGGAATAACTCGACTTGTCGTCAGTGTGTATTTTGTACAAGACTCTTTGATGCTTCTGTGTTTGACAATAAATGTAAATGAGTTTGAAAAGTGAGTTCAAATTATTACTCTTATAAATTTCAGCCCAAGAGTCAATGACTCTTCAGTTCCAGTGAACCCTCTAGTTTAAAGTACAAAAAATTTTTAGAGCTACCGAACAGAACAGAACAAGACTTTATTGAAAAAAAATCATACTCGTGCCATACAAAAATGCACATGAATCAAGTACCATCAAAGTTCTATTATATAAGAAACCATCGTGGTGTAGTATAAATAAGAAGGAGAAGAGCAAGAAAACGCTAAGAGACAGAAAATGAGAGAGAGAGAGAGAGAGAGAGAGAGAGAGAGAGAGAGAGAGAGAGAGAGAGAGAGAGAGAGAGAGAGAGAGAGATGGATTATCTAAATATTACAAGTCCAAGGAGTATCTAAAGAAAAGTAATCAATGATTTAAATGAAAACGCTTTTGTTTCACTTAATATTTAAAAGAGTCGCAAACGGTTGTAATGTAAAATCAGCATAGGAAGCTATCCAGTTCTCAATTCAGTTTCTAATTCGTTGATAATTCGTTCATAATTTTGCAAACAAATATGCTTAAATTTTTCAGTAGTATTTTATTCCTATTTGTCATTAAATGTTGATATTTCAAAGTATTCGGTCGTATGTAATAATATTTTTTAATCAAATTCAGTCTAGCCTCCCAAAAGAATTCGCCCTCAAAGAGGTAATGGAATTCATCACCCAAAACATTATTTTGACATTTGATACATGTTCTTTCTTCATATGGAATTTTATTCCATCGCCCAGTTAATTTATGGTTTGTCATCCTAAATTTCAAGATAGGCAAGTACACATTTTTTGGGAATTTTATTAAATATTCTTCCAATTAGATACCCGTTTTATAAATTGTAAAATTCCTTTATTCACGAACGCCATTATTGTTTGCATAGTCCCCAGAAGTGATAGTCGGCGCTGACGAGTTTCCCTCTAAAGGGAGATAAATCGGTTATCGAAAAGACCTATAAATGTGCCGTTTATGGTACACTTGTGGTAAGTGTGTGGTAGTTTAGTTATAATGCGTCTGCTCTAACCCTACTTGTATTCATCAGCTTTGAGCTCGCTTTTCTTAATGTATCTAAGTTCTTATCTACGTTGTGTAATGTTGATTGTCATTTGTGTAATTGGTACATTATGTACTCTTTTAATGGTCATTGCCACGTGTGTAATTGGTACATTATGTACATTTTTAATGGTCATTGTCATGTGTGTAATTGGTACATTATGTACTTTTTAATGGCCGTTGTCATGTGTGTAATTGGTACATTATGTACTTTTTAATGGTCATTGTCATGTGTGTAATTGGTACATGATGTACTTTTTTAATGGTCATAACCTAAGTTATTACATATAGCATGTTACTACCTCCATTTAGTTAATTGATCTTTTTTGTATGCTCATTATATGCAGTACTTTTTCTTTTAGCAAGTTGTACTTTGTTTCTGGTAAATTGTTATTTTTAAGGTTGTCTAACCCCTTTAAGCGCTTGCATGCCTCTCTTTTATCTCATAGGATATTTTTAATTCTCATAGTCAGTAGAATAGCTTATAGGAGCTAATGTTGTCTGTTCTTTTGTACGTACATATTACAATTGAAACCTTTTGACTCTCATACTTATTCTCGAAAACGAAGAAGCCCATTCACCAAACCACCTCGCTGATCTATATATGACACTGAATCAGAACTAAAAGTTGCTACCTAAATTCTGATCGGGATATCGAATAGGTCTTAAGACTTTTTAAATTTATTTTTAACTCCAACTTGCATTAATTTGTCATGATAAAATGGAGAAAACTTCAACCAATTTTTTTTTATCATGTGAGAGGAAAAAAGTTTATATCGAGGAGCTTAAACTGTACGATCCAAATATAAACTAATACCAACTGCAAACTGCATAGACCCAGATCTGCCGTCGCATAATGCGCCAGCAGATCTGGATCTATGCAGTTTGTAAGGACTAATCAGTAGAACAAACAACATAGACCCTGATCTGCTGGCGCATTATGCGACGGCGGATCAGGGTCTATGTTGTTTGCATTTTGACCCTGTTTATACGCGAGTATATACGGTATTTTCTTTTCAAAGTCTCCACATTAGTCGCTTAAAATTTACCGTGTCTTACGCCCTAACACTGAACAATTTTACGACTGGATAGTGAAAGAAAAAAAATAGATTTTCGTTTGTAATTTATTCCTTTCAAGTACAGATAAATATTTTAGAATGTACTTTTTTGTATCATATCTACCTGATGAAAACTTTATTTTGAAACAGCTATGATAAATAGTTACCTTGCTGTTATAATCTGCTTTTGACATAAAAAGAAAACCACTCTTCGTAGAGCGTTATTATGTCCCTATTATCAAGCAATGCGGTTAATATTTGTACAGGTTTGAAGAGTTAGTAGAGGAAATAAAATCTGGCCATTTATCTTTTCTTATCTTACCAATTTTCAAACGAATCTTGGCATAATGTTGAAAACATATTTTGAAATATTTTCGAAAATATATTAATCTTTCCTCGTAATATAATTTGTTTAAGTTTATTTGAATTGACTGGTAGGAGCGAATGTGTCAACAGCTGAGCTATTTTATATCTTTATTTGTATTTTTACAAATGCTATGCGTCCCACTAAGTACACGGGTACAAGAATTGATTGGTGCATTTTTCAGAACAATCTCGTTGCTTCTGCTGCAACATGCAGAATTATGGCAAAAGCTAAATATATGTTGCTAGAACATGTAGAATTATGGCAAAATAGTTGTATTCAAATACTCAGGACAGTTGTGGACATTGTTGGAGCCAATAAAACGCTGCATAGTTACTCCAGTCAGATCAAAATAATAGAGTATATATTACACTATACATAAGTCTTATTATATATATATATATATATATATATATATATATATATATATATATATATATATATATATATATATATATGGTTATTATTATCATTTTTATTATTGTTATTATTATTATTATTATTATTATTATTATTATTATTATTATTATTATTATATAATCTTCAATGTTTTGCGTCTAGGTCTTGTTTAACGATCCCAAAATGTCTTCGTATTTTGATCCATCAAATAATAATAATAATAATAATAATAATAATAATAATAATAATAATAACAACAATAACAATAACAACAACGGCAACAACAACAATAATAATAATAATAATAATAATAATAATATCTTTATTTAAAGAAGATGACATATTTAGCATTACAACTAATCTCCCACATGGTCCTCATATAAATGTATACAAACTACATACGTATATACATCAGTTAAAACGCGTACTCCTACTTAAAAACTTGACATAAATTACATGTAAAGATGCAGAGGATCACAGCATTGATTTAAAACAATAAAAGAAGAGGAAAATATGTGTATACAATAAAATCGGAATATAGGTCTAGATATACAGAAAGGAATTGAGTTTCTAATTTCAATAGGAATTATTTCCATCATTTTGGACCCGATACAGCGAGAGATTGTTATCGAAATAGGAAGAGCAAAATTGTGGAATAAAAATAAACTGTTTGGAAAAAGAACGAAGGTCACAGTCATAGGTTTGGTGAGATAACAGAGAAAATCATTCACAAGGCCATTGTCCGTCTTGTAGATCATGCAACACGTTCACAAAATGGTACCAATTTTATTTCGAAAACATTTCAAAAGATAGTGTGAAAAAATAACTTTTTAGAGTTATTCTGGCAGCTCATTTTGCAAGTTAGTAATCTTATCCGTTTGAGCGGTACTGAAATCAAACATTTCTGAACAGCACAAGAATATAAGATTTTTAAATTTGATCTTTTATTTTCCTGAATTCTTACCCTATATATTTATAAATCACGCCATATTTTTCGGTAATAATGTAGTTTGCCATTTAAATGATCGCTATTTTCATGACACATGTTTTGTAACGATACTTGTTTTCTTTTTTCATGTCCGAGTGTCCGTTCGTATGCTTGTATATCTCTTTCACAAAATCGCCAGTATTTCAATATATTTATCTAAGAGTACTTTCCTTGACACGAGGTAAACGAATTTCTAGTTCTTTTTTCTTTGAATCGAAGTTTTGTCGTTTACCTCCGGCCTTGTTTGTGGCGACTCTAACCAGGAACATTGTTCACCTCTGGTCATTGTTCCAGCGTTTTGAAAAGCTTCGTTACGATAGAATGACCTCATTGTTGTGATCAAAGTGTAACCGAGGTTTACCCCTGGTTTGAAAGAAGGAAGATGTTTCAAAACGGAGGCGGGCATATTTAGTAGTAGTGATGAATTTAAGCTAGAGCTCGCCATTTTTGTTCCTACTTTACCGTTTCCTCTCATGGACAAAACCATGTTTCTGTTTATCAATCCATGGTCAAAACATACACCATTCTATCAGGTGGTGTTCGGACCAAGAACAAGTTTCATTTTGGTCGTTGGTCGGCCATTTTGGCGGCCTTGTTTGTGGGTGTGTGATGTCATTGTTCCAGAGCGCCAAACATCCCAAAACACTTCCATAATGAACAAGAGACCCAAGTGCCTCTGAAATCGCTCATCTGGCGGACATCTCTCTAATAGCCAAATGCAAGAGGAGGTGACCAAGAAATTGGTGTGAGTACGATGTTTTCTGTAGAAATGTCTTCAAATTATGTTAATTACTGATCCCGTAAAAAAATCTTGCACGGTTTTTCTATTTTCTTCGTTTTGTATTTTAATCTAATTTTGGTGATGGGCAATACTGAGAGGCCGTTATGCCCGGATGCTCTTTGTCATATGTGCTGTAAATCCAGTTGAGCAGTTTTTAAAATAATTTCTTTTTAAGGTTTGTATATGTTTAGTAAGGTCGATTTTATTTAATTGGTATCAGTTGTAAAAATAACTGAAAGACCTTCCTCCTTTCTGTCAAATTCTGTTGAGCTGTTTTTGTTAGACGTCATGCAAAACTTAAAAAAAAAAACTTTTCACTTTTAATAACGGTAGCCATATACTAGTATTATGATGACTTTTGATGGATTGGCATAATGTGAAAAAATTTGAAAGCCCTTCATGCCAGAGTACTTTCCATAAAATTTGGTGAAAATATGTCCATCAGTTTTTTTTGGAAAAATGTGTTTAAAGTTTTTATATTCTTAGCAAAGGTGGCCACATTTGATGGCGGTTCGACCCCATTTGTACAAACTTAAAAGCCCCTTTGCCATGATGCTTTCTGTCAAACTTGGCCAAATTCTGTTGGGCGGTTTTGGGAAGAAGTCTTCTAATGATTTTGCTATTTTATTCACGGCGGCCATATGTAATGGCGGATCGGCATAATTTCCATAAATTTCAAATATCTGTAGACCAGGCTGCTTTCCGACAAATTTAGTCGAATTTTGTTTGACGGTTTTCGAGAAAAAAGTTGTTTTAAGATTTTTCTACTTCTAGTAATTGCGGTTACATTTGATTGCTAATCGGCATCTTGTGTACAAAATTAATAGGCCTTTATGCAAGCATGTTGTTTGGTAAATCGGGTTGAAATTGATCCAGTGATTTTAAGAAGTAGCTTAAAAGAGCAAAATGTTAACGAACGACGGACGACGCACGCCAAACACAGGGCCATACCATAAACTCGCTTAGTCTTATGCGGCCAGGGAAGCTAAAACACCCTTTTCACTTTCAGTTTAAAAATAATATTGTCGCTTTCATATCATATGCTAATCAAGCCGATGCTCTGATGTAAGGTAGCTGTACGTTAGTTATTGCATCCTATTGTAGTCCCTAAGAAAATCATTCATGTTTTTTCAAAAAAATTTCCAGGAGATTTGCTAACCAATGAAAAACGGTTACTTACATTCAATAGAAAACAGCAAAAAAGTCTAACCAGAAAATAGAATGTTTATTGAGTTCAGCTTCATGGCTTTTGCCTTGGATGACAAAGGAAACAGGTGTGATTTGGCCCGTCTAGGACAAATCACTTGCACCATAATTTCCAGTCATTTAATGCCAATGCATCTATTTTTTTTAAAAATACAGCATAACCTATATTTATTTTTTTCTAGATTGTGTCCAGGTTTGTGACTACCATAAGTAAGATAGTCTTCGTGCATCAGAGCTGTTAACTAATGCACTGGATTTCATTAAAAATGTAGAAAAAGGAAGGAAATATATAAGTAACTTAATTAATGTCGTAATAACTTGAAAAAGGTTTTATGCCACGTTACATATTTTCAAAATTATCTCCCATAAAATAATTGTCGGTACTTTTATGAACCATATCCACAGATATTGATACCATGAACAAATTATTGATTTTTAAGGACACATATGCCTTAAAACTTAGTTTAATGCTGGTACGTGTTAAACTGAAGATATATAAAGATGCATTGTTATGTCTATGTCCCAAGTTTATAAACCTCAGATTACTACTCCCGGCAATAAATAATGCTATCGCAGATTGATAACATGATGGCGGGCATCCTTTTCCAGTTTTGGGGATTAAATCATATCTAACCAAAGAGGAAAACTATTGACAGTGATTCCAAAATGTACATTAATATCCAAAAGCATATCTTTTTCTTGCAAGTGCAATTATGTCGATTTAATATGGCTATGTCGTACAACGCTTCTGGGCATATTCCATTCGGTCCTATTATATAGGATATTAACATTAGATCTGGTTGCACTGATGACCCACGTCGACAAGAAAAACGCCCACAGCGATCGAGTCCTCACGACGGCCCCATACCAAAATGGCTTCATTGTACAAATTGTAATAGATAAATCAATCTTGTAACTATAGACAAATTATCATTGAATATAATAAGAACAGGTTCAGTAACTGTTTGGTCTCATTCGAACAGCTGATAACGTTTTTTTTATGAAATTTCAGTTTTCAGAAATATTTCGTTTTAAGGTTTCGACTCTACTCCCAGTCTAGGACTTGAAAAAATCAACCGACAGTATGTAATGAAAGAGAGTTCTTTGGGTCACACATACCCTTTCATCTACTTCATTTCCAAAATTTATATTTCTCTTGCGAGGAAAATTAGAGCACTTTAACGTGGCTTCTTCGTACTCCTTTTGCGCCAAGAATATACAGTCAAAAGTCTGAACGGAAGATGAATATTGTATAAAACACTAGAAGGGATCCCGCGATGTTCATTGTCGTATCCGGTATTTCATTATATCCAATTTCTTTGCAAGCTGTTTTTATTTGTATATCTCAAAAGCCACAATTGATGACCAAAATGTCAGATGTTCTTGCTGTAGACTAAACAGTGTAACTCCTACATAACGAACATCTTGGGAACCCTTAAAATGACTACGTTATAGCCGTGATTCGTTATATCCATAGTATTATTGTTTAATTGACCCTTTAACGGGTATGTGAAAACACTTCGTGCCAGCCGTAATCTTTTTGTTTTTGTGCTCCTATTAACTGTGTGTGTATGTATATATATATATATATATATATATATATATATATATATATATATATATATATATCTATAAATATATATATATATATATATATATATATAATGCTGTAAGGCTTAAGCTTGCGAAAAGTCATGATACTTTACAAATGAACATTATCTCATATTTTTATCAAAAGCGTTCAGTCCGCTTTTCTGGAAGTCCCTGCCCGGTTGTGCATTGGTAATATCTTCGGCCGTTGAATTCTCATGTGAACAATGTCATTGTTGATAACTTCCAAATTGCATGCATTCGCGTTCTACACTAGCCAAAAGATTTCCTTGTGCAATCCTTAGTGCAACAATGTCATTTTAATACGACTTCTTTGATCTTTCCTCATGGATCAATATGTGAACAATATGGAAACGGCTGGGTTTTGCACTCGTGACAGGGGTTAATCAGAAACAAGCCGATAGCGGTCGTGTCTTAATGTTGTTTTTGCACATTATTTTGCTGCTGAGATTGCTTCATTACACATAACGCAATGACTCATTATCAGCCAGTAAATATAGTCAAACGTTTAACACTACATAAATGAGTATGACACTATGCCATAAATAGTTTATTTTGGGATTTTTTGAGCGAATCCACTGTAGAATAGCTTTTTATCATCAAATTGCAGCATGCGGTATTATTAATTACACATTAAAGATCATTACTTAAAAAAGGACCAATCGAAAGTTTGATATTTATATTACACGTCAAATCTAAAGATGCCCCATTTCATACACGTCAAATCTAAAGATGCCCCATTTCATACACGTCAAATCTAAAGATGCCCCATTTCATACACGTCAAATCTAAAGATGCCCCATTTCATTGTTACTCTAATATTTATTCTTGTTTAAAGCAATCATTTCATCGATGCCTACATTCTGTTCAAATAAGTTATTACTACAGTCTATGGAATACATTTCTTTCTCGTAAAATTTTAATTCACTTTGGTACATATTAAGGTTTTATCGACGTGCCTGATGTCGACGGTGTATCACTATTTTGAGACCAACTGATCTAGAGCCGTGCATCAACTAGATATGGAAGTAATTTCTGTAAAACTCATCAGACACAAAAATAATAACATAATTTAACCATACGTTTAAAGTTTGTGGCAATTAAATATTATACTAGAGTTTATTCACTATCTGTGTATTGTATGAGTTACCTCCTTTCGAGTGAGGGATTTCCTCCCATGGTAGGTATTTTACTATACAGTATATAGCTTAATAAGCACATTTATTAAAGGATACGCCCAAGACGCACCCACATTATAATTTCTGCCATTATTTTGGTTGGTATTGGCTATTTAATTATATAAAAATCAACGTGGGTAGTACACAATCATGACTAATAATATTCCATAGATTGCAATGTTGAATTATAGAATAAATACATACAATTAAATAATTTTTAAAAAATAATAGAGCGTGCATCTTGGGCACTTATGAGCCCAAGAAGCCCCCCGGGGGTGTATCCTGGACAACCTGTATAAAAAAATTGCAAACAAATTAAATTGTAATAAAAGCAGTAATTTGAAAAACGAAAATGCAATAATACACGTAGTTTTAACTACGAATTTTGTTTTTAAAAAGTAGTTTACATTATAAAACATAATAGGCCTAATCAAAAATAATAATTAAAGGTACAAAAGCCCAAGACGCACCCCCTGGTGCATCTTGGACAACATGGACTAGCTGCGTCTTATGGCAAGCACTCTACGACAATCATCCGCCATTTTTTCACTGTGATACAATTGTCTTTGTGTTTCATGGGTATTTGCTAGTGAATTAAACCCGTTTGAAATAAATAAACAGGAACATTGATGTCTTTAACAGTTAAACTGACAAATCCGAAAGTAAAAAACATTTATAAACTTTAAAAACTTAAGAAAAACGCACCGTTTGTGTCCGCTTGGCGTTATGTGTTGTTGACAACACTTTAGTAGGTCAAAACGTGTATCATAGCGCCCTCTAGCGAATGGTAAATAAGTTTTACCTTATAAACTAACGGTTTGTTGTACATACATAGGGGCGCGTCTTGTGCAGATGGTACGTCTTGGGCAACTTCCCCTAATTTAAACTGATTGCAAAGAAATAGTTCTCAAAGAATTAATATAAATTTGTGTATTTATATAAAATAGAACCACCTTGTGCTTTTTCATAACTATTATCAGCTAAAAATGAGTAAAGAGTTAATATGTTTTGCCATGCATTATTATCAAAATACCTACTGTGGGAAGGCAACTCCTTGATAGGAAGGGATACAACCTGTATAACGCTAAACGAGTCAGTTGTGATTGTTGTAAGACGGTGAACCCGGTACTCCTTAACCTTTGCAATGCTATGTTTGTAGTCTAAGGGAGTAACACAAGTTATGAAAGAATTTCCAGCTGACTTAAAGTTTTACTTCGTTAAATTCTTTGTCATATCTGACGTTGATAATGGTAGACCAATTTCCAAATTGACCTCTTACACCAGTCAGGTGTTGCAGCACAATGACAAGATCTATACCCTAATCTAGGATCACATCTCCCCTAACGGATTTATATCGGCTTTTGTGGTCATATTTTATCAACACCTTCCAATTAAAAATTGTTTGAAGACACTGATTTCACATGATGATACCACAGCATGCAATATAAAACTGTGAAGGGTATAATTTCATCGGATAATACACTGCATAAATGATCGAATTACTACATGCACGGACAAATTATCTATTAGCGCCAGCTCAGCGGGTCTGCCTGAAGAGTGTTTCAAATTTATTTCAAAAGAGATAACCACGGTGAATAGGAAAATGACAAAAGTACCAATGTCACATTGATGATTTATGTGTACTCATATTAAATAAATCCTTCCAGGACGTCTATTTCGTTTTCAATATAATTCACAGAAGGGGTGATTGTATAATTCTATTTTTATTATGCGATTATACATTAAACTTAAAAACGACAGTACTTTTATGCGGAAATCCATACTCACTAAGATGTCTCTTTTACAAATTTTTTTATGTCATCCACAGACTTGACTCACAAATCTTGTCCTGTTGGTAATTTGTTGGTGTATCTTAATAGCAATAAGGAACAATAAGGAAAACTCGGGAATCATGCTGTGAAGTTTGCGTCCTATGTAGTTTCGTTTTCTTAGCATGTTGTGATAATGTGCAAAACAACCGATAGGAACTCGTCTTAGTATTGTTCAGCCATGGATTATTTCACAGGTTCATTCGAATGAAATGCTACTGAATATTTGATAGGGATAATAAGGAAAATAGACTACCGGGTATTAATGAAAATCAAAGTGGCTTATGTCATTTATTACTAAGGGCACCAAATTCACGTGCATATCATATGTGACACTAATAACACAGTCTCGTGCCTGCCACTTTTTGTTACAGTTTTTAGGTAGTCAAACCCAATATATGTCTGTACGCAGTTTAACAGCAAATCAACCAGCAAAACAATACGGTGCCATCAGCACGCTCAAAAGAATCTAAAAATAAAAGTTTTTAAAAGTACAAGGTTTTAAAGTGGAAAATGTCTAATTCGCGTGACTAAAAAGTAAAATATAAAACTGTTACAAATAAATATTATAAAGATTACATATATACAAGATGTAAATGTCTATTTTGAAGAAAAAAAGAACATAGAACAAACAAATACAGTGAAGATTAAGACGGGTCATATATATATATATATATATATATATATATATATATATATATATATATATATATATATATATGTGTGTGTGTGTGTGTGTGTGTGTGTGTGTATTATCGTAACAACATTCAGTAGCCGTATAATAATAGCCCTATAATAACAATGTAATTCATGCTCTTGCTGAATTGGTTTCCTGGTACAAATAAACAATCGCTTTCCCGTAATGAACTGTCAAACTAGAAACAATTGAAGCAGTTAATCATATTTGCTGTATATAACTCGTTGCCTTTACTTGTAATTAGCTACAAAGAAATGTCTGTTTTTGATTAATGTGTTATATTACCCTAACTATCACCAACTGATTATATTTTCAATACCATTAACGCCATGTCATTTCATTATGTTTTTGTCATAACTTCTTGTCGAGGAGTAGAAAGACCTTATTAGTGGGTTTCACAAAAGTTCTTTTACTGTATCAGCACCTACCTTTTGGAATTCCTTACCCCCGAGGATACGTAATTCAAATTTTCTTGCTCCGTTTAAAACCTGATTTAAATTAAATTCTTTCTTGACCAGCTGGAATGATATATTACAGCCTCCCAATACTGAATTGTATGAATTTTATCATTGTGTCCAGAGATAATCTGTGCATATTTTATTCCATCGATGTATATATGACTTACGACATGCTGAAATGTGTATAGTATATTGTTCATACATGTACCTGTTGACCTTTATAATTACATATTTTTAATGTGTGAGTACGTGTGCGAGCATATATGAGTGTGTGTAACTGAATTTTATTTAACATAACCTGTTACAAAAATTGAGGACCACATGGCAGATGTGTTATACTCGTTAATAAAGATTATTATTATTATTATTATTATTATTATTATTTAACAATATAAGGCATACTGTTTTACTTTGCAGTCTGAAGCATAATGTTATTTATTCTCATATGGAATTTTACAATTGAAGATTAGGGGCCCCGGGTGGCCGAGTGGCCTAAGGCGCTCGCCTTTACAGATCACTGACATCTCACCTCTGTCCGTGTGGGTTCGAGTCTCGGGCTCGGCCAACGTGGGTATATGAGAAAGCTTGCCAGTAGCTTCCCGTGGGTCGGTGGTTCTTCCCGGGGTTTTCTCGGGTTCTTCCTCCACCAAATATACTGGCCATGTATAGCCTACATGTGCTGAAAAATTATGTTAAACCCATAACAACAACACTTGAAGATTTAATGACAATTGAAAAAGTCGAAAAGCGATATGAAATTATACCGTGACAATAATAATACGTTCAATATATTTTAAATGTCAACTGAACATGAGTGATTTAAAACATATATTTAAGTCATACTGGTATAGAATCTTGACAATATGCCTATAAGCAGTACCGCAAACAACATAGACCCTGATCTGCCGTCACATAATGCGCCGGCCGATCTGGGTCTATGCAGTTTGCAGTTGGTATTGGTTCATACGCAAGTACATACGGTAAGTGTCAGACCGCCGAATCTAAAGCATCGAATGCTTTAAGTAGACTTTTCCAGTAGACTTTAAACGATATCTCGAATTAGTACTGAACGAGATAGTGTTCGCGGCATATTACAATATGTATGCCTCCGTAGCTAGCTTATTAGTTATTGTTTATTAGTTTTCAAACATATCTGATGTGCAATGCACGCACGATATAATGGTGGAATATGGACTTGGCCCACCATTGCAGTTGTATTGCTATGAACTTACTGGCTTTTGTTTACACTTTGCTTGTAGTAGCGACCATGAAGTACCAGTTACACTTTGCTTGTAGTAGCGACCATGAAGTACCAGTTACACTTTGCTTGTAGTAGCGACCATGAAGTACCAGTTACAATTCGTGTAAGGAAGCAATGTCAATAGCAAGCTATTACAAGGACACTACATCGATGGAAACTTTCCAAGAAAACCAGTCACTGATATCATTTCTTATATGCAAGACGAATAATTTAACCAGTCACTGATATCAATTCTTATATGCAAGAGGAATAATTTATAAGCCGAAAAGAGAACACCAAAAGTTGCAAAGACCACTAAACTATGCGGACACCAAATTACAATAGAAATCTAACGCCCCTCCCAAAAAAAAAAAAAAAAAAATCCCAACCCAACCCAACCCAAAACAAAACAAAAACAAAAAATCAGTAGGTCTGTTGGTCAGGCCCGCCGAGGGGGGGGGGGGGAGGGGGCAAGTGACCAGGAGCCCGGCGATTTCTAGGGGCCCGCCGCCAAATCAGTTATAAAAAATAAATTAATCTTTACAGTAATTATAAAAACTTATTTTTTACAAGAGTCTCAGTTATGGTTGATTACTACAGGTTTTATATGCAAACCTGTACACAGGATTTTATATACAAAAAATTAAACTGGTTTTAGAGCCCATGACTGCTCTGCCCAGGGGCCCGGAATTTCTGTCGGTGGGCCTGCTGTTGGTCGTGGTAAATGAATTGCGACAACTGCGAATGGATGGTTGCATGAATTGAGAACAGATAAGACAAAAGACACGGAAATTATGTGTTCATGTCACTGAAATTTAAGAAATTGTTGCAGTTTGAACCTTTTTCGTAAGTACTGTGGAAGCGATAATGATCATCAGCGCGTGTAGGTACGGAATGTTTAACAATATCACAGTTTCATTTCGTTAAATATATGAACTATCGGCAAATATTTGTATTCGATTAGACTTTAACAAATTTGGTCACTGTCTTAGTCATGTACTGTTTAAATTGATTGATTGGTTGATTGATTGATTGGTGTTAACTACACATAAGGACACACAAGACTATTTAGTGTCGAGCCAATTGGATTAGGTACCTTGCTCAGAGTCACACACCACGGACGCCTACATGGACAGGTCTGGGCAGAATTCGAACTCATAATGTATTGTCTATTGAATCCAACAAGCTGACCACTGAGCTACCACATCCCACGAATATCCCATAAGTCATAAGAAATAAGGTAAATAATCAATTCAGATTTTGACAGGACAATGTGTAAACCAATACCAGACTGTTTTCTTTGTATTTAAAATCCGCTTTAATATTAATACAGCTAATTATATGATTTGCTGGCCTTCAGTTAACAGCATAATGTTGCCATTCATTTCACTGATGTGCATTGATTAACGCATATATCCTTTTTAACGGGTTTCTTTCAATCGTTTTGCACATTACCTTGACATGTCTTGTCTTCCAAATGATACAAGGTACTAAGTTCATAGCATGATCAACGTGTAGTGAATAACATGTTACCCAGTGGACCGATTAGCTAAAAGATCGACGAGGCTCCTTTGCACTTAACATAAAATTCATTTCTGACTAGACGCCTGATGAGTGGAGGGCAATGATGGAGATCCATACAAAACAGTATAATAATCTCAATTAATGTTTTATGTACACAATGAATTTATAAAATTAATTCAGTTAGCCCCCTTCGGATGGAAATAATTCCGTAAAGGTTTTAAGATCGTCTTCATCGCAGGAGGTAGCATAAAAGTAGATTTTTCAGTTGAATCACATTATCTGTCTTTATATCAATATGTTTTGAAACTTTTAATCGTCCCTTTTAGGCAAAACAAAAAGGCCGCCAACGACTTCCTTATTCTATTTTGACATTTTGGGGGCTTGTTTTCTTTTCTTTTTACAAATATATTACTATTTAGGACAATAAAATATGTTTAAACTAAACGAGATATGCAGGATGTCACGTAAACTTTTGCTCTAAACGCCATATCTTATTGGATGACATCTCAGTACAATGTTAAAATAATTGGGTGAATTGATTCATTAGCTTTCCATCAGAAGTAACTCTAATCTCGTTCAACAAGACTCTCGCGTGACTCCGTAAGACCTCTACCAAAAGAAAATCTGGTAAAATGTTTAAATGGTCTCTGTTACCGATAGAAGACGATTCGGTTTTACATTGTATAAGCAAAACGACAAAGTCATCTCCTTTATCTCAATTTTTATTTTTCTAGACATTCTTTCTGAAATCATTAAAGACAAAATTGAAGGCATAAAAGGATATACTTGAATATCACTTTGTCAACATAAGTCGGTGCAGGAGGCCTGTCTCAATCAGTCAATAAAACTTTTCATGTGTACGCGAAACGTTATATCATTTCATCAGACCAATGACGTACGTCATCACCGCATCTCATCAAGACATAGAAGATATCTACCATCTACGTTTTTTGTTTTTTTGTTTTTTTTAATTTCTTTTATTCTGTGCCAATGCGACTGACGGCTGCACTACTACATTGATAACAAGAAGTTCCGAAATTTACAATATTTTTAGGACAGCGACCTTTGTTTGTTTTTTTTACAAATTTAGCTTGTACAAATAATGCTTCAGACTGTGTATTTTATCAAATTAATGGCTGTTTTCAAACGAAAATGAAGAGATTTTTTTTATTTTCGTTAACACATTTCTTGCGCGGATTGATACAGTGAACATTGTTGGGGTGGGTACTAAAGAAACATCAGAGAGCGGTCACATCCGACAGATTTCAGAGCGTATCATCTTTAAACGAAATATTTTAATGATTGTGAATATACTGCATGGATTTTTGTTCTTTATTTTGTTCATTTCTGCATTCAAACGTGAATTTTTGGATTTTTGGCCTTGTCAAGCTTGAAGTCTAGTTCGGTAACAGACGCTGCACCCAAATTTCGATTGTCACTTAATTTCGGTTTGCAGTCGACACTCATCAATGCCCGATTTCTCGATTGTTTTCAAACGTGATTATAATTGTGTT
This sequence comes from Margaritifera margaritifera, assembly GCA_029931535.1. Classification (NCBI taxonomy): domain Eukaryota; kingdom Metazoa; phylum Mollusca; class Bivalvia; order Unionida; family Margaritiferidae; genus Margaritifera; species Margaritifera margaritifera. Next base: position 287,154 of record JAQPZY010000995.1, on the reverse strand, counting down.
GAGAGTTAGAATCGCTACTTAAACAATTTTATTACTATATTTAACCAAGCGTTTTTTCCTAAAAATGTGTCCGTTTGTCGTAGAGAGTAATACGAAACTGTATGGGTGACAGATTATCAAATAGCAACAGTTCATGTAAGTTCAGTCACTAATAATTTGCAGGATTCATATGAAAAACTAATTTAAAAAAAAATAATATTTGAAGTCCACTTTTTGTTGTTTGGAGTTCGTTGTATGCATATTTTTATGGCGCCTCCTTATTGATTTAAAAAATGTGTACTAGAGGGCCTACAGTCTTGACACATTTTAAGATCTGTTCATCCTGAGAGAGAGAGAGAGAGAGAGAGAGAGAGAGAGAGAGAGAGAGAGAGAGAGAGAGAGAGAGAGAGAGAAAGGAGAAAAAGATATATTAAATAGGCCCAAATATGGAAATACAGATTTTAATAACATATATGAGGGCAGAGATATCTCCTAAAATGGAAAAGAAAGTAGTTCCAAAATTGATATCGCTACGGAGGCGATATAAGTGGTATCGCCACTGTGGCGATATAATTTTTCTGCCACTGACATATTTGAATATCACATTATGAAATATATAATAAAATTACCCGAGTTATCAGTCAATGAAATCACCAAGGCCGCTTTATAAAATCACCTGTAGTCCAGTGCCTGTCGGTCGTGAATTCTTGTTTTTCCACAGAAGTTCAAAGGGATACTTCAGAAAAAATTAGTCGTCGCGAAATATACATGATTTAGAGTAACTTTAGTCTCGAGCAACCAGACTCTCACGTGACTCTGTAAGATCTCCACCAACCAAGGGTCTGGTAAATAATAACTGCGTTTTTCTTGTGACGCCAGAAAGACGATCGTTCAATAATTCTAAAAAGTAAATCATGTGTTTTTGAAACTTCACCTTGGTTTAATAATTTCGGGAGCTTCGAATTCGCGTTTTCTGAGATATACCTGAGAGGAGCAAATGTCGATTTGCAAGAAAAGTGTGAAAGATAAGTTAAATTGGTTTAATTTTGTAATGGGCATCCTATATGATCTTTTCAAATGTGGCATTTCTTTACTCTAAGTGCAATGTAAAGAGTGGATTGGGAAACTGTGTCTTCTGTATGATCATTTCAATTTTCAAATCACGCTTTGATTTTCTTATTTCTGCTTCATAGAGGTATGATGGCCACCGGACCATCAAGCGGGCCCATTGGTTTTCAGTTTTTGAGAGATTCATGACGTACTAGATTCCTTCAAAAATTCACGAAAAATAAATCTGACGCGAAATTTAAGTGATTGACAGTACTATACTTCCGAGATTCCCGAGTTCTATGCGCAGTATTTTTATGGGTAATTTTTGGCTGTTGACCGTGCTTCGCCATTAGCTTCTTTGAGTACTTCAATTATTCCTGTAAAACTTTTGAAACAAAATTTTTTCGTGATTTCAGTTGATACATTGTCTTTTTTATGCGACGAATACTACATTTACCCTCAAATCATATATAGAGGATATTTCAATTTCCTACGTTAACACCAGATATATTTCATTGTGTGGTACAAAAAACGTGATAGTTTAAATGTCTGAAATGTAATGCAGTTTCTATTTATTTGTTCTAGCTCTCAAAGAGCTCGTTTTTGTTGCTGCAGGTATAACTTATGTAGGCACACACAATCAAGCGTCGCATGGCATGATGGGAAATCTTGTATTTAAACTTGTGAAAATATAAGGATATATTTTTCACATGTGAAAATATAGGAATAAAAAATATATTAAAATTATTTCGCCAAAATTTTACTATATTTCACACTTATGAATATAATAAATACATTTATCGGCATCATATATTCTACGCTACAGTCAATAATTAGGCATGCATCAAGTTCATATCAACACCATTTCAAGAATTTGTTCTTTCACTATTCAGTACTGAAGCGACGTTTGTCTAAAGTTAAAAGTTATTTCAACAATACCCAAGATATACAATGTATTTTTTTTAAAAAATAACCAGGATAACCAGTGAGGAAAACCTGGAAAATAGGAAAATTCCATCCGTTGATCAGAATTTTGCGCCAGACATGAGACTTTGTCGAGTGTCTGACGTAAAATTCTGATCCCGAATGTGGAGTTTTCTTATCCAACACCGATACATAATGAGGGATTATTTTTCTCACATTCGTGGCAACAAAGAGTAGGTTATAAACACAATGGACCCCAGCCGGTAGAGATAGATCATAAAAGTACAAAATATGCCTTAAAATATTTCAATACTTAAAAAGAGCATATGTTTTGTTTTTTTTTGTTTTTTTTTTTGGCACCGAACTTTTGGTGTAAACTTGAGAATGAGGACAGGGCCGTTGTAAAGGGCGGACGATACTGGCAACCGCCCGTGGCGTCAAGCCCTCTGGGGGAGGGGGGTCATTCAAATATCTATGTTTAGTTATTATTCTCATGACAATTAATACATTTAAAAATAAACAGTTTGCGGTGTTTTATCCGAGGGTGGGGGGCGTCAAAGGCGATGCTCGCCCGGGGCGCCGTTTCGTCCAGCACAAACTTGCGACGGCCCTGAATGAGGTTACAACGCAGATGGATTAGATAACTACTGAAATGAAACCGATATAATAATAGCAGACAATCGTGATGGCGTGTATATGATGACGTCATGCAAACAAGTCTAAGTGGCGATTCGTCATTCAAAACGCTATTTTGATGTCATGGGATGTAAGACAACGGTCATGTGATAAAATATAGAAATGTTCTCCATTGGTGTTCTACACTGGAAAACACGATCATAAATATATCGGAATGTGAGAAAAATGCGTCCTTTTCTCCATGCGTTGACGAAACTGATTCAAGTTAGAATATGGCATTGAACGAAAGTTCAGACTCAAGTGAACAATGTTTGCCCTTACTCAAAATGAGGAATCTGGTTCGTATAAACACAAAGTAATGAATAGTGGATAAGATATTAAAGCTAATACAGAAAACCCACATTTTCATTCACAGTGGCGTACTAAGGCGAAATGGCGACCGGGGCTACGATGATTGCCCAAAGGGCCAGAATACGAGTCCCGAATTTTTATCAGCTGTTTTGGCATCGAAAAGCCTCTCGCGCCCGGGGCAACCGCCTCGTTGCCCCCCCTCCCCGTTAATAAGCTCCGGTTAATTCAGAAATTTGTAAATTTGAAATTTGATTGATGTTGTTGTTTTTCTTTTTGTTTTTTTTTTTTGTTTTTGTTTCTGTTTTTGTTTTTCTTCAAAAAAATTGCTTCATGCGTGTCATTCTGTTTTCTCTTCTTTTCATCTTCTTCGTCTTCTTCTTCTTCTTCTCCGTATAGTTTGTTTATTTCATTGCTTCAGTATTTTTGCTAGTTTCATAATTTGTCCAAACAATCTTGATGGAAGTTCTATATCTTATTTATTGCCGGTTTTGTTTTATGATTTTTAGAATAATTCTTGCAATGGAGAGGATCCTCAATAAGTTGTGAAAAAATATAGTCTAATCCCCTTACTTATATTACGATCAAAGGAAATACAATTGATGAAATGAAATAAAAGCTATCCGGGATTGCAATTTTTATATGATTTCTAACTATTCTTGTCGAAGCACCCATATAGAAATGGAGGATTTTACATAAGTGCTTAATGTATTAAACGAGTCAAATAATCTCTATCTTTTGCGAGCCTTGGCGAGAAAAAGATTGATTGGCTTGGGTTAGTGTTTTACGACAAAGCCACACAAGTAGAATATTTAGTGCTGAGGCAATGGGAGTAAAGTAGCTTGCCCAAGGAAGCACCACGGTAGTTGACCCAGGCTGATCTGATGGCAAAAGATTGAAATTATTCCACGAGTTTCATAAATTTCATTTCAAGTGAAGAAAAGTGTAAGATTATATTTATACATTACGAAAATACAACACCGCAGAAGAGTGTAATAAAATAAATTCGAACTACTTTCGGATGCCTCGGTCATTACGCCTTTACCTTCCTTGACGTAATGACTTCATATGTGTGACGTCATGAGGTGTTAATATGCGTGTTACAAATAGAAAAAAAAATGATATGGATATTTTAACCTAAATAACAGAGTAGTCATGTCTTAAAAACCGTTTATATTTGTTAAAAAAAAAACTATAAAAAAAATAAAATAAAATAAAATTATGGTAGTTGTCAGCGCTGGGGTAATCTGTAAGCTAGTAATATAAAACATTGCCTTTGATACATCATACTATCATGGGATTCAGTGATTAACACACTTCCTTCGTTGATTGCAAATCGATGCAACCGCTATGTCTCAATAGAATAAAATATCTGTTTCAAATTCTGTCAGTTTCCCGGAATCATTAACATCAAAGTCTAATCTTAAAAGACTGAAAATCCCCGCTTGAAAATAACCTTGCCTTGCAAGTGTATCTAAACATTAAGCCGTCACGTTGTTGTGTTTTTTTTCTTTTTTTTTCTACTCGAAATGACAAGTCTCGGGAAAAATTTGATTCACAATTTCATGAAAAAAATGATAAAATTTGCATTATAAAGTAATGTGTCATAGAATGAAATAATTGTATTCATAAAGGGTCTAATTGACATGGAATATGAATGGAGAAAGAAAGTTTATCCTTCTGGTGTGTTTAGTTCACAAAGGTTACAGGTTTGCATGGTTTCTATAAAGTATTTCCTCGTTTTCAACTCATCGATCATTAAGATCAGTCCATTTTAGGATCATCCACAGTCCCTCAAGAGACGCAACGGCTAACGTTTGGGAATTAGAGATCTAATAAAAAATGAAACTATTCTTGGCACGTGTCAATGCCTTACACTGCATGTGCGTTGAAGCTAAAAGCAAAATTCAATTTATTTTAGCTCTTGAATTTAGATTACATGTAATGTGCAGTGCATAAACTTTAAATGAATTATTGAGATAATTTCCTTTCATCGTGGACAATGAATGAGCTAATGAGAACCGCCCAAGTCGCCAATAATGACGAGACAAACTATTCCGTAACTGAATCTTTGATCCATTAAGTGATTCTTCTTTTTTTTGGAGAGAATCAAATTTTCGCATGCACGCAATGTTTGCTTGCACGCGATACTTGGGCCTTTGAATACAAAAACTCAGCATTGCTTGATACTTGGAACTATTCATAGAGCTAATGACCTACAATGAATACAATGCAAGTAAATTTGGTAATAATCCTGTTATATTTCGTTAGTGACGGAAAAATAATGTATGTGCAGGAGTTGAATAAAAGGAATATGAATGAAATATAGGCAAAAAGACGAGTTTTTAGTTGATGAAAATAAAGCCGTGTCAGAAATGGATGTGACATGGAACAACTTACGCTCAACAAGTAACTTTTTCTTAAAAAAAGTTTTCAAACGTATTAATTTATAATTTCACATCATGAATCCAGATATGCTGAGATCTGTTATCAAAGTCGGAAGAATTACAAATATCTCTGATACGTTTGCATTTTGTATTCAAATTGATTGTGGCAGCTTTGTCTTTCTCTGTCAAGTTGTCTTACGCATTCCGTTTATTCACCCAGTGTGATCTGGTGTATATTGCAAACACCGCCATTCTCACGTGCAACTCCAATATGTATGCATGTACACAAAACAGTTGTTCAAGTTATAAAACTTGGCCACAGTGTCGTTGATAGTTTGGACAAACTGACTAGGGTTCATACCTTGGAATGCCGAAATCATTTATTTACTTTTCATTTGTTATATCATTAACTAAGTTGGGGCACGAGTTGGACACTTCTTCCGGCTTCTACAATCATCACTCCCTTTTTATATTCTCTTCCACGTTGCATTTATTCACACAGGCGGAAATGACGTTTTGAAAAAGTTGTGGAAATACCTTGTTTATGATTTAATTTTGCTAACCGTCGGCGTCCAGCATGCACCGTATATAATCGCTTATAAGTCGAGTCCATCTGTAAACTTTACAGACCCATATTTGTCGTCGCATAATGCGCCGGCAGATCGGATTCCATGCCGTTTGTAAGGGGTAATCAGTAGAACAAACAACATAGACCCTGATCGACTGGTGCATTATGCGACGGCAGATCAGGGTCTATGTTGTTTGCAGTTGGACTCGACTTATAAGGGAGTAGAGACGGTAATTGCTAGGTACCACCTTCCCCAGAACATGAGGACAAGCCCCTAGGTACTAACGGCTTTGGGACAGAGAAACACACTGCAGGATATATGCACAAGTCCAATGTTTGTTACCACTCAAATTTCCAGGCACCATCTTAGAATGACGGCGATCACCTTGGGTCATCGCTCCCTTTGTCATACTTCTTATTCATTTTCAAAATTACTAATAGATTTTTCTAAACTTTTGGCAATAACTTCCGAAAATATAGATTGATTTTCATTGATATAAATTAAAACAGAATTCCTTAACTACAAATGGGATAATAATGGAATGAAAGAAGAGGAAGAGTGGTTGTTCACAGTTTCTATCTCGGTTGTTATCCTCTATTTGATTCGTTCGTTGTGTACACCTATTTGATTCGTTCGTTCTTTCAACCTATTTGATTCGTTCGTTGTGTCCACCTATTTGATTTCATTCGTTGTATCAACCTATTTGATTCGTTCGTTGTGTCAACCTATTTGATTCGTTCGTTGTGTCAACCTATTTGATTCGTTCGTTGTGTCAACCTATTTGATTCGTTCGATGTGTCAACCGATTTGATTCGTTCGTTGTGTCAACCTATTTCATTGAATTTACAAGGCTTAGCATAAAATCAGTATCTCAGTATATATTCATTACATTTACATAAAGAGAAATAGAGGTGATTTGCAGTCGTTACTAAGGGAAGTGCACACACACACACACACAAATATATATATATATATATATATATATATATATATATATATATATATATATATATAATTATTTACATTGTGGCAATCAGGTATTCCAATTTGGCAAGAAGGCTATTTTGTGTTTAACTTGCCCGCAGGTGCCCCATTTAACTGCTAGCAAGAAAGGAAACGTAGCAGGTTGGTAGGATGGTTTTTTGTATACATCCGTGTGAAGTTTGTTTGTCTGTTGGTTTGGAGTATATATATGTTTGGAATTTGTCTGTTGGTTTGGAGTATACATAACCTCATTCTTAATTTTGAAAGCACATTTTACTTTGTCTTTACCATTTGGATTATAACTGAACAACATATGTTATCCGGAACTAACCTTTCGCTAGCCATACATCGGCATCATTGTCGTAACATGCTACCCACATGCTAAGTTTAGTTTAATCCACAATTAATTATTTTTAGAAAAAAAAGCACCCCCCCAAAAAAAAAAAAAACAACAACAAAAAAAAAAAAAAAACAACAAAAAACAAAAAAAAAAAAAACACATACACACACACACAAACCATTAAAAAAAACAATAACAACAACAAAAACAAGCAAAACAAACTCCCAAAAGAAAGTTATTGAACTGGCATCATTTAATGTATTCTTCCATTACATCCCAAACAAGGGCAGATATAAATCCATTCATACTTACCAGTGTTATCATGCTCACAAGTCATCAAAGACAAGAACCAGAATCAAGTCTGTTAACATTGAAATCAACGCCATAGTGCTGACTATCAACTTGTTTATTGGAAAGCAACGAAATACAACGTCTGGTCAAAAGTCATTTGTATATGTACAAGTGACTTTGTTCACAAGTTCAATGAAGTACAAAAAATGCAAGCAGTGACCTTTGACTTGACCCAAAGGTCAAGTAGGTCTGGTTTTCGAATTTGTTCACAATTTCTCAGACAGGTTGGTTGTCAGATCTGCACCGTTCTCAGTCAGGACCAATTACACATTGCAAGAGTTTTCTTGTTATGTTTTTTTTTTAAAAGTATAATTCTCGTGTCAGTGCCATCATTCTTTCCAGATGAGTAGTAATAACAAGATTTTTGAGATGGCCAGCATGGTTGTCATGTTGGAGATCAGATGTGCACCATTTTCATTCATGACCAGCTATATACTGTCATAGCGTTTCAGTGAAAAAACAATGTTGAGACAACCAACCGTTCAGGAGAAGCAGCCATAAGATTTTTCAAGATGGCCGCCAAGAAAGCCATTTGGGAGCTTATCTCATCATCATTGTAATATAGGACCAAGGTGTTTTAGCATGTATGTATGTATGTATGTATGTATGTATGTGTAGGGGTCGAAGGCACATCAGCACAACCCCGGCTATACAGTCCCGAGTGAAAGTAAGGTTGTATAAATATTAAGGTTATAAATTGCTTAAATCTTGCACAAGATGAACCCTTCAAAATAAAAGCCAACTTGTACTCTGGCAATATAAAAGATAAAAGTTAAATATGTTAAAACTTGTGAATAGGTATATAAAATGAAAGGTAATCGTGAATCAGGTAAAGTTCTTAAAATAAAGGGTAAAAACGTGTTATATAAATCGCATTCTTTTAGAAAGTTCAAGGTTTTCTCTGGTGATACACATCATCAAAAAGATTCTTCATCAAGCTGACATAAGAAATCAAGTTCTGTCTGACAAGTTGGAAGTCCATATACCCAACAAGAATGTGTTCAACTGTCAGAGGACACTGGCAAGATGAAAGTCCATATACCCAGCAACAATGTGTTCAACTGTCAGAGGACACTGGCAAGATGGAAGTCCATATACCCAGCAACAATGTGTTCAACTGTCAGAGGACACTGGCAAGGTGGAAGTCCATATACCCAGCAACAATGTGTTCAACTGTCAGAGGACACTGCCAAGGTGGAAGTCCATATACCCAGCAACAATGTGTTCAACTGTCAGAGGACACTGGCAAGATGGAAGTCCATATACCCAGCAACAATGTGTTCAACTGTCAGAGGACACTGCCAAGGTGGAAGTCCATATACCCAGCAACAATGTGTTCAACTGTCAGAGGACACTGGCAAGATGGAAGTCCATATACCCAGCAACAATGTGTTCAACTGTCAGAGGACACTGGCAAGATGGAAGTCCATATACCCAGCAACAATGTGTTCAACTGTCAGAGGACACTGGCAAGGTGCATAGTCCGGTCAAGGTTTACATTTCAGGATCTATGCTTGGGTTATATATGTATGTCCTATTCGTGAGCGACACGATACCACAACATCTCTGCGATTTGTTCTGTATGAATGATGCCAGTGTCCAATGATGATTTTGATGTTCCAGATATCTTGCCGAGTAGATACAATATGCCGAGTAGATAGTAGATACAATATGCCGAGTAGATACAATATGCCTATTAGTATACTTAGTATACTACTTATCATCATTAATTCGGATATTCCATTTAGAATGATGTGGTTTCGATATCCTTCAGGGCCAGCCCTGGTCGGCTCCATCGGTATGTCCCTGGGAAAGGCGCTTATCTCAAATTTCCTTGGCATGATATAGACTATAATGTGCTAAAAGTGTCGTTAAAACCAAAAACAACAACAACTTACATTCAGAAACGGGTGACTGCAGAGTAATTTGACCAATTTAGAGTAAATAACCAATTTATCAGATATCTGTATACGTTTGATACCGTTGTTTTTACTTTTGCAAATGATTTTCCGTACGATATTACATACATATTTAATAGATGAGAGCGTGTCCAACCCAGAGGCATATGATCTTCATGTTTTTATCTTGCTGTTTCCAATGGTACGTTTTGTTTTAGTACCGTATATACGGTATTTAATTAGATTTATAGCTGTTGGATTCGTATTGAAATCCCTTAAAACCTTTTCCCGTTCCCTGTTAGCGTTCTTGCAAGCATCATTAAACCATGGTTTGCCGACTCGTTTAGAAATTTCCGAAGTATTTTGTATTGTATCCCGAACAAATAAAAGAATCTAATCCGCTACATTTTTTTTAATAATCAGATGATACATTTCATTCATACAGGAAGTGACACGTATCCCAGTATGCCTCACTCAATTCTATTATTGGTCTATCCCTTGAGGTTCGGATGTATTACTTTTTTAGTTTATTTACAAAGTGGTCACAACTGCAGGGGTCGTCACAATCTTTCTTTAAGAAGTTAACAAAGGATCGCAGATGGTTGGACCTAAGAAAGAGTATGACTTTATAACGGAATGTAGGAAATACACGACTTACCCCTATAATAGCAAAGATTTGTGTTCATAAACTAAGTCCTCTATTTTCTACCTCCTCTCTTTTGATATATTTGCAGACCCCAAAAAGTGGATGAAATTCGTTAAAATTGCCAAGTCGAATAAAAGACGCTAGTAATTGATCAATGAGTTGGTCAATGGTTGATATGTTGATTGGGGTGTTTGGGGGAAGATATATTAAGCAAAGTGTGTGTGTGTGTGTGTGTGTGTGTGTGTGTGTGTGTGTGTGTGTGTGTGTGTGTGTGTGTGTGTGTGCGTGTGTTATGACCTGTTATGTAATTTAGCACTGAGATTGATTTGGCTGCGAGGTGTTTTGTTATTAATGATGATAAACACTCATGTAGCGGCTGTTTCAGTTATCTTGCAGGTTGTACAATATTTTAGATTAACTTCATCGTCATCTGTTTGGAAATATCCCCTGAAGGCGGAGAGCTATTGCATCGTGTTCTTTAAGTAGAAGACTTATGTCATCAATATTTGCCTGGGCAATTATATTGAATAATGGCCTCAGGAATCATATTTATGGAAGCGTAGAAAGTACGTGCCTTCGGCGGAGTCGGGGTCGGGGTCGGGGTAGGGAGTCCTTGATATGCTTCCAAACTTATTGATGAGCTTGATACAATCGTCAGATCCTTTCAAGGGTCAAAGTATATTCTTTAACGGGCTATTTATTCGGTTGCCACTGATGTCAGCGGTTTGCTGCTCTTTTTTGTGGACCGGATCTGACCATTTTTTTAGATAGACTAGTTAACTTTTTACACTTGCTTCCAACCCCTATATATATTATCGTGCCATTACTGAAGTTATAAAATATATATATACTATTGAATCTTCAAAATCATTTTTTTTCTCTCATCCGCTACGGCGTATAATACAAACTGGCCATATCAATCGCTTCTCCGCTAAATGTTCGCCCGCTTAATGATGATAGCATAAACCATTATTTGCTCTGCTCCTTTGGTGTTTCTATTTCAAACTGGGTAACATTTTGGTTTTCTGTGTTGAAAGTACACTTTGTTCTTGTTGTTAATTTGTGTGGTACTATAACTGGAGAACAATATCCTTGCACGAGAAATGCGGGTCCTGGATTAGTCAGTATACGCTTTATCTGCAGAGCTATTTTAGTAAATGCATCTTTATCGTGTGTTATATCATGCTGGAGTAGCCTGAACAACAGCTAACTAATAATAATAATAATTATAATAATATTAATGATGATCTTTATTTTGTAATATAGGCCACAGGCCTATATGACATACATGTATGAAACTATGGTACAACCACAAAACATGACAATGCTAGGATTAACACACTAACTCACATTTTTTAAGATTGTGCGCGATAAAGGGAAAACTTATGTGAGAGGTTATTATTATTAATAATTCTCAACATAAAGTTAAAGAATTTAATATAATTTGCATTACAGTAAATACAGCTAATAATTACTACCTAATACAATAATTTGCATTAAATCAATTCTATTTATATGCAAACACAGAATAACTCTTTTTGAGAAGATGGCCTCATGGCAACGGAATATGCTCGTCTTCGAAGCCAATATCCGTGGAAAATACATATTTTCTTCTTTCTGTAATAAGATATTCATCACGTATGGACAAGTTGCAATTATTTCAATTTATTGGTCTATATAATAGGCTAAGCGAATAGGTTAGTTATTTTTATTGTATTTTGTGTTCCTACTTTTATGGGGTAATATACATTATTTTTCCTATATAAGTGTCATGTGACCGACGGAGCCGCCCATGAGTCACTGACAGCCAATTTAAAAAGAAAATATAGTCATGATTTAATGGGTGATAAGTTGGTTTATGTATTAAGGTTCGTTCCTACCAACATATTATTACATTACAGCGACCATTGGTGTGTGAATGCACTAGTCGGGATAAAGCGTGTTCTTAGTAATACTGATAATTGAGTGTCTATTGTGGCTGAAATACAACTGTGTTCAAATTTTGGGAACAATACTGACACTTAATTGCAATTCTTTGAGATTATCAAAATCTCTGAGTCTTTCCAACCCAAACAGGTTTTCTTGGTATAGTAACCACTAAGAAACTTTTGTAGTGTTTTGTTAAATTGGTCTCATGCAATCTGTGGAACAATATAAATAGGTGAACTCTCACAATGCTCGTAATTTGGAATTCGGGTATATTATCAACATTAATGCACATTTATTATGCTTTAATTATTGCATATGTCAATCAGAGTATATTGCAAATACCGAAATCAATACATTGGGCATCTGTACATATGTCTTAGGGTATCATTATTTTGTCATTTTTGGATGTATTGATGTTATTTGTTTTTAAAAAATCTCAGCATAAGGGTGTTACTCCTTTGGAAATGGTCTAAGAACTTGTTAAGAAAACAAGAATGACCACATGAAGGATTGGATATGACTTTGAAACGTGATGAATTCTAAGCAATTTGACTACCCATTAGCAATTTGACCACCCATTAGCAATTTGACCACCCATTAGCAAGTTTAATCGCTCTCTTATATATATCAGTCGTCCCTTGATAAATCAAGCAATTATTAGGATGGCAGCATCATTTGATGAACACAATCATAAGCTAACTGTTTTAGGAAATTTCTTACGTTTTTAAAACATACGACATCTTTCTGGTGATTATGATAAATACTCGAGTTTTCGAAGTGTGAGTTCATTTTCTTGAGAAAAAAAAAAGAAGTTCGGAAGTGTTATGTTATGTTAACATATGTTGTGTTTTCTAATGAATATCTTCGTGTTGGTAATAATGATGGTGGGTGTCTATTAAAAATATCGCTATAAATAGGAATTTGAAATCATTGTATGTTTCTCTATCTAGAAGAGAACGTTAAAAACATCAAGGGAGAATGTAAAAGAGAAAATATGAAATTTTGGCAAACAATTTCGAAGAAAAAATATTCTGGCAAAACCAGCCTTCTCGTCAGAATAAAATGCGTCATTTTCTGTTATTACACTAATCGAACCCTTTCTGTCATAAGTGAGGCGACAAAAAGCGTCTATTATCCACTTAGAAAGATCATATAGAAAATCCCACAAAATAGCGGAAATTTAAGTAAACGAAGTCGTGAAGCAAAGGATGTCATTATCGTTTTATCATCTGAAAAATGATAGTTCTTTGTGTACGATAAGTGCTTCCTCATTCATCTAAGCGATAAAATGCATTTATCTAAGGGATCAAAGTAATTGTGCTCGTTTTCTTTTTTTTTTAACCAAAAGATATCAATAATAAATATATTCAAAAACAATCGTCCGGAAATATGACCGCCCTTCATAATGTCCAAGCAATTTGACTGATCCGGAACATGTTGCGATGGAAAAAGTCAAAATGAGAACAATTGTAACTAATATAGAATTATACCACGAAGGATTGAATAGAACTTTCCAACGTGATTAATTCCCGGCAATTTGACCTCACCGTAGAAACATTTATCGTTCATTTATACATGGCAGTTGTCACTTAATAAACCAATCAAAAATTCCGCTTCTAGTCACTCCTGGATGACAGATAAAAACGAAGCATTCGTAACATTTCGTGTTACCATTATCATCAGCTATGTATTTTAAAACATTACCTTTTAATGCATGTATTTTATTTAAAAACATAGTGTGTACGTTCATGAAAGACAAATTAATGTTATGTGTTATTTAGAGGCATTTATTGGCCAAAAATATTGATGTTAGATATATAATATATTATTTCACTGTATTTTGTACGAGAAATATAAAAGTACAGATTATTAAATATATAAATCTTAACGCCATATTACATCAATAAACTGATTTGTCTTTCTATCTTGTTTATTCTTTGTACTCAATGCAAATTTAGGATGGAAAAATATTACAAATATGGAACAATATGCGACAATTACAGACAATTTAGGGATAGATGAATCCTTTTGGCAAAACGAATCAAATTTTAGTTGGATTTAATGTGATAATCAGTTTAAATTTGTACATTCTTGTATCCTTAAAGCCGAGACCACCTTATAAAAGAGAGGGGTTTGCTCCTTTCCTTCAGTATGTATTGGGCTTTCGTCGACGAAATATATCATTATCATGATCTGATGTTAGACATAAGATACAACCGGACACAGTAATGTACAGGTAAAGCTTAACATCTTGTTAACCACCTGTCAACGGCCATTAGCTATAGAAGGACACTCATTAGCTTATTCAGTACATCACTAGACCTATCATAATTCATGTGTACCATATGCTATCCTCACGTGACTAGCGACCTTTAACCTCTACTACGGGCATGGTTTAATTCGTCTTTTTTTAATTTTTTCTTTTTCTTTTTATATTTATTTTTAAAAATAATGTTACGAAATTATCGCCAAATTTGTACCCATAAATAATGAAACTTTTTTTTTATCTGCTTCTAATGTTCGGTCATCCTTTCCATTGATATTCCATATTACACCTTACATCTTGTGAGGAATCTTCTACAATATTTCTGTTTGCATTGTAAAAAAACAAAACATATTTATCGAATAATAACCTATTCAACGAATAATAACCTATTCAACGAACAGTATTTTTTGGTTTTGTTTGGTACGTTTGCAAATCATAAACTCACTTAATGCGTTCGTTTATCTTACAGGCATGTGAAATTCACTAAATGGTATTACATACCCATTTAATCTTCCATGGTTGATCTGTCTTTCGATACGGATGTTCAATCCCTATTTCCGTAACGTACACCCACACAGGAACTATTCAAGTGTTTTCACTGACGTCAGAGCGTCAGTATTCTTTAAAGCATGCGATGTAGAAGAGTTCGCTGAGGAATCCTAAAACTATTTACGCCATCAAATCGATTTTTTAAAAATATTTAACCTTAATCTTTTAGCAGTAATTTAATGTTAACCCAGTTAATACAGTTAACATGTATATTGGATTTCTATTATGGGAACGTGCAATCACATCCTGTTATGTTCGACGTCTATAACCACCTTCAAAAATTTCACAAGCGTGGAAGTGAATCATATCCCAATATGCTTTGGGCCGACTTAATATGTCACAACAAACTTATGGCATTTATGAATTTGGACAAAATTTCTTTAAACAAAAAAAAAAAAAACAAAAAAAAAACAAAAAGATTTGACAAGCTACAAAATTGAAGAGCACATCAAATTACGTTAACCCCTTTTTATCAGAAGAAAAAGATCTGAGATCGCAATAGTTAATTTTTACTGGAATTTGGCAAGCACACGTACAAAGCAATTAAATTAACTCTTCAGAACTGAATTATCTACAATATAATCCCAATGAAGAAATCAAGTATAAAGTAATAACAATCATACTGGTTCAGAATGCTTTTGGCAAAATCAATATTTATTATGGGTAAGAATTACGTTCATGAGTGATTTTTCAGTCATAATCATATTTCTTTTTCCACAAATGGTTTTCCCCTTTATTTTGTATTACTCTATTTTAATTTTATCCATGCTTACCAGTACTTTACAAATCCACAAACTATGAACGCATCTCATTTAAGGTTGTTGTGACAATTAAGATTTTATATGTATATCTTACTCCTTTACATGCGACCACTTTTAAAGAATTTTCTTATTTAAAAAGATTTAAAATACTAGTAGTAGGCAAGAAATGAGCTATTACTTTTAGTCCCTAGCGTTTGTTCCAGTATACTTAGGCAATTAAATCTCAGGTCTACTTTTCTGTATTCACTATGTAAAAGCAGAAGCCATAGAACATAATGAATCTGAAATTATGTAGAGATATTCTGTCTCTTCCGCGAGAACCGTGTGGGTATGCATTTAGATATTTATTTCTTTAACCATAGTATTGATTCAATATAGTAGACACATCAACCATTAGAACCATGATAAATAATTTTTAAAATGGGCTTTCAAAAGAAGACTTAAGTGGTTGCCAGAAGATGTTAAACTCTAAGATGACTAATGCAATAATTCGTATTTAGAGCAATGTTCTTCATATACTAACAAAGAGGGCTTCAACTTTCAGAGGATGACCTAACGGAGTAGTTTATAAAAATCCGGCTAGTAAACGCTATACTACATCTGGGGCAGTCAACATCGATAAGTCGAGTGTTCAGAGTCTTGTAAGCAGATACAAGTTTGATAGAAAGATTGGCGTAGAAACAATTGATGTATTAATTTCTTGAGGGGAAAAGTTAGGGACAAAATGATGACAGAGCCCGACAGTTTTAGTTTGCAAAAGATGACGGAATATGTCCCAATTTGACGCTGATAAGTTAGTTTACATTTTTAAGTACTACTATCTCCAATTTGTTTTCAGGACGAGCTGCCTGACATCTCGATCTGGAAAGCTGCATTACAGGAGGCCTACCAGCGCCATTTGGATGAATTAGAGACGGAGGAGGAAAGAATACTGTCCCAAATAAAAGGTCTCCAGTTGCAAAGGCAGGATATTACTGAGAGAAAACGAAGCCAT
This sequence comes from Margaritifera margaritifera, assembly GCA_029931535.1. NCBI lineage: Eukaryota > Metazoa > Mollusca > Bivalvia > Unionida > Margaritiferidae > Margaritifera > Margaritifera margaritifera. The sequence continues at coordinate 270,543 of JAQPZY010000995.1, read as the reverse complement.
GTCCATTGTTTGGTCAACCTGATAGCCTGTTACCGGAAGAGGAAATAGAATTACACAAGCTTAGCCGAGAAAGAACTATTTTAACATAAGCCAAATATAAATTATTGGAGTTTTTGAAGCAGGAGACTAATTAGAGTAAATTATTATTCCATGTTGTATTATTTCAGACAGAAAAGCTGTTCTTTATTTCGGAATATCTTCTATTTATGTGATTTAACAACTTTCGAAAAGCTCTTGCTTTAGAGGGACGGGGATTCAGATGCTGATGTAAAGAAGAAAATTGTAATACTCATTAAATAACAAATTTAGAATTGTAAGCAAGGACTATTTTATTCCTGTATACAAAAAAGGTTGTAGTCATCTAGAACTGTAAGCAAGGACTATTTTATTCCTGTATACAAAAAAGGTTGTAGTCATCTAGAACTGTAAGCAAGGACTATTTTATTCCTGTATACAAAAAAGGTTGTAGTCATCTAGAATTGTAAACAAAAATACGAATGTGTGTCTAATACATTTCTCACACTTTCTATAAGGGCAAATGTATCAAAATACCAAAATCTCAAAAAATCTATATTTTCGCATTTTGTCGGCAAAATATTATTTGTAAAACGCTGTTTTCTTTAACTGCCATGCTTGGAAAATAGCGGAAACCAGTTGGGGTTTGCTCATCATAAGTTCAACATAAGAATATTTTGTGAAATGCAAAAAAACTATAATTAAAGTATAAAAGAGTCATCAAAGCGTGTTCCTCTTGTCTATTGTTATCATTAATATTGTAGATAGGATCTGACTTCCGTATTCAAAAAAATACATGCACAGACCATAATAACCGTACACCCTGTTTTGGTCGAAACTTGCACAAACTTGTCCATTACTAAGCGCGCACCTGTATCGGTCCCAACATGCCTCATGAGAGGCAAGCGCCTGCTTTATAAAAAGGGGCATAGAATATCACGATTTGTTTTGAACTTACCACCATACACACCTGTTGTTTTGTTACGACCTAACGTTCTGGGTTGAATCGGTCTCAAAAAAAGATCTTACGTGTGCTTTTTTTAGCGCGACCATATTGGGAGAGAGAGAATGCATCTCCAAAGTGGAGAGTTCCAAACACGGATAAGTAATAAGGGGAACTAACTCTTCTAGAAATGTTCATAAATGTGATGGCAACATTTTGTTTGATATCGTCGGTGTTCGCTTATAATGATGAGTTTGAAACCACCGAAATTAACATAAATAATTTTTCTAAGCGCACAATGTCGGTATCTCGTCAAATACGGTATTTCTTTTTATTCAGATCGCACAAAGGTATATATATCATTAAATAAAATATAAATAAACTTTATTAAATGCAAATGGTAAATTAAGACACTCATACACTTTAGAAAGATGCAGTGCAAAAAAAAAAAAAAAAAAGGCCAACCCTCCACCCCCCCAAAAAAAATAACCATGCGCACACATATAAATATCACTGACAAAAGAAGACTTTATATTTTTATTTTGATAGAAAACGTGTTAAATGCATCACAACATGAATTAATTTTATTATATATTTTGTCCATTTTTCTTCAATTTTGATCAAAACAAGTGCATTTGGTATAGGTTCAGATGCACCAAGAATACCTTACTTGTTAGACATCAACTTGGATACAACATACCAAACCAGGGTGTAATCAACGATTACATAGCTCCATTAGCCACCGTAAACATTCCTTATCATGCAGAAAAAAAAGTTAAGACTAAAATGATCTTGACAAAGCAATGTTGATTCCTTTTCTAGATGAATATTTTGGCAACGTTTTCTCTATACATTTTAACTTTTAATCTTTGTACAATTGAAAATTTTTAACTTTTAATTGACGCTATTTAGCCATTATTATGCTGACATACCTTTAAAACAACCAACACACCAAACAACCAGCCTACCCATCAACCTACACTGTGGCAGGGTATAAAATATATAAAGTTATAAACGGGAATATTCTTTTTTATAAGATATCAAAGTAGAGGTACTATAATGAGCTTGTTTTATTTAATATATATATATATATATATATATATATATATATATATATATATATATATATATATATATATATATATATATATATATATGTGTGTGTGTGTGTATATATGTATGTATGTATATATATATATATATATATATATATATATATATATATATATATATATATATCTTCTAAATTCTGCTTAGAAGCCAGATTATACAAGGTTAATGTCACTAGGACTGATAGCCATACATGCATAGTTCATGCATCAATAATTATCTTGATTGAACAGTATACAGTCCACTAATATAATTCATATACTCATTCACATGTACAATACAGAATTAACCTGTTGAGAGTAATCTATCACAATATACAATGTAAAGTCATTGATATGGAAAGTTTTCCACTGAATAAAGATTTATTCCTTCTTCCAACTGCACTGATCGGAAAGAACCTTCTGAGCAGACTGTGAGGTGTATAGCATGGAAGAATCTATGTGGTGATAAACTCAAATACTCCACCCATAACGGTAATGTAGATCACTGCGACTTTCTTTGGTTTTGCAAGAGTGTAGTACTAACATAGATGCATCCAGTTATCAAGTTGTATGATTGGAACATAAACAACATTGAAGAAATGAGCTGTAACCACAATATTTTAACAAAAATAAATAAAGGATTAAATATAGATCAGAAAGAACTCTTTTTGCAATGAGGAAATAGAACTTGTCAAGGTGCATCCACTGCCCAAGTTTCATGATTCTAGGTAGAATAGTATGCATCTAGCTTGCCAAAACTCATGTGGTCCTGAGCTAAACGAAAACTTAACCAAAGCCAGTTAAAAAGTAAATTATAGGCCACGATGAGCTTCTTCTGTTTTAAGTGTGTTATAGTAAGAGAGATGCATCATCAAAATCTTCAATTTTAAGATTCTAGCTTGAACAGCGCTTATGAAATGAACATCAAATGCAAAAATTTAACACAGGTCAATGAAGCGTAAAATATGAGCCATAATGATCTACTTCTAAAATGAAGTGCTCATTAGTCTGCATCCTCTCGCCAAGTTTCATGATTCTAGATAGTACGGTATAGTCATAGCATGCAAAAACCTATATCGTCAATAGCTTAAAGCAGAACTTAACCTAAGCCAGTAAACTGTGAAATGTATATCACAGTGACCTTTTTATGTGTGTGTGTGGTACTAAGAGAAATGTATACAGTGATCTAGCTTAATGATACAAACATGAATAGTAAAAACACAATTTAACCAAAGTCACTGAAGCATTATATATGGGTCACAGCAACCTACTTTGAAGATGAGGATGTAGTACTCATCAAGATGCACCCCCTCACCATGTTTCATGATTCTAATTATAACAGTATTATACAGGAGGTAAAAAAACGTATGTAGTCATGGGTAAAAGGTAAAACCTTAACATAAGCCAGTAAAATGTGAAATGTAGGTCACAGTGTCCTTTTGAGTTGTAAGAGTATGGTACTAAAAGAGATATATACAATCATCTAGTTTGATGATTCTGGCATGGACAGTACTTGAAACTGAACTCAAGTCATTAAAGAGTGAAATATGTGTCACAGCGACATACTTTAGTCATGACGTTGTAGTACTCCTTAAGATGCATCCCTTCACTAGATTTCATGAAGATAGGTAGGTATATTCATTACCCAAGCGCTGTTCATGCTAGAATCTTAACATTGAAGATTTTGATGATGCATCTCTCTTACTATATAAGGGAAGTAAAATGTGAAATGTAGGTCACCGTGACCCTCTGTTCTTGTGTGGGTGTGATAATAATATAAATGTATACAATCGTCTTGTTTGATGATTCCAGCATGAACAGAGCTTAAGAAATAAACTTCAAACACAACATTTAACCAAAGTCAGTGAAGCGTTCAATATGAGTCACACTGAGTCACATTGACCTACTTCTGTGATGAGTATATAGTGCTCATCAAGATACATCCACATACCGAGTTCAATGATTCTAGGTATAACAGTATTTATATAGTGTGCAAAAAACATAAGCTAACGCAAAGAACTTCACCAAGAATGTACAACTAATGTACAAGTCCAAACTGTTGCCTAGGACCAAGAAAGAGAGAACGGTTGAGATTCAGTGAAGCTGTACATATTCATATGATTTTCTATGTGCCAACGCTGACGACGTGGGTGGGGCTGGGAGAGTAGGTCAATAGCTCTCCTAGTCTTCATAGCGGAGAGCTAAAAATCAGCATATGTTTTGTTGCCTTTTCTGGAAATAGTTGCCTTTGAATAAAATTACTGGAATTTTAGTGCAAGTGACCTTCCCGGAAGCGGCTGAACCACATCTGTTTCCTTTGTCATTTTACGCAAATTGAAAAGTGGCTGAACCCAATGCATTTTATTTTCTGTTGAGACTTTAATGCTGATTTCTAGTGAATGCAAATAACATTTTTCACAGGTTAACACATTTCCAGTAAAAATCTGAGAAAATAAATTTATGATTTTCTAATGGACTACAACAGGATTCAAAAACTGGTGATTGGCTCAGTTAGTATAGTGTCACAGTGGATAGATGAGAAAAGTTGCATCTGTTTAATGAATTTGCTTTTTCTATATCTGTAGCAACATTAAAGTATAGATGCAACAAGAGTAGATTGGCTTGATTAGTGTAGTGATATCTTTTGATGCTGGTATATAGATTGGCTTGATTAGTGTAGTGATATCTTTTGATGTTGGTATATAGATTGGCTTGATTAGTGTAGTGATATCTTTTGATGTTGGTATATAGATTGGCTTGATTAGTGTAGTGATATCTTTTGATGTTGGTATATAGATTGGCTTGATTAGTGTAGTGATATCTTTTAATGTTGGTATATAGATTGGCTTGATTAGTGTAGTGATATCTTTTGATGTTGGTATATAGATTGGCTTGATTAGTGTAGTGATATCTTTTGATGTTGGTATATAGATTGGCTTAATTAGTGTAGTGATATCTTTTGATGTTGGTATATAGATTTGGCTTGATTAGTGTAGTGATATCTTTTGATGTTGGTATATAGATTGGCTTGATTAGTGTAGTGATATCTTTTGATTAGTGTAGTGATATCTTTTGATTAGTGTAGTGATATCTTTTGATTAGTGTAGTGATATCTTTTGATGTTGGTATATAGATACAGTAACAGCGTCTCGTTAAAGTCCAGTTGAGATCTCTTTCAATCAGATTTCACTTTCTACAATATTTACCAATATATAGTATATCACATATTTAACATATAATATCAACTAATTTACCAACATATAATATATCACATATTTAATATATAATTACAACTAATTTACCAATATATAGTATATCACATATTTAACATATAATATCAATTAATTTATTAATATAAATTCAGTATTATTTTGTCAATGATCGTAGCCTTGTACCTAACATCTTTGTTACCTTGTTATATTTGTTATATTTGATTGAAACAAAACTATAAATCAGTTTATTTAGAGCCGCATAACAACAATTATCAAATATTCTACAGAAAATCTATCATTTCTTGGAGTCCAAAGAAAACATTAAAGATGTTGAAATTTAAAGTCTATATATTGTTCTTGAAACAATACTAGAGCTTTCCAAGGAAATCTTGAGCATATATGCATTCCCAAAATAAGAAGCATATTCTCTTCGTTCATTGCACAAAAGTCGCACATTGATGTATTAAATATTTTAGATGTATAGAAAAATGTGCCCGTTGCTACAATACACATGAGAAACTTGTATTCAAACGTTCCTAGTTTGGAACTCAGCGTACATTTAAATGGTATCTCGTGTATAAGTTTCCAGTTAAAATGATGATTTTTGAATACGCATTCCCAAACTTCTTCCGATGATATTGCAATTTCTTGTTGTTATATCTTATTTGTGTAAAGAAACTTACAAGCTTTTTTATTTTGCACTAGTTTTTTTCATTAATTTTGGACTCGGTTTAAGAGAGATTATCCATACTTTTGAAATAGAAATAACTAGTGTATGGTATTTTAAGGCATCTAATGTGTTCTTTGAGTACAGGTTAAAAAAATTTCGTTCAAATTAAAAGTCTGTTTTCTGTAAATGAGTATATATCTACAACAAACTTGTTACCTTTTTCTATCTAATCTAGCTATACTAAAATTTATATTTTGCGTGTAATTTTATCTTGTTTCAGAAAGGTTGCTCTGATTCAGTGGTATATTTTTTTCTGTAATTTTTTTTAAAAAAGCACCATGCTTCCAGTATATGTTTGTAAAAAATATTTACATTCATTTTATGAATTCGATGTTGTGGTCAAGTTACCTTCAAGAAAAAAGCACCATCTACTTTTTTAATTATTACTAATGCAGATGTTTTCCAAACTTCATTCTCTTTATTTAAAATTCTGTATAGACTTCAGAGACTAGAAAATAATCATGTCTACACAATATAGGAAGAGAATGATTGAAGTGCTAAGTGAATTGTTTCTCTTCTGGATATAGATTTTGCTATATGTCAATAAGACCATATTTTTTCTATAAACTTACTAAAAATATATCTAGTATTTGGCCTTGTGTTCACGTTGCTCCCTTAGTTTATACAAAGTAGGATCGATTATTATATTAAAGTCCACACCAATAAGAAGTACTTCTGTACCATATTAAAGTTCACACCAATAAGAAGTACTTCTGTACCATTTTAAAGTCCACACCAATAGGAAGTACTTCTGTGCCATATTAAAGTCCACACCAATAAGAAGTACTTCTGTACCATATTAAAGTCCACACCAATAAGAAGTACGTCTGTACCATATTAAAGTCCACACCAATAAGAAGTACTTCTGTATCATATTAAAGTCCACACCAATAAGAAGTACTTCTGTACCATTTTAAAGTCCACACCAATAAGAAGTACTTCTGTAACATATTAAAGTCCACACCAATAAGAAGTACTTCTGTAACATATTAAAGTCCACACCAATAAGAAATACTTCTGTACCATATTAATGTTAACACCAATAAGAAGTACTTCTGTATCATATTAAAGTCCACACTAATAAGAAGTACTTCTGTAACATATTAAAGTCCACACCAATAAGAAGTACTTCTGTACCATTTTTCCTATATATTCTTCCAGCTTAGATATAAAGCCTGAATCGTCATTATTTGGCCCGTATACGTTTATAAAAGTAATATCTAATTTTCAATATATCCGTGTATTGTAATGATTTCGCCACTCAATAAATCACGATAACTATTAATTCCAAGCTAAAATTGAAAATAAAACAGACTAGCTACCCCCCTAAACTACTTTTTCTATTTCTACAAGAAACGATTACACAGACGCGAGACATGATTTATTGAATGCGTTTCTTGTATGAAGTATACACCTATCTTTTTATCACGAATCCAATTGAAAATCTGCAGCCTCTTCTAAGTTTCTCCCCTTTTTATATTTAAGGTACCTATCTTATGTTTGGATTCACTATTGTTCGACAACTTATTCCTTCCACAGCAAGGACAAAAGTGAAAATGAAGCATAAAACAGAAAGAACAATGTACTGTGAAGAAGAAGCAGGGTGCGGAAACTGCCCCACCCAAAGTATATAAAATATATGAGAAGAAAAAATATATTAGGTGGGTAAAAACAAAAAAGCTTCCTTCACAGCCTATTTAAATCAAATGGGAAAAGCAAATTAATATTAATATTAATTAAGATAGAGACAGCTGTACACAAAATATCAAAGCATTGCTACGATTAGACAAACAACATGGAGAACAGTTATATAATAATAATAATAATAATAATAATAATAATAATAATAATAATAACAATAATAATAATACGCATTCTAATAAATATACAACTAGCATGATATACATGTCTAGATAAGTAAAAGAAAAAAAAGCAATATTTTTGTACTACTAATAAGACAACGCACCTCTAAATATTATTAATTCACCACGTGAAGGAGCGAAAGAAAGAGAGCAGGAGAGAGATTGGACGGGGAAAATAAAAGCAAGGATTGTTCCTTTTCTTTTTGATAATAGTGTCTCCTATGGCTGTGCTTCTTAATTTCACGGTGATGAGGTTTGGTCCTACTGCATCTGTATTTTCCCTGGGCAGTCTACGAGCAATATCAGTGTCCCAAGTGGAGATCTGGAGAAACCTTCGAGACGACATCTGCAGCCACCCTTTGTCTACACTTTTTCTCGTCAATGCCGATATATTTTATGTTATTTCTGCGAGAATGCTGTTCATTCCTGTTGGCGCGTTTTCAAGCCCCTTTAACTTTACTTTCCTGATCTTTGTTTTCCTCCAACAGATCGGAATTCTTCTTTTCGAGAATTCTCACACGGCATTCCAGATTTTGCTCTGGCTTTCGAGATCAAAAATATACGGCCGTCGTACTGACCAAACATCTTTTACACGTGATTCTTAATCTCTCCCTCGATGAACCTTTTCAAGTCATCCATCACAGACCCCATCAACTTCGTAAGTTTATTGATTTCTGCAGTTTATCTGGCAAGGACTCGAAGAGAGCCTCGGACAGAAAATTTTCTCGACGCGTTTTCACATCCTCCAGTTCATCCATGCTTTGAGACATATTAACCTTTGTTTTTGTTGACTCTTCTTCGTGGAGCTTCCTGACTTAATTGTCTGCAGTATCAAAGGTGGTCAACTGATATATCAACGGGTATTTCAAGTATATATGCAGAGATATGTGTAGCGATACCAAATCTGTGAAAATCACATATTTTCCATTTGTAAACCCAGGATAATGTAATTTTGAAAGAGAGTTGTAGTGTACATCCGCTTTCAAAATATACCTCATTCATTGCTTCTCCCTCTAGAATTGACTTACACGTCTTAAGGGTCATCAGACCAGTTCAGAATGACACAATACATCATGAATAACACTGTAATATTTTTCAATAGTTCCTTTGAGAGAACTTAAAAATACTATCACACGTTGAAAAAATGTTACTAGTCCTTTCTCCGCTGTGGTTTCATCTGTCAGAAGTATCACGAATAGAAGAAAAATTCAAAAATGTAACCCTGATTTCGATGTAAATGATACCGGCATGGAAAATAATCCGTTAAGATAGAACTTAACTCAGCAAAATTACCCCAAATGATAGATATAGATATGCCCTATGTGCTGTGTCCGATTACCAGTAAAAGTACTCCGAAATAGTTTTCTGTGTGAAAAACTTCGCAGTATCAAAACCAACTGATGTATTCATTGTGGCAGCCATCTTGGATTCTAAACGATTCCTAAGTTGACTTAATGTTTGACATTGTGGCCATATGTGAGATCCATTTGTTTGTCGTTCCATCCCTAAAACTATCACACTGTGATTAAGTATGTCATTAAGCTCACTTTATTACAAATTAGTGGCCGCAGCATCATACAATTTTGTGTGAGTTCAACGTCATATCCTCCATGTTGGTATGGCATTCATGTCTTTTGAGCACATTTCTAATGATCTACACTCTGTATTGTAAAGTAACTGCAGTAAACCGGTCATTATTACAATCAAATCTGTTTCCGATCACTGCAATATGTGCAAGATCATTTTACCATGAAGAAACTTTTGTATTATGCAATAATAATTTCAAGAAACAGAATATAAATTTTCAGTCATTGCCTTGGCGTTCTGGCGATCAGGTCTGTTTAAAAATGTCACCTAAGTCGTTTCAGGTTGCTGATACTCATTAATAATAAAGGTTAATGGGATACCTTGATGTTCATTCAATTATAAAGAATACAAATGTACTTTTGTATAGTGGTCCCCCTCTTGATGAAAGCCACCCAATTTATAAGGCCACCTTGCCTGACACGCAAAAAGTATATTTTATCTATCTTGTACCCCTTATGAGGGCCACCCTTGTTATAAGGCTACCATTTTACTACAGAAAGGATGGTTTTTGTAGGAGGAAGACCATTGTACTATCATTCATTTTTCATAAATAAGACTTTAATGTCGTTTTGCAAATTGGAAAAGCCCCATACATATATTTTCAAACAGACTAAATGATTTGTCCGTCATGTAAATAAAGGCGAGCATCCTTCTTTTGTCTCAATATTATGAGTGCATGAGTCTGTCAATATTATTCTAGTGTATGGAAGAAAGTATAAATTGCTTTTTATTCGTATGTTTTAGGCATTCCAGCAATTACTGTGATTGATGATGAAGGTTGGAGTAAGCTCTCCCACGGACACTCTTACAATGCGCTTGGAGGAGTTGCCCTAATAATAGGTTTAGAAACAAAGAAAATTCTCCACATTGGAGTACGGTATAAATGCTGCTACATCTGTGCAAGAACATAGTCTGTTGGTTGCAAAGCTAGGGACCATGAATGTTTCAAAAACTGGGAGATGTCGAGTCAGGCTATGGAAGCCGATGTTGTACTGGAGGGTTTCCTAAAAGCCAATGATTATGGCATACGATACATGAACGTAATAGCAAATGGAAAACAAGGGAAGAAGGTTTGACATTGTGGCCATATGTGAGAAAGCTGGAGTGTTCCATCATGTTCGCAAATGTCTAAGGTCTAATCTTGAAAAACTGGCGGATGAGAAGACGATCTACAAAGATAAATGAAATTTAACCAAAGTCACATGAATAAGACAAGTTAGTGTTGTGCGTTGCTCCACCCGCACAATCTCCTGTATAGCTGACAAGAAAAAAGCAGCCAAACAACTGACCAAAGATATACTAAATTGAGTATATCATATATTTGGCAAACACGACAACATGCCGATTATTACAAAGGAACAACGGGAACATCTTCCATACAAGCGAAACAGCAAACATGATTCTGGCTTTGATAATGATCATGATGTTTTACTGGAGCAGGCCAAGTTGTGGTCAGAGGGGTCATTATTTGATACCCAAGAGGAGTCATTATATGGATCTGACTTAAAGATTACAGACTGCTATCAACGTCCTCTGCAGCATATTAGTACAGGTTTAGATAAGGTGACCTCAAAAAGTGAACGGTTAATCGGGAACTTTACTACAAATCTTGCAGACTGTTGGATGCATATTAGATGAAAATATCAATAAGGGAATATAATCAACAGATGTAACAGGGGATCATGGCACATGCGATGTTTAGCAGAGTCTCGTTATGCCCAACGTAGTCAGCAAAGGTGTGAAACCAGTCAACTGGAAGTAAGGTAGGCGATACTTTCATGCAGCTTTATTATAAAAGAAAAAAAAAACGTTTGGAACACTGTAACATCTCCACAAACAACATGAGACAAAGGCAAGAAGAGGGAAACGAAAAACACATGCTGCAAAAGAATCGATCAGCATGAGAGTTAGGCGGGAGTACGACAGCGAGGCAATAAACGTAACACCTGATTTCACAGAAGAAGAGCTTAACCACAAAGTCGAAGAAGTTATTGAGAAAATAAAAACATAGAGATCACAGGAGATATCACTGAAAACATAACACGTCTTCAATCTTCGTGTATTGGTGAATGAATCGTAACAGTAATGAAACAAAAAATGTGAGGGTTAAAGTCAAACTGGTGGGACTGATGAAAGATCCCACCATGGTGGGACTGATGAAAGATCCCACCAACAAATGTTAGCTTGCAAGTCCTGATGGTCAAGTTAATGATGACAGTGGAAATGTTGGCTTGATAGAAATAACAGTTTTATTATATGAAAAGCCAATATCCCTTACTCAAGCAGCCTAACTGAAATCTGTCAATGACTTTTGCCTAGAGGTTCGTGGTGGAAAGTTAGCCATCAAGAAAATTTTTTATTATTATTATCAATGTCAAGGGCCACATAATAGTACATAAACGCCTTAGCTGGATTTCGTTGTGAGAACTGAAAATCCTCACAAGCTTTATACTGAAAGGTCATTTAAAGACACAGACCCATGACCTAAAATCCTGTTGCCCAAGCTGACTGCTTTCTGTAAGAAAAGCATTCCATCTAGAAATAGCCGCACTTTGATACGGCAAAAACCCTGGTATTGAAGAACCATAAATATGGGTATGCACAGCATTATTGTATATGTATTTATTACTCAGTAAATACATTTTTGATATACCTATTTAACAAAGAGGATAATTAAATGTATGGATAAATACCATATTGATCTATGGATACTATAATTAAATGTTTCAAGACTCATTTAAATATAATTACCAAAATCGACGGTAACTAAAGTGACCCAGTTGAAAAAAAAACATAGACACAGATCGCCGCCGCTGAACACGCCAAGAAATCAAAGTGATTATAATGTCAGTCCTTCTACATGTTCCAGCAAACAAAATAGACCCTAACTTGTTATAATTCTGTGTAATGACAGATCTTGGTCCATGCTGGACACAAGTAAATACACATAAATGCCTTATCAATGAACCAGAAGTGGATAATTTATTTTTCTCATACTTTTGCAGTTATTTGTAGCAAACATGTACTTTGCAACCTTGTTGAGCTAAACTTGGCTATCGGCATGAGAAAAATTTGGCTTTCTTTATCATCTGTTTTACTTTAAATATTATATATAAAGGACATCTTTCGAGGAGACAAAATAATGTAGTTATATGAATGTCCTCAATAGACAGGTCTAAATCTATTTAATTATTTAAAATGCTGTTTTCAACAGCAAAGTATCATAGTTTATTTATAACATTGTTGACACATACTGATCATGGTACAGGCAATTATTTCATTATCAATGAGTCATCATTCAGCGCAAATATTATAAATTGAGTCATCATTCAGTGCAAAATTGTGAATTGCCCTTGATCAAGGTATTCATTATTCAGACTTTCAAAGCAAATTATCACGTATTTTTCCTCTATTTTTCATTGCAAAATTCCGAAAAGGTACAGCCAAATTGCCACAGGTAGAACATGTTGTCCTTAGAGGCGTGGAAATCGAGGATAGCGGAGCCATTCTTCATGTGCTTCTACTTCACAAACTTCATCTAGGCTTAGTGCCTAACTGCATGAATATACATTTTTTATGGGCAGACATGGTAGGATGTTTATCTTGACGGCTTTGTCCATCAGTCCGTTCGTGAACTGGTGAATTTGTATGGTTTTGGTACAATAACTGGTGAATTTCATTCCACATACCTTACTCCAACTTCAGTTGGACTGGGTCATCAAGACCCATACTGTATAGCAGTTAAATTGTGCTAAAGAGAACTCTATATCATCAATATATATTGGCATTCGTTCTTATTTCTTTCTAGCACAATTAATTTCATCATTGCAAGGCATATTTACCTCAAATAATTCGTTGCATGCAATTTATGTTTGATTTACCCTATTACATGTATTTATTGAGAACAGATGCAAAATCAGGGTCACTTTCCTGAAAACATAAACACTTTAAAATCCTGAGTCTTAAAAAATACCATGTACAGTTCGATTTCTATGTAGCCCACACAAATGTGTTGCCAAAGATGTTCTATACCAGATTCATTTAAGTCTTCCTTCTTTATGGTACGAGTAAAAGTTAAATTTGATCCAAGTTTGCATTCAAATTAATAATTTACTGGCATGCAGGAAAATTGATATTTTTTTAATCATAGTTTCTACATTGATTTTCTTCTTCTTCTATTTTCCTTTCAATACAGGTTTTATTTATTTCTTTAGCAAGATTTATGGACAATTTTTGGCTGCCTGGAAATACTTATTATTTGTTATATAAAGTATAAACGCTGTTCATGTATATAACAATTATTCGTTGAAAGTTGGTAAGGGATACATAATTCCTGGATACTGTCGTAAATAGTATTAATGTTCTATTGCAGACAGTTTTATTTCTTACAGTTGTTGTTATTGCTTTGTTTTCATTTGTGCACCTATACAATCACAAAACATACATAAGCTACAACAAGCTTAACCACTTCTTTCAATACGAAACTGTAACAGTTTAAATTACTCTTTGATTAAACAAGTTTTCCCAAAACATAATACATATATCTTCTATTCTATTTCATGGAAATATTGATTAGAATTATTCAGTCTTTAAGAATTTTGTTTTATTGGCATGAAAGAGATATTTATAAAAATAATTTGTATTCCGAATTACCCCCAGATTTTTTTTTACATATTCCATATTACATTTAGTTGTATTATTTTTTCTGATCTCTGATACTGCATATGAAGTCCATTAGGATTATTATGTTACTATGTATGAAGGGGACCATTAGGATTATTATATTACTATGTGTGAATGGGACCATTAGGATTATTATGTTACTATGTGTGAAGGGGACCATTAGGATTATTATGTTACTATGTATGAAGGGGACCATTAGGATTATTATGTTACTATGTGTGAAGGGGACCATTAGGATTATTATGTTACTATGTATGAAGGGGACCATTAGGATTATTATGTTACTATGTATGAAGGGGACCATTAGGATTATTATGTTACTATGCATGAAGGTGACCATCTGGTAGAAGATGTCAAAACATCTCAAGTCAAGTTGACTTATATTTAACCACACATACCATGGTTGTTTTAGTTGTGATTTTCTTTATTAAGAAGTCAGCAAAATGATCTTTGGTTCATACAATTTAACTTCGATTCAGAACCTAGGAATATTTTATTTTTTAACAGATTATAGCTGTATTAATGTCTTGAATAATGTTAATCATTTTTGGATAGAGCTTTTTAAGAAAATACAATTTATGTCATACCAAATTTATGTCATACCAGCTTTGTATAAGCTTCTTTAATTTGTATGTTATTCATCTCAGTATTAATATTCTTTGTTGTTTAAATTCTGTAAAATGATATTAATCAAACTCAGTGTGTTGGTTAATATATGTGACTGTAATGACATGTTTTTACTAGTTAGACATGCACTCGAAGCACAACTAAAGTTGTGGAAAGCGTACCTGTATGTCTGACTCAAAATTCCTCAGCCCTTCGGAAACAAAATATGCACTGAAAAACCTATCTGTTATTTGTACATAAGCAATATATTCTGATACTTCTCCCATGTTTTGATGCAAATGGGACACCATACTTTTCTTTACAATAGTCCCAACATGGTCACTTTTAAATTTTTACTCTCTCCTACCATCATTCACAATCGCTAAATTTCTACGTAAATTCAACATACTTCTTTTAAAATAATAATAGTAGCAGCTTTATACACCTTTTCTGATTCTGTACATGTTTTGTTTTTCTTTTACATATTGACAGTAAAGGGAGATAAGTACAATTTGTCAAAGATTGATACTTGAACAGGTAAGAAAGCAACTTTTGCTGGTGTTATATTATTTTAAACCTATTAGTTTTGGAAGGAGACTTTCTGATGCTTACACTGATGTATAACATGACCAGCTTTACTTCAAAAATATATGTGATATTGGACTTATACAGTTAGTTATCACAAAATCCATGACCAGCTTTCCTTCAAAAATATATGTGATATTGGAATTATACAATCAGTTATCACAAAATCCATGACCAGCTTTACTTCAAAAATATGCGATATTGGACAAATACAATCAGCTATCACAAAAGGCATGATCAACCTTAACTCGAGGGAACAATGACCGAAAGTCCAGTTTTGTTTTTATTTTGGTTTTGGATCAGGTCTACTGTAACACTATATGGAGAACATGTTCAGACCACAGCACGAAAACTATACAGACCGTATGAGAGTAACAAGGAAGGCGAGACCATTCAGAGACCGCTTTACTTTGATACCCATAGTGTCAGCAATCTAGGCGATATTCTCATTGACCACCTGTGTATTGAGCATTTCTAACTATGACCACCTGTGTATTCAGCATTTCTAACTATGACCACCTGTGCATTGAGCATTTCTAACTATGACCACCTGTGCATTGAGCATTTCTAACTATGACCACCTGTGCATTGAGCATTTCTAACTATGACCACCTGTGCATTGAGCATTTCTAACTATGACCACCTGTGCATTGAGCATTTCTAATTATGACCGCCTGTGCATTGAGCATTTCTAACTATGACCACATGTGCATTGAACATTTCTAACTATGACCACTTGTGCATTGAGCATTTCTAACTATGACCACCTGTGCATTGAACATGTCTAACTATGACCATTTGCCTAGTTTTACTTTTAACCTCAACGATTGCCGTTGGAAATTTTGTATCAAACTCGCCATCATTTCTTTCGTACTTTAAAGACAACCACTAGCTATCAATGTGATCTGAATGTGTCACGATTTATCGGTGTAGAGTATCAAATTTAATAGTCATTTGCATAAAATAATGCCGACCTCTTAGAAATTGGAAGACTTGCATTCGTACATTTTGCCGTTAATAATTCGTTTTATATGCAAGATCATTGCACACCCGCATTGTGTGAAACTGCTTACTCAGTTGACACTAATGCTAAAAAAGTGAATAATTTGAACAGATACGGGGAAGTTTGTTGAATATTGCCAGGGATACAGGAGGATGGTACTACGTATCATTATAATTTGAGCCAAGACATATTAATTTGGGGGATCATGTTAATATAACTTGATAACAGTTGTATAGATGTCTCACACAAAGCTTTGTTAAAAAATGATCCAAATCCAGAATTTGTCAACTTTTCCATTAAATACAAAGACAACATAATGCAATACAATGAGGAAATTAGCATAGAACAAAACAAAATCCGAATAAACAAAAAATAAAATAATAAAAACCCCACTAATATTTGAGCAAATCGACATCATATGGGATCTAGACGGATTTGCTGGATACCAGGTAGAATAAAAGAAATAAAATACGCCAGAAAATCCAAGCAGTGGCACAAATTTGATGCTTTAATGACTTAAATCTTGAAATTTTTTGTCCGCACCGTGAGGAATCGACAAGTGTAATTGATTAATTTTTCTATAATGTGAACAGTTTCACGTCTCTTTTTCAACTTGTGTGAGATTCTACTTGTCATTTATTGATGTAAAGAAAAAAAAAGGACTCTGGCTGGGCAGCAGACGACACATTGGCGATAAATGATGGACGACTTACATGCAAACCGCTAGGTTACATTCAAGCAAAATTCATGCCATTTGTCACTAATGGAAAGGGGGGGGGGGGGGGCAAAAAGCAACAGAAAACAGAAAAACAAGGATAACATTGTCTTCTCCAAAATCCTTTTTCAGGACATGCATCCCCTCTATAGTTCGCTTTCTTATCTTGCCTCCTTGGTCTGTATGTAAACGTCATTGAAGCATCTCTATTATTTTCATCCTTTGTCATGCTTGTTTCGAATTTATTTCAGGTTGAATTCACCCTGTCCGCCCCAAGTTTATGTGGGGACAGTTGCCGCACGTCCAAGAAGAATAGAAGAGAAGCTGTCAAAAACAAAATAGGATTTGCTAACCTTGAGATCAAAGCGCCATGAAAACGTTTGCCAAGGTCATTTGTAAAATAAAAAAAGTTTTTTTTTTACAATGTGAAATAAATGTGTCTTGTTATTTTAAAATCTTCATATATGTTCAATTCCTAAATAAAAAAGGCATAGTTGCTTGACATTTGTGGTTGCTTATTGAGATCTACCTTTTGTGAGCCCTACAGGTGAGCTAACTACAGAAAATATTGACTAAAACCATTGTCAGAAGAGCGCTTTCCCAACGTAAAGAAATGTACGCTCTCTTCCCATTATCGGTGTAAATGTGATTTCTCGTGTCTATGCCCTTTTATGTATTCTCGCTCTATTTTGTGTCCTTTGTAACTTCAAATGGGGTTATACTTTGATTCCTTAAAATTGGAATGAAGAATAGATTTATTCCTGAGATGCTGAATAATAGTTTCGTTCATCCGTGGATTATACAAACGAAAAAAGAACGAACACTAATTTTGGGTTTTTAACCTTTAAACGGGCATTACATTTGTAAATTTTCTTCCTGGTTCTTTGAGCTTCCATAGATGTGCAGATATAAACTAGTAAATATATATATATATATATATATATATATATATATATATATATATATATATATATATATATATATATATATATATATATATATATATATATATATATATATAATAATAATAATTTTTTAAAAACGGTCCGGATGACTATGGCGAACAAAGCAGAAAATAGAGATCAATGTGAATTTTCGTCAAGGAAGAAAGGACGGAAAGAAAAGTTTAATTTTTATATCAGCATATAAACTTTAGCACAAAAATTACTGTTTTCCTCATGGCGACTTATAGTTGATGGTTCAATACTCACACTAGGCCGTTCAGTGTCACCTTCGGACTTTATTATGCTGACTCCGGCCAAATGCGAGTGAGAGTTTTCCATTTTGTCCAAGATGATAAAACACGCTTGCAAGGTGTTCATTTTGTGGGGGCGGTTGGAGCCATTATTAAGGTAAACAAAAAGTGAAGTAAGAATAAGATTTTCAAGATTAAATTACCAATCTTGGAATTTTCCATTTTGTAAAATGTTGTATTGGTTGAATACGGACACATTACGGGCTTTTTAAGGACCCGTAAAAAATTCCTGATGTGATATATCAATGAGGTACTAAAGCGGTATATCCAGGCAGAGCTGTATTGACGTTTGTGTATAACCATTCTTTTTATGTTTGATGTTTACACGACTGAATTTTTTTTTCGTGTACCCGTAGAACTGTTGTGACGATGAAACATATACAGCTATAGTTAAGTATGACATTTAGACTCTGTAAGCCAATATTGATTAAATTATTCAACGATAATGTTAGATTGATCTTTGCTTCGAATATTTATCACAAACCTTCGATTTTTTCGTACACACACACACACACACATACATACATACACACACATTTTCAGATCTGCCTACATTATTACTACTAAGGTATAACCTGAACTCTAACGCACATTCATTGGTACACTTTATTGAAAATTACGATGGCATAAACAGATGAAATAAGAAAAAGTATCACAGACAGGTGTCTGTTTTGAAAACATCAATAATGTAGCCATTGTCTCGAAGGAGGACTTCCGGTTTGACAGGAGTCTGTTTTGAAAACATCAATAATTTTGCCAATCTCTCGAAGGAGGACGTCCGGTTTGACAGGCGTCTGTTTTGAAAACATCAATAATCTAGCCATTGTCTGGAAGGAGGACTTCCGGTTTGACTCGGAGAAGCTGCTCTAAGTAAACAGCAGCCAAAGTTGTTAGGTAATATGGGCAAAATGTGATTGTAGATTGATGTGATGTCACTTTTCTAATGTTTCTATGCATTAAAATAAGGAAACGGAATTTTATATTTATAGACAGGTAAATATATTCATGATTGTTTGCAAACAAGTTATATGCAAACAAGCATTGGCTGTGGAAAGTCTAGCCAAGTACAAGTACATACCATGTACTACTATTGTCAAAGGCTTTAAATTTTACTGTTTAATGCACTAAATTCGTTGACCATGAAATACCAAAAGGTAGGTTACCTTTAATAATAAAAAATGTGTGTTTTTCCCACATTATGGTCGTATTTTATGTGTTGGAAACAATGAATGAGGATATGGTGGACTGAGAGGGTCTTAACAAATGCAAAATTAGAAACTTGCCAAATAAAGCAAAACAAAACAATAAACAGTATATTTAATTGCCTTTTGAAGTATAAGTTACAATAATACTTGCAGAACATCAACAAAATATATGTGTCAGATGAATACGCAATTGAAGTTTGGTGCTGATTGTGAATTTTTATAAAATCAAGCCAAGAATGTAATTTGCAAAATGAAAATTAGTCCTATTGGCGTGAAAGTAAAGTTTCTTTTCGCATCAAACCCGAAATTCAAATATATTTCCTGGATGGCTGTCGGATAATAAATTTGACCAAATTACACTGCATGTACCTAATTTTACATTGCTTCCTGTTTAGTTTTTTTTTTCTTTGTTTTTTTTTCTCCTTCTTTTTTGTGCTATTAAGTATGGATGTGTGAGGAGAATGATCAGACTGCTATAAAGTTGGTTGGTCATAAAAAGCATCTAGGTTCTGCTAGTATCATATAAGCAAGTTGCGGTTGCAGCGGGAAAAAAAAAACTTTTTTTGTCGAAGCCAGTCCTAAAGCTGTTTCCGGCTGTTGAAGTAAAAGGTACGATATTAATAAAAAATCTATTTGGGACACGCTGGCAACAGGTGGCGGTGTTGCTCAGCTGAATTAATGTATTGCTGCCACTGCCGTCCCAGGTATATCACAATAAATACTCTTCATCATAGATGAGGAGATTACCTAATGGTGGAAAGCGGTCTTGGATCAAATTGAATGTTGTAATGATAAGATAAACAAAACTATTGAAAGGTGAGGTGTGTATCAAGGTGTCTCCACCATAAATGTGATAAGTGATAGTGGAGGGTCTGAAAAAGTCACACAGACATACCGACAATTTTCCAGGCAGGGTTGGGATTATCATTGCAGCAGAGACATAGGAAATCCTACACATCAAAATCAGAAACAAACATTGTTGTATATGCTCCCATGCAGATAGAAAACAACTTCCAACTAGGGATAAATAGTGTTTTAAAAACTGGACTTATATAAGTAAGAGTGTGGAGGCTGACATAATAGTACTGGAATTCAGGTTAGATGAGGAGAGACTTGGGGTCAGAATCCTCAGATATATGAAGATAATAGCAACTGGGGACAGTTCAGTGTATGCTCGTATGCGTGAAGAGAATTCGCTTGGAATAGAGACGTTGTTTAGTTGGAGTGTGCAATTGATGTGTACAAGTAGTTAAAGTCCAATCTGAACAAAAATGGTACAGGACAAACCACACATAAAAGGAAGAGACAAGCTAAAATGGTCACGAAGATTCAACTTGCAATCGCAGTTGGATGTACGATAGAGTTAATATTGGAAGCGGACAGGAAAGAAAGTGCAAGAACTCTGGTACATGATATATGAGAAATAGCATCTATTACATTTCGAGATTCATCATTGCTGTTCCAAATGTCGTCATGCAAATGCTAAAGGAAAGAGTGTAATGAAACCAAGCGTTGAAGAAGATAACACAATTGAGGAGCAAAATACAGACGGAACATAAAAAAATCCTAGGTTATGTCAGCAGATTTTAAATGGCTGGTTGTAGCGAGGATATGGAAGAATCTTGAATTTTAACCTAGCTGCAATCAGAATGTTTGAATGAGATAAATTGTGATCTGGATGTGTTTTTGGGATACGGAAGCTTGTGGGGCAAGTAGGTTGATTGGCAACTTTAAAATTAAATTAGCTAAACATTGGATGGTAATCCGATCAAATTTGATGGTGAGAAGAAATTCAAAAGTTCCATCAGACACTCTTGGCACGCTTTGTGTTATAGTAGTGCTTTGAGATGAAAACTGGATACCCACTGACCCCACGAGGTGTGGGAAAGGGTTACCAATGCAAAGGCTGGCGAGGTTATCCAGTATCGTGTACGTTATGAGAGCTAGGTCTCTGAGTTTTAACGAACCAATATCAGGAAATACCAGGCCTTAAAGTTTGGTTGAGGAAAAGGTAAGTGAATCTGACAATGCGTGTTTAACTAGACGGCCCGAAAACCTTATCGAAAGTATAGACCAGTAAACGAATCAATCACCAAGTTCCAGTCCATTAGTGGTGTTTGGCATTGAAAAAAGATAAAAAAAAGGATTAACAGCCTCTAATTTCGGTGCCATTATTCCTCTGAGATACAAGA
Organism: Margaritifera margaritifera; assembly: GCA_029931535.1. Classification (NCBI taxonomy): domain Eukaryota; kingdom Metazoa; phylum Mollusca; class Bivalvia; order Unionida; family Margaritiferidae; genus Margaritifera; species Margaritifera margaritifera. Next base: position 248,859 of record JAQPZY010000995.1, on the reverse strand, counting down.
CCGCTTACCAGAAGACTTATCTACTCAGTCTTTAAGGGAAACATCCATACACGGCAGGGGCTTGAAGAAGGGGAGGTTACTCTAAATGAGTATGTACTGAAGCAGGAGTGTCTAGGCAAATCAGTTGGCATAGAGAAAGCAGAGTTCATGATTGACCACCAGCTTTCATTCTTAGCAAGTAGTCTGGCTGGTATTGATTTGGAGAAAAGTCAGAAGGGTTGAATAGAAATAATACAAAGACTTTCTGCATAAAAAAATGAATGAAGCATGTCAACATGTCAAAAACGTCTGCTTGGAGATACACAAAGGCCAACTGAGACTGAAAAAGCGGACAAATATTATTTTCACTGTCAGGGACTTGCCAGTATCACAGGTTGTTCTTAGTTAGATGTTATCGTCCGTCGCACACGCCCACATAATATGTTCAGAGACTGAACATTAAGGGATAGCCATCTATGACACAATATATATTGCCTAAGCTGCAAATCTTTTGCAACAATGCGCTTTTACCGGAGCCTTCATGTTCGCGCCATCGGAAAATTCCAGACATTCGAAGTAGTGCAGAAATAGAGGTGAGATTAATTAAAGTCGTGTGCTCTATAATCACAAAATATGCACACTCATAGGTATTGTCCAGCTGTATGCAGTAGTCATTAATTAAATCTTTTCTCTAAAATTAAAGCTCTGAAGATATATAAGATATATATATATATATATATATATATATATATATATATATATATATATATATATATATATATATATATATATGTGTGTGTGTGTGTGTGTGTATGTGTGTGTGTGAGAGAGAGAGAGAGTGAGTTTGTGTTTCATATAATTGCCAATATTTTTTTATTTTCAAACTACACTCTGGACAAGTAAATAAAACGAAATTTTACCTGCCCTGCGTTAGGGTAGCAGTTCAGATAATTCTGTGCAATGGAGTTTTGATATTTTTAACTACAGACTGATGATGCCTTTTTAAAAGCTGAACTGCATGCATGTGATAACTCCCAGAACACCAGAAAGACTCCTTGATTCAGGCTATACAGATTGTCCACATAAAAAATTGAAATTTCCATCAAGCTTTTCATGAATCCTTATTGTACGTTTGATAAAATCCCCCAATACTGAACAGAGAAAGCTCTAATGCCGTTCAGGGAGTTTCAGATGCATGGAATTGTTACATTTTCTTTGGTTTATATTTCTGTGCATATTAAAATCTTTAAATGAAATGAATGACCAATGTATAGATTTATCTATTGATGTTCCATATACTTGATAATATTTAATTTGTTTGATCGAAAGTACTACTACTCATGTTAATGCACACATATATTGCAAAACGATTTAGTATATACCCGCAGTTTTGTCCCATACTTTGCCCGAAAAGGTGCAGAACTTTCACATTTTCTGCTTCAGAAGCTGTGTTCGGTGAATCATCTCACATAGATGGATAGCATATGAATTTGTCCTGGACAAGTAGTATGACCGAAATGTAACAGACGTCTTTGGAAGGTGTTGATGGTGACCCATGTCTTCCATGATTTCATAGATCTGAGAAATACATTGCAACTCCCCTTCAGCGTTTAAGATAGATAACTGACACTTATCATCAACTTAAACACACGTACGGTTTGCATTTTCATGATTCAACGCAAGTGGTCGGGACGAATCTGGTTGCTGTAGTAGGTCCTGAATGGAGTTAATCAGTACGAACAATGTTAAACAATGTGGCCAACTGCAGAATTCGCTTGGTATTTAAATATGACAGCAGATTCAGTATTCACTAAAACGGATTTCATAAAAATTTGGCTTCTCTACCTTTTTCCTGTTTGCCATCTCTTTTAAAGTTTGATTCCAAATACATGTAACAAACCATGATTTTGATACGAATCCAGGCTCCAAAGTACATATGACTCTGCTGACCAGACATCCAAATTGGGATCCTGTCAATCTAAAAGTGACCCTCGCAACAACCGCTCTATAAGTGATAGACTGAGATCATGAAGACCAGCAGTGAAATTCCTTGGGAAAGCCATCTCACATAGATGGATAGTATATTAATTTGGCATGGAGAAGTAGTATGAGTGTATTGTAACAGACCTGGAGAAGTAGTATGAGGGTATTGTAACAGGCCTGGAGAAGTAGTATGAGGGTATTGTAACAGACCTGGAGAAGTAGTATGAGGGTATTGTAACAGACCTGGAGAAGTAGTATGAGGGTATTGTAACAGACCTGGAGAAGTAGTATGAGGGTATTGTAACAGGCCTGGAGAAGTAGTATGAGTGTATTGTAACAGACCTGGAGAAGTAGTATGAGTGTATTGTAACAGACCTGGAGAAGTAGTATGAGGGTATTGTAACAGACCTGGAGAAGTAGTATGAGGGTATTGTAACAGACCTGGAGAAGTAGTATGAGGGTATTGTAACAGGCCTGGAGAAGTAGTATGAGGGTATTGTAACAGACCTGGAGAAGTAGTATGAGGGTATTGTAACAGGCCTGGAGAAGTAGTATGAGGGTATTGTAACAGGCCTGGAGAAGTAGTATGAGGGTATTGTAACAGACCTGGAGAAGTAGTATGAGTGTATTGTAACAGACCTGGAGAAGTAGTATGAGTGTATTGTAACAGACCTGGAGAAGTAGTATGAGGGTATTGTAACAGGCCTGGAGAAGTAGTATGAGGGTATTGTAACAGGCCTGGAGAAGTAGTATGAGGGTATTGTAACAGACGTCTTTGGAGGGTGTTGATGGTAACCCAGGTGCGGAATATTATTCTCATCCACGTTAAAAAAAATCGCGATTTAGCGATCCTTACTTTTTTTGTCTCGGGACAGTCTCAACGCGCTTAGCACGCGACTTTCAGGAACTACTATTCTTATATTGCCTTCTTCCGATGCAACTGTTCTCCTATACTCCACGAGAGAACACTGTAGGAGGGCAGTTCTCAAAGGAGAAGGCAATATTAGATTTGGTACGTAACAAGACGTCATGTGACATCTTAACTTTAGCACGTGGCAGTAGTTCTCGCAGGAACAGATATAATTTCCGTAGTCAAGTATAGCATCCTGCAGTAAAGGGGAAGTGCATACCGTCCTAAAATAGATCCCTGTAGTCATCCAATCGGAGCTCGAGAATTTATCATGTGAGGTACTAATGTTGAATTAGAACTGTTGCATTTTAAATGCCATTCTTTTTTTATAATTATAGTATGCATTACTATTTTACATATGATGTCCTATGATTAAAGACTACAGTGTTTGTAATTCTTCACATGCTGTTGTGTTGTTAATTTGTCATGCGTAGTGAGTAATTTTTACTTTGGTCACTTTACTGCATTCGTTACAATATGTCCTATGATTAAAGACTACAGTTTTTGTAATTCATCACATGCTGTAGTGTTGTTAATTTGTCATGAGTAGTGAGTAATTTGTACTTTGGTCACTTGACTGTATTCATTACATTATGTCCTATGATTAAAGACTACAGTGTTTGTAATTCATCACATGCTGTTGTGTTGTTAATTTGTCATGCGTAGTGAGTAATTTGTACTTTGGTCACTAGACTGCATTCATTACCATATTGATATCAATGTGCTATGTTTACAAAACAATTGCACGTGCATGTAGACGTGCTTACTAAATTTGTACCTATACAAAGAAACAAATTCACACTGTGCAAGAATTATTTATCTTTAAAAATAACTTAGAATAGTGAGAACTCACTCAGCTATATGATTATTGTTCTCACAATAATGTAATAGCAAAGTATAATATTAAGAAAATATGCACACAAAAAAGAATTATATATTATATATTCATATTTTTATGTGCCAGACTATTACAAAAGGCACGCGTTTTCTCCTTTTCAATGAAAATGGGCGAGAAAAATGTAGGGGTTGGGGTATCGCAAAATTTCAAATAATGTAAACCCTCGACTGGAATTTTCCTGTCTCGGTGCTAACCCCAACATAGATTCTATTAAGCTCAGGGTTAAAGCGGAAGGGCAATGCATGTCAAGTAGACCATCAGTTCGACTATTATACCATACTTGTGAGAAATTCATTAATTTATAGGTAATTTTATTTATTAAAGTGTCATTTTAAGTCATCCTGGGGTATACAGGTAATAGAATGGATGATGATTTTATAATCTAATAATATTTGGTTATAAACTTAAAAAAATGATGGAACTTATATGCATTTTGGATAAAAATGAAAAGCACAAATTGGATCTAAATCAAACTTCTCATAGCCACTCTAATTAGGGTTATCCTAATTAATCAAGACAAAACAATATATAAATAAATAAATTTAAATTTTTTAAACAAAATTGACATTTGCATCTGTAATGAATTTTTATTTTTTAGATGGCTCATGTAAGAAATATATAATGAAATGATAATAGGGTCAAATTTGTACCCCAAGTGTAAACAAGGTATACAATTTCAATATTAAACATGGTATACAATTTCAATATTAAACGTGGTATACAATTTCAATATTAAACATGGTATACAATTTCAACATTAAACAAGGTATACATGGATTACAATTTCAATATTAAACATGGTATACAATTTCAATATTAAACATGGTATGCAATTTCAATATTAAACTTGGTATACAATTTCAATATTAAACAAGGTATACATTTTCAATATTAAACATGGTACACAATTTCAATGTTAAACATGGTATACAATTTCAATATTAAACATAGTATACAATTTCAATATTAAACATGGTATACAATTTCAATATTAAACAAGGTCAACAATTTCAATATTAAACATGGTATACAATTTCAATATTAAACATGGTATACAATTTCAATATTAAACATGGTATGCAATTTCAATATTAAACATGGTATACAATTTCAATATTAAGAAACCAGTGGTCAAGGGAAAATGCCTATTTGTCTGATACCTTGAAACCTTTCTAGAAAGGACATTAAAGGGGATCCTTAATGTGTTTTTTATGGGCAGGTGGAATTTGTGTTGAAATTGAAAATAAGACTGATAGAAAAGAGGCTGATACATGTTGAATGGAATAAACAAGTGTACATCATTTGGAGTTGCTTGTTCATGCATGATTCACTGTCTTTTAACAAGCAGGGCTTGAATACTACCACAAAATGTATTTTCTCCCAGTCTTTCAGTCTTATGGCACACAAAGGACAACATGCATTGCAAGCTGAGAGCAGTTCTCTTTACAATAATGCAAGCCATAAACAGACAAAAACCGTGTGCTATAGGTTTATTTGGCATAATAAATTATTTAATAGTATCAAATAAATTACATAATTTTTTACGTTACAATGCATAGTTTTTCAAGAAACATTGCAATCGTGTACACAACAATTGAGGTAACAAAAATTCTGTCAAATATTATTTTTAGCATTCAGTGTAACATTGATTTAGTTTCATATTTGACTTGCCGGCCTCTTGGCCATGGGTGCGGTTTCGAATCCTACCATAGGATCATCCCAGGTCGGCTACCGTGGTGTGTCCCTGTGCAAGGCACTTAACACCAATGGTCTCTGTACGATACAGCCCCATGTTTTTCTGTGCCGTAAAGCCAAACATTTGGTGATACATCGCATGAATTAGTGTTGGTACTGGATGGTATCATCTTTTTTTTCTTCCGAGACGTGACACATATTGACCCATGTACGCCACTTCGCTGGTACCCGGCCTAAATTGGCAAGCCAATATCGTATGCCGGTAACTAGTAAAATCTTAGTCTCCCGTTAAGTTAGTCGTGTAGCAAAGTGCGTAACAGGGATCATAAGCAACAGGGAACCAGACTAATGGGCGCGGTTCATCATGGGAAGCAAGGTACGGCGATTCCGGACTTTCACTAAGATGAAGTATGCTAGTTTTCTGCAGTCTTATTAGCACCGGATGTGTGACGCAGGTGTCAGCGAATGTACGCCAGATTTATGCAACCGACACCTGTATATACTAAAATCAAAATTTGCATCTAATTAATCATATCCGGGATAAAATGTACTTGCCGTCTTCTAAAAAAGCTGCCAGTCAAAACGACCTGGATGAAGTAAAACGAGATAGAGAAACACACCCAAATTGCAGAGAAAAGTTGTATTCTAATTGAGGAACAATGACATACGTATATATTTAAACACTTAGAAGTCTACATTGAAAATCCACTTATCTGGGCGGGTGGGAAAGGGTAAACTTTTCAAATCTTGAAACGCTATACGATAATTCACACTATTTTCTACATCAGAGAATCACGATTGGTCATCTAGTCAGACTTTAAACGTTTTTAGAGAAGCTTTCATAAAGAAAGAACATTTAGTAGCCGTCTTTTCTTGACTTGGAGAAAGCTTAGGACATCACATTCGAGTACGACATAATGCACGACATATCCAGTATAGGTCTAAGGGGCAGCCAAACTATCTTTATATCTAAATGTTTGAAAGATAGAAATTTCCGAGTTAAGTTATGTACTATCCTCTCTATTAGCTACTGTCAGTAGTAAGGTGTACCCCAGGGCAGCGTATCATCAGTCACCCTTTCAAAATTAACAACAAAATCAAGGAACTGACTGCCGATATATCCAGGACTTTTTGACAAGCTATGGATCAAAGAGTATGTATATTATTGAAGGCCAACTACATAGATGCTTAAGGAGAGTTCATAAATGGTCAGAGGAGATCGGGTTGAAATGTTTTCAATCTAAAACCGTTTGCATGCACTTCTACCGATTACATAGAATTCATGACGACCCAAAACTCTTTATTGACGGTTCTCTTGTTCTTGTGTTGGAGGAGACAAAATTAGTAGGACTAATTTTTTACTTTAACTTTCCTTCCAAAATAGTAGATACCTTAGAGACCAACGTAATAGAGACACTGGATTTAATCCGAGTCGTGGCAAACACAGATTTGGAAGCAGGCTGGAATATCTCCTTCCGGTTATATAGGACTTTAATAAAATCCAAGTTTGACTGTGGCTTGATTGTATACGTATAAGGCTGCATATCTTCCTTGCAGATGTTTAATCCGATTCACAGTCAGGGACTTAGACTTTACATGGAAGCATTTATAACTTCTCCTTCAGAAAGCCTCGTTGTTGAAGCAAATGAACCATCACGTTATCTAAGACGAACAAACTGTCTCTTCAGTGTCCTAGCAAACTATCCTTTAATTCATAAAATCCCTCATATGATGTCGCCTTTGCGTCAAATAGCAAACATTATACCTTCAGAATCAAATTTTATACCACCTTTTGGCATACGAATTCGTCTTCATGTAGAAGTATCAAATATCAATCTTGACAATTCTGCACAATTCTATGTTCATAAATCACCACCTCGGTTATTAACCCAACCCCAATAATATTTGATCCTTGCCAATTCAAATGCTCACAACCAATCCTTTTGGTTTTAAGAGTGAATTCAATGAAATCAGAGCGTCCTATCGTGGACATACGTCCCTGCATGCAGATGGTTCGAAAAATGGACACAAGGTTGCAGCTGCCGTTGCAACACCCCACGGCACCATCTCGGACCGTTTTCCGAAATTAAAGACATACTAACATCCTTGAACCACATTGAAGCCTCTCAAAAAATAATTTTTATAATCTTTTTGAATTTCCTTTCCACGCTGAAATCCTTGCAAAACCTAAAATTTGACATTCTGTTAATATCACAGATCTTATTTTAAAATATATAATGTGCTTATACATTCTGGAAAAACTATTCTGTACGTTTGGTTACCTAGTCATATTGGTATTATACAGTCTGGAAAAACTATTCTGTTCTTTTGGCTACCTAGTCATATTGGTATTATACAGTCTGGAAAAAACTATTCTGTACATTTGGTTGTCTAGTCATATTGGTATTATACAGTGTGGAAAAACTATTTTGTACTTTTGGCTGCCTAGTCATATTTGTATTATACAGTGTGGAAAAACTATTCTGTACTTTTGGCTACCTAGTCATATTTGTATTATACAGTGTGGAAAAACTATTCTGTTCTTTTGGCTATCTAGTCATATTGGTATTATACAGTCTGAAAAAACTATTCTGTACTTTTGGTTGCCTAATCACATTGGTATTATACAGTGTGGACAAACTATTCTGTACTTTTGGCTGCCTAGTCATGTTCGTATTAACGGTAATAAAAAGGCAGATAAAGCTGCAACAGGATGAGAAAACTAAAAACGCACATGAAACTATTACAATGAATCCTTTCACGTTTTTAGCAGGAAAACTGAACCATGTTCCTTGCGCACAATTTAAGTCGATAATGCTTCCAAAATAATTTCTACAAACATTGCAAGTGTTTAGGTTAATATGCTACAGACATTGCAAGTGTTTAGGTCAATGTGATACAGACAATGCAAGTGTTTAGGTCAATATGCTACAAACATTGCAAATGTTTAGGTCAATATGCTACAAAATTGCAAGTGTTTAGGTTAATATGCTACAAACATTGCAAGTGTTTAGGTCAATATGCTACAAACATTGCAAGTGTTTAGGTCAATATGCTACAAACATTGCAAGTGTTTAGGTCAATATGCTACAAACATTGCAAGTGTTTAGGTCAATATGCTACAAACATTGCAAGTGTTTAGGTCAATATGCTACGGAAAAAAATCGGTACTCATCGTAAGTGGCCAAAGCGGTCGATAAGTCATCACTAACGAGAGTACACATTGGTCCTAATTTACAGAATCGATTGTTAGGTCTCTATTATCAATCAAAAGAAGAAATGAATCTCGTTTCAAGTAAAAGACTAAAACGTTTGTTAAAAATTTAATCGTTCAAAAGTAGTGTTCTAATTACACGTTCAAAAGTAGTGTTCTAATTATACGTTCAAAAGTAGTGTTCTAATTACACGTTCAAAGGTAGTGTTCTAATTACACGTTCAAAAGTAGTGTTCTAATTACATGTTCAAAAGTAGTGTTCTAATTACACGTTCAAATTTCGAAAGAACATTTTGTAGAAAAAAAGAGCAAGGACTAAAAATTTTGTGAAAGCATCTTTAACAGTGTTTGTGCTATTTTATCTCGACGTTTCGAGTATGTTATCAGTCTCCGTTTTGAAAGTTTGATAAGTTCCAGACTTGACTTGAGAAATTACTCTGTCTCATAATCGAGAGTGTTGATGTACAAAGGGTTTAACAACATAGCCTGTCAAAACTCGTATTATTTGAACTTTAAATACCAAACTAATTGGAAAATTAGGGATATTTTATTGATCTGATTTAATTTTATTTTGTTTATGTTCATGTATAAACATAAGATATCAGTGGCGTAGCAAGAAATTGTCGACCCCGCAAAACCTAATTCTAGGGCTCACTCCCAATAAAAAAGTTGTTTGATGGTCATTGTGGGCCCCCCCCCCTCCCCCGCAGTTGCGATGGTTGCTTGGACGGTTGCTATGCCACTGTACGACACCATAAGGTCTAGTATTTTTAGATATATGTTAATTATGTGGAGGAGAAATCTCTGAGAAAATGTAGTAATCCCTTTCAACAACGTACCAAATTTGTTAATTCTGATAAGCGTAAAAGAGTATTTTTTCACATCTACGCCACTACCTAAGCTATTTGGGCTTTTTTTTGTTGGTCTGAAAATGTTTTCATTTTGCATTTTCTATACGCTGCTCACTTAACCTTTTCTGGTGTTGAAAGGTTTGGCCTTGTATTTCCTCAACATATTCAAAACGGGTTTGTTTTATTCCGGGTATGAGATTTTTCATTGCATCAATTCAATAGGGTCTCAACGGCAAATTAAAATCTCTTGCAATCATCAATGCAAAAAGAGTTTTGAAAAGTACATGTAGTCCAATGCCTGTCGATCGCGACTTTATTTATTCCCACAAGTCCAAAGGCAAACGTTCGCGAAATAAAGTCTTCGCGTAATATCAGTTATTTAAGGCATTTTGTCGGCTTGTTACAAAGGGTTACATAGATGTAGATAAGAAAGAGAATATACTTGTAATAAAGGAGTTGATATAAAGGCTTCTTTTATGAATTTAATATTCAACAACCTTATTATATCACAAAACTGGAGATGTTTTCACATACAATCGCTTGTTCTTGAAAAAAAAGCGAAATACACAGCATTTATGAAATAAGAGTAGCTGGCGTTAAGATCGAAATAATAAATATGACGATGTTGTATCACACTAATAGATAAAGAAAACCTACATAACTATAATACAGAGCATTGACAGAGCACGATTTACATAATTACCCGTTTCGTTCAGAATTGCTCAGATGGTGAATGGGAAAACAAAAAGAGGCTATAAAACACAATTGTTTCATATGACACACGATAGCTATTCGGAAGCATGAGGCGATTAGGCCATATTTTAAAATGAAAGTAAAAATAGAACATAAGAAATAGTATTAACAGAAATATTTAAATAAATTTGTCCAATCAATCGCATATTGCCCAATCAGACGGCCATCGGTTTGATCTATGCTATTCGAGCCATCATTAGTATCCGGTCTCGACCAAACTGAGGATCGATTGGAACAGCTGTGCTATTTGTTGTACAGCATCGTAAAAGATATGGTCGTGTAATGGTTCTATTTAATGAGAGCAACTCAACGATTCAGTAGACATGATACAACTATTAAACCATGATCTGGAAAGAGTAAAGAAAAAGTTTTCCAATGCACGTGGTCACCGTGACTCTCTTGACTTTAGTGACTCTGGAGAGAAGGGTAAGCAGACATGCACAATAAACTGCCGTTCCTTGTGCATAGCATATTCAATAAATTTCATCAGATTATTACAAGAAACAAAAACAGTATAAAATAAATATTCAATAGAAGCACAACCCACGGAATGTCTGGTTAATCTTGTACAACAAAGTAACGTCTCAAACCGGCAAATAATCGACGGTTAGTACATTGTTCGCTGTCTGATTCTTAAGCGAATTTCCACCAACCATGTTGTTTTACTACCACTCAAAATATCTAGGGACAATTATTAACTTTTGATTGTAACTTTCTTATTTTCGCCCTGTTCTGAACATGAACATATTCATGACAATTCAATTTCATGTAAATTCGCTTCTTCGACGACCCTTCTTCCTATGTGCTCCGGATATAGTATCTGAAACAAAAAGGACAGATAAGCATATGAAGAAAGCATTTCTTTAAAAGAAAAAAAATGTAAGTAGTAAACCCTCTGGACAGAACACGCTGACGCGCATGGAGCACCCAAAATATGCGATTTGACGCGTGTAGGGACGCACGAACTAGGCACGGACGCACGAACTAGTGCAAGAAAGATTTACGTTGACTCGGCCTGGACGCGAACCCATGATCACCTCACCTTTGCAATATTCACTATAAATTTCCGCGCAAGAAAGGTGTTAACAAAAATAAAAATCACTTCATTTTCGTATGAATATAGTCATTAATTTCACAAAATACACAATTTGAAGTATTATATGTACAATTTAAATTTGTAAAAAGTCGCTGTTCTAAAATTAGTCTAAAATTTAGGAACTTCTTTTTATCGATATAGTAATGCTGGCATTAATCGCATTGACACAGAATGGAAAAACAAATCCTTGCAAATCGAAGGATTTTGCCATAAAAAATATATAATAAAAAGAAAATATATGGGCTTTTTTTTAGTCGATGTAAGGAAATATTTCACTCGTAAAGTGGAAACTTTTTGCATTTTCACTCGTGACTTCGCCACTCGTGACAATACAATGTTTCCACTTCACTCATGAAATATTTCCTTCTTACTACTAAACAAACGTAGGTGTCCTCTTTATAGAAATAACAAAATATTAATTTATTATTTCCAAATATTATTTCGAGGAGATGAAAAGATCATTTCGATAAAACGTAAAATTATTTAGAGATAACGAAACAATATTTCCTTTTAATGAAATAGTATTTCGTGATAACGAAATATTTTATTTAATTGAAATATTTTTCGTTTAAATGAAATTATATTTCGATATAACGAAATATTTCATTTTAATTGACACCATATAGTCAGTCTTGTGCTATATGGTGTCAATTAAACCCTAGAACAACAACTATTACTATTTAGAATAACCGATGTTACAATATTGTCACTGCATAACCAATTGGAATGCTTGGTTTAGTAGTTGCTAGCCTCTGGTATTCCCTTGTTAGGCCGGTTACCAACTAAAACTCGGAATGAAATTCGAGTCAAATTATGCAAATGATAATAAAAATCAAGGTATAGTGAGGGAAAACTTCCCTTTTGAGTCTATTTATGGGATGTCGGATTATATTAGATATTTACTGAATTAATTTACAATGAGTGCAATTAAAATTTACAGATCGCCTTCAAAATATCCAAATAAAAAAACAACATTTTCTCTTACTACCTGTACATTCCGAACAGCAAGAGCCTATCGGTCGATATTGTCTTTTACAGTTCAAAGGCTTGCATTTGTTTCTCCTGCATTTTGTCTTTCCATTCTGAAATTATTTAAAACTCTGTGTAAACATATGAGCGACAACAAGCATTCTATGATTAGTATAAACAGGTCAATATCAATAAATATTAGTGTAAACAGGTCAATATCAATAAATATTAGTGTAAACAGGTCAATATCAATAAATAATAGTGTAAACAGGTCAATATCAATAAATAATAGTGTAAACAGGTCAATATCAATAACTAGTTTAAGTTAAATGTACAGATACAGTGGTAGGTTTTTCATATAAAAGAATAATTACTGGGCTGTTTGACGACACCGTGCTTTGACTTTCTTCATCATAAACGTTCACCTTCATGGAACTTTTAACAAAAACTCCCCCATTTTTAAAAAATGTTACATGATATGTCTTTATCAAGGACGTGTGAACATAAAATATTACATACTATATCTTTAACAAGGACGTGTGAACATAAAATATTGCACAATGTATTTACCAAGCACGTGTGAACATAAAACGTTACATGCTATCTTTAACAAGGACGTGTGAACATAAAATATTACATACTATATCATTAACAAGGACGTGTTAACATAAAATATTACAAAATATGTCTTTATCAAGGTTGTATGAACATAAAATCTGAAAAAATACCCTATTTATTATCCCCTCACTTTTTTTAAAAAAAAGGGTCGGAGATATTGCGATACCCTCTGTCTATATGTCCGTCCGTCTGTTTGAAACCGGTTTTCCTCCTAAACCTCTGAGTGGAAATTCACGAAATTTGGCGCATAAATTGACCATGAATCGGCTATCTGCGAGAGGTATGGTTTTTTGGACCAAACGTTTTCCATGCATTCTTAGGAAGAGAAAACATAATATTGGGGGGGGGGGGGGGGCGGGGGCGGGTGTCTGTGGTGTAAGCTAGGTTTGGGGCGGCAAACATTTAATAAAAAGCCTTGGAATTTACCATGGTGAACCATGCAAGTAGCTTTAGGAGTCAAAGGTCAAATGTAAAAAAATTAAATTGCAATGAGATTTTCAAATATTTTCTGAGCAAATATTATATATACAGCCATATCAAGCCTCCGGGGGAGGAGATTGTATCGGGGAGGGGGGAGAGGGGGAGGGGGGAGAGGGACAGGGAGGAGAGGGTTAGGAATATGCATTGAAACGCGTGGGGATTTGCAATGGCAAGTCATTTCGTTTTCTATTTGCAAATCGAGTCATCTAATAGTACTTATATCACAGTGATACATGGATCTTCTTGTTTAATAATACAATAATATATAGATGCATATGTCATACTAGAAAAAAAAAAAAAAAAAAAAAATACATTTCCATGAATAACTGGAATTACTGTGATAAATTTGATAAATAAATTTATGATTGTGTTTGTGATGACGTACTATGCATTTACAATAGTAGCATTTCATGGACCCGAAAGGCGAGACTCTTGGATGCCACTGTTCTCCATCAGGAAAGATCTCATCCCCAACATGGCAAGCTGCAAAATAGGAAATACCGTCTAAACTCGCGTATAATCTAATACCAACTGCAAACTGCATAGACCCAGATCTGCCGTTGCACAATGCATCGGCAGATCTGGGTCTATGCAGTTTGAAAGGACTAATCAGTAGAACAAACCACATAGACCTTGATCTGCCGGCGCATTATGCGACGGCAGATCATGGTCTATGTTGTTTGCATTTGGACCCGTGTTACACGCGAGTAAAGACGGTATGTTAATGCCCCGTCACGAATGTGGATGGAGAATGTTCGTCCGTCGGTTGCGTTTCGGTCAAGTTTTGCGGTAAGGTCAGTTTCTCATGCACATTTGGCTGCACTACCATGTAACTTTGAGTGTATACGCCTCTTGACGAGTGTAACACTTTTCCATCAAAGTAGGTCAGCGTGTCATATATTTCACGCTTCATTGACTTTCAATCAATTTTTATTTAAGTCAGTTTACCGTTCACTGTTGGTTGTAGGGTCAAGCAACAGCATTATGGATCTGTCTGGAAGAGTGCAGCAATCTATCAAAAGTTGATTACTGCTTCTTTGATTTTGGTTATGTTTTACGTTCAAGTCAGTTTGGTAGGGAATTAAAATATTGCCACGATCCATAAGCAAGGGATATAAAGAGACTGCATATAGCCTATTTCTACCGCCGAAGACACATTAACTTATAACTTACAACTGTATAAAAGCGACTCTTTTTGGCCTAAATTGGTGAAGATTACATAAATAGGATATCTACGTTTATTTTTAGTAGATATAAGGAAACATTTCACGACTGAAGTGGAAACATTGCATGGTCTCAAGTGGCGAAGCCACGAGTGACAACACAAAATATTTCCACTTCACGAATGAAATATTTCCTTATATCCATTTTTTTTAAAAATGTAGATTTTTTAAATTATATTTGTTTAAGGCAAAAACTGTCGCAATGCATATATTTTGTTCTCTGTTCTGTGTCAATGCGATTTACGCCTGCATTACTACATGGATTAAAAGCAGTTTCGAGATTTTAAAATAATTTTGGGACAGCGACATCTTAAAAATTTAGCTTGTACATATAATTCTATAAAATGTGTATATTGTCAAATTAATGACTGTTTTCATACGAAAATGCGCGGATTGATACAGTGAATATTGTCGAGGTAGGGATACTGTAGAAACATCACAGAGCGGTGGTATCCGACAGACTGCGGAGCGTAACATCTTTAAACAAAATATTTTAATGATTGTGAGTTTACTTTTAAGGAATTTTGGTTCTTTATTTTGTTTATTTCTGCATTCAAACATGAATTTTTGTGTGGCCTTGGCAAGCGTGCAGTCTAGTTCGGAAACAGACGCTGCACCAAAGCTCGATTGTCACTTAATTTCGGTTGGCAATCAACACTTATCTATGCCCAATTTCTGCATCGTTTTCAAACATGATTACGATTGTGATGAGAGTTAAAATTGATACATATACAATTTTATTATTATATTTAATCAAGAGTTGTAGAGTGTAACATGTGTAAGATATTGTATGGCTATCACAGAATACTAAATAACAACAGGTCATGTAAGTTCAGTCACTGACAATTTGCATGATTCAAGTGGAAAACTAATTATAACAAAGCCAATACCTGAAACCTATTTGTTGTTGTTTGGAGTTCGTTTGTATGCATTTCTTGATGGCACCTCCTCATTAATTACATAAATGTACTAGAGGGTCTACAGTCTTGGCACGTTTTAAGATCTGTCCATCCTGAGAGAGAGAGAGAGAGAGAGAGAGAGAGAGAGAGAGAGAGAGAGAGAGAGAGAGAGAGAGAGAGAGAGAGAGAGAGAGAGAGAGAGAGGGAGAGAGAGAGAATTAGTAGAAGAAGAAGGAGAAAAATGAAATAGGCCTGAATATGGAAATACAGGTTTGAATAACATACATAAGGGCAGATCTATTTCCTCAATGGGAAAAGAAACTAGTTTCAAAAGTCATATCGCACTTCCAACCAGCTGGAACCGGCCTGATCATAAGAGTGGGTCTTTGGTGACGCTGGAGCAAAAAGCAATGTCCCATCACAGAGGACAATTAAGACACGGTCGCATGCGAAGAATGAAGTACAATAACAGTACATCGTCTTCTTACACATCTCAACCCGAGAGAACAAAGTAGTTATTAGCCATACATTATCAAAAGAAAATTGAGGCTTCTCAAAGTCATGCTGGCAAGCAACGAAGACCACACAGTGCTTTTTTGATAATGAATACTAATGAAAAAGTTTCTAGACATTCTAAGGTTTCACATGACAAATTCAATAAAGTTATGTATATTGTAAACCCACTTTTATATGTCTACTATTATTTTCGCGGAATTTGAGAGGGGAAATCTATTCGCGAAATTAATAGCAATAATTTATCCTTAAAAATGAAATATTCTAAGTAGCAGCAGGTCCCCGAAATAGTTTGACATCAACAAACCGTGAAATTAAGTAGTCGCGCATAAAAGTCGCTTCACAATACTGACTGTATGATGAAATACGCAGTAAGTGTGTGGTGTAAATAGAAACGTTTCATTCTGTAATAGGAGCCTCAGTGGCTCAGTGGTTAAGGCGTTGGACTCGTGACCAGAAGGGTGCGGGTTCGATTCCACCATCAGACCAGTCCGTATCTGCTACCGAGTGTGTCCTTGGGCGAGGCACTTTACTTGCCTCAGCGCGATGTATCCTTCAAAGTGTTGCTGTACTGCAATACACCAACCCATCTTATTTATAAGAACTAAAATACACAATTTGATATTGCATTCTACGCGCAATAGATCACGACACTGAGATATAATTATTGTGTTACATGGAGACTAAGCCAGATGCAACGAGATTTACATTTTTCATATACACCGAGTCTTGCGTGCACTGCATGTAGCAAACATCACGATGCCATTTAATGGGGGATGCCATATTGGTACCGGTCCCATGACTGACAGTCATATTTCATGCATACCTGATGGCTATCAAACTTTCCATATAGAAAGTACAGTTGTGGTCGGTACTGTTAATAGCGAAGCCAATTCCTAAACGTTCCTGAAATACATATTATGAAATGACTTATTTGCTTGTTTACATTACACTTCTTTTCCTCACTTCTTTCACCGCATGTAGTTCTATAAATATTAATCCGCCAAAGTGTATATCTTCGGGTATTTTCAGTTCTTTGTTCGTAATACCCGTCTAAAGATAATTAAAAGTACTTGACATTAGCTAATTATCCTAAATAAGCCTTGTATGTATGCATAAATGGGATATATATTGAATTTGCTTGTAAGTTTGAGAACTATTGTAGTGATGGTATATGTTTCCACTAGTGTGTGAGAAAGCACTTTCGCCCCAAATCAAGAGTGCTTCAAATTAATAAAAAGACAAATTTTAAAAAATAAAAAAACTGATCAGGTAATATATATGAGCAGTTGCATACTTTTAGAATAAGGCATTTCGCTCAGTTTGTTGGATGTCACGATTGTCATTAATCGTGAATGTTAAACTAATTATAGCGCAACAAGGTGAATATGACACGTATGCATGTATATATCCATGTGCTTTTTTGTACAGTCAGTTTTACAGTGTGTCGAATAGGCCAATTGTAGGGAAAGAGTTGACACTTATTTATATTATTAATTACATACATATTAGTGGTGATTTAGTGACATCTATCGTCATTGATTTTGTGTGTGTGTGTGACATTTGAACACTTGATAAATTTGGGTTTATTATCGTTGTACCGTGTAGTCATTTGCAAAGACATGGGGTGTTTTAGAAAAGCAGGATAACAGGAGGTGGCTTAATGTGGCTGGTGTGCTACATAAAGGGGAAATATTAGTCCAAATTCTTACGTTTTGTACATTTTGCCTTGAATCCATTACAAGGATACCAAGAAAGTGTTCAGAAATTTAAACTCACGACTCAATAATTAATACAGTATAGGAAACAAATTACCAATTGTGGTAGAATAGATAGATGTACAGCATGTACAGAAAGACGTGAGCGGAAAATATGAAAATATTTCAGAATGTTCATTTTGGGATCATCATAATGTTTGTCATTGAAAATTGTGTTATTATTACCAATATACATGTGTAATTGTGTCATTGGCTTCATCATAAAATTCTGCTTATTGCCAGTACAGGCCTCCCTACCTTTTTTATGTAGTGCTGTCATGGTTGTTCAAGACTGTCAAGAATTAATTTTATTTGCAAACAGTATATGCAGAAAAACAGCTCATTTTCAATATATCCAAGTTTTATGCAAAATCCACTTCTCCTTGACATTAAATGGATTATTGATAAGTGGCAGTGACATTTCTTTTTCATGAGATACAGACTCCATATTGCTATACACTGCATCAAAGTCTGGTCAAAAAGGTGTGGCATTTTTTTATTTTAAGTTATTCTTTCACACACTCACTGCTAAATGTTACAGGATATTTAATTGAAAGAAATGGGACATCACTATTACCATAATTTTTTAGCCATTTCTTCACATTCAGAGTACCATTCCCCACCCACCCGTAATGAATTATGCATTACCATTAGCCCTTAAGTTTGCCTGTACACGTATACGAGGGGTATTTGAAACAGAATTCCATTATATGCACTCAAGTTTGCATGTACATGCACAGAATTCCATTATATGCACTCAAGTTTGCATGTACACATGCAGAATACCATTATATGCACTCAAGTTTGCATGTACACCTACATAAGTCTATTTTATGCACTCAAGTGTGAATGTACACGTACAAAATTCCATTATATGCACTCAAGTTTGCATGTACACGTACAAAATTCCATTATATGCACTCAAGTTTGCATGTACACGTACAAAATTCCATTATATGCACTCAAGTTTGCATGTACACGTACAAAATTCCATTATATGCACTCGAGTTTGCATGTACACGTACAGAATTCCATTATATACACTCGAGTTTGCATGTACACGTACAGAATTCCATTATATACACTCGAGTTTGCATGTACACGTATACGAGAGGTATTTGAAGCAGAATCCATTATATACACTCACGGCTAAATGTACACTTTATACGAGGGGTATTTGAAAAGTTCTGAATATTTTGCTGTAACTTTTTTGTCTCTTTGAATCTGTAAATGCATTTAACACCGATTGCTAGAGAAAATAACGTTCTTTAAAATGGTCTTCAGCTGCACCTGCAGATATATGCGTGGGACATAACTTAGGTAAATGACAGTGACGTAAAAATGTCGAAGACGGAGAAACGATTCAGCAATTGAGCAAAGAGCATAAACAGTAAAATGGATTTATGGAAGGGTCGTTAATCGCGAAAACTTTCCTAAGGTCTCCTATTCTTTACGTTAACTTTATCATTTTCGTTTACACGACTGTTATTGCAGTTGTTAAAATTATAAAATAATTTTTCTTTTTCATCATTTAGTACGAAACAGAAATCACAAGAATGTCATTTTACATCCAATCTCTCACAGAGTTCATGCAGCTACAAAACGCGTAGGAAATAAGTGACGTCACATCGAAGACGTCATAATGTAACGATCAAATCATTTCGAGTTGCATAATAAACGCTGATTTTCCAAAGCTGACTCCCTTATTTGTATACCGTTGCTTTCGGACTTTCATACAATATGCTATCAGATCATTGATGTACTCTATTTTTGGACAGTTTGTCTACCGTCTCTACTCGCTTATAAGTCTGGTCCAAATGCATACAACATAGACCCTGATCTGCCATCGCATAATGCGGTGGCAGATCAGGATCTATGTTGTTTGTTCTACTGATTAGTCCTTACAAACTGCACAGACCCAGATCTGCTGGCGCATTATGCGACGGCAGATCTGGGTCTATGCAGTTTGCAGTTGGTATTTCTTTATACGCGAGTAACGACGATAGGTCCTTCGGCAAAAGTAACACTTTGCCAATTTCTTTACGAAAATGTGTCGTAAGGAGTGACATGGAAGTATATTGTATCCTTTTAGAATTTAGTAAAATGTCAGATTTCTTCGAGAAAATGTAGCTATAACTTCACTGCATTTTTATGGGCAGAAAATATGTGAATGGATACATAACCCTACACTGCACTTCACTGATCTTACACTGCTGATATACATCCTTACAAAACGTTTCGATATTATGGAACTTCTGTGTTCCCTGTTTCGTTAGTTTTTCGCAGGAGTGGAAACTGATGAAATAGACAACCAGTCTAGAAGTTCCATCGGATAAGAGTAATGGATGAGTTCCATTCCAGCCATTCTCAAATTATTTCAATTGTATTCAATCACTGTACTGTGCCTGATGAATAAAGTAAAACTTCATATGTTTATATATATATATATATATATATATATATATATATATATATATATATATATATATATATATATATATATATATATATATATATATATATATATATATATATAAACATATAATCATCCTTGATATGGTAGATTGCATGCAAACTGTTTTAAGCGTACATTGGATCCTAGATAAATTTATATGCCACATTTGATGAGAGACATAGCCAAAAGGAATAAAAGATAATCCAATTAGTTAAAATTAAATGCATGTAACTTTTTTTTTAAGAAATACACATAATTAAACATATTTATAAGATCAAAGAGTTTTTTTCTCAACAAGAACATTAGGTCATGTGTGATGCACTACGTAACAGTTAATGCAGTTACTTTTTAAGAGTTCTCAAAGGGCCAAAAGTAGACTTCTATCTCATTTAAAATACTTTAAAATAAGACTTCTGTCTCATTTAAAATACTTCGAATCACACAAATCCCCAAATGTAGAAATGTATTCCTAAGATATTTTCAGCCAATTGATCTATTCTCTTTCTATGAAACTAACTGAGGTCTTAATACCTACTCATCTACTACCTCCAATCCACATATAGTATTACCTCCATCCATGTTCTTATCTTGTTGAGTCAAAAGACTTACTTCTGTTGTTGTGGGTAAATCTGAAAATAGAGATTGCAAGGGTAATAGATGATTCTATCACAATCATTACCTGTGAAAGTTAACAGGATTATTGACGTATTCTTCATCTAAAGGATAATTTGCAATACATTTACTCATATATTTCTGATCCCGCTGTATAAACGGGGTTTTTAGTGAAAGAAAAATGGTTTAGCACACACATTATTTTTCAGCATATTAATCTGCTTTGTAATTCGTTTTTCTCATTTGATATACCATTAGAGAAAGAGACTGAGAAGGATATATATATATATATATATATATAATGGAATCTAATTGGGTAAGTATTGAGAACATTTGTTAAATTTAAAATATTAGGATCTTTTGGGCGTACAATAAATTTAAAAAAAGATGGCCCACTCTTAAAATTCTGACTACTGGTCTTACATTACTTACTTACTCACGCGCAGCCCCTACTATCGTGCTATCAAAACCTTACTACTGAAATAATTACAGTATTAGTAACTGACTTTAATAGCTCTTCACAACACTAATTTAAAAAAAAAAACAAAAAAAAAAACAAAAAACAGCAGCAACAAAATACCCTAGGCTTCTGAAAACACTCCTTTAAACAACAACAAAAAATGTTACAATTGTGTTATTGAAACACAAATATCATAGTTAAACAACAAAATTGTGAACATGAAAACGTGCTAAGGCGACATGTAGCCTATGTCCTAACACGGCAAGAAATGACATCACAGAAGAAATAAAAAAGACAGTCTAGAATATACTGTTGATTCAAATTACATCACAAAGAAGCTGAAGAACAAATACAACGTTAAAGACTATAATCTGGTCTACGAGATTGTGAACAGGATTAGGAACAATGAAAATCACATAGACGTTGATACAGTCATCAAGATATTTATAATTTGCTTTCAAAATTTAATATAAAAAAAGATATGGTAGAGACCAACACAAGAACTCAATCAACGATGCATTTTTCCTGGACAAAATGTTTACCATGTTCGGTTCTAAAGTGGCCATAAAACCGTCAATGACAAAATATAGCTAAAAAATTAACCAAAATCAATTGATTTGATAGGAATTTTGTACGACATTTTGGATACGTACGGATATAACGACTTTGAAGATCTAGTTTTAACAGACCTCCCGTAGTAATTGACATTGAGCTAAAATAAACTGAACAAACAGCTGTAAAATGTTACAAATGTTAGAGAGAAGCTGGTGGAGGAAATATAAAAACGATGTACCAAATACCGGAGATCCAGAGATTGCGTAAAGAAACGAGATTAATGTATTTAATTGGTTAACTCACCTTAACCTAGCTAGCAGCGGAGCTGCGCGCACCTTCAATGATAACATAACAAATGCATTTAAAGAGATAAATATTTACTACACCGAAAAAAGATTTGTTTGACATATAAACCTTTAAACATTTTCAAAAACTAAACTTCAAAATTTGACAGTGATGACTTTGTGGTAAAATACAGATCACAGCGTGACACGAAATTTTGGCAGAATCAACTGCACTCGGCTGTGTGCATAGCAATATCTGGTTGTGGGATTTCCTTAATGCATTTGATAGTTAAAGCATGCCAGAGTTAGCCAAATCAGTATACAAAGTTCATGTATATTTTCAGATACGAAATTGTAAAATACCTTACCAGATGATGAGGCATTAAAATCAAATAACAACAACATATATTTAAATCAATTTAATTTTATCTGCAAAACTTTTACAATTCCACCACGTTCTGACTGGAGATACATCAAGGGAAGAAACAAGTATTTGATCGATAATGCGTCAGAAGAACATACAACTGTTCACCAAGGTTTTAGGGAGCCTACATCTGCTATTGTGTTACATGTTTCTGAAAAGGTAAATACAACTATGGATCTAGTACTCTTGAGTATGGGTGAACACTGTCAGCTGAAAAATTAATTCAAGCTCTGACAAAGAAACAACCGGCAGGACATACTTCTTTTTGAAGGATAGTAATGGTCTGACAGCTGAAGGTATTTCAAGGTCAATCAAAGTATCAGATTTGATACGAATGGTTGTAGGAGCTAGTATGGTTTACTGTTTGAAATAGTTAACGTTCTTTTGAAGAAGACCTCGACTATGTTGTTCTCTCTATGAGGGACTTCGCTGTTAGCGACGATGAACCTATAACTCTGGCAGTTGCTAAGTTAACACCTTTGACCAAAATTGCGAGCAATAAACCTACTAATGCCAGGAAAAGTAAGAAAACCTGTTCGGTGAGGAAAGAAACAAGTTGTCCAGCACTCCTATCACACAAACAATAATACCAGGTAATGCTGCTGCTACTACTCTTTTGGCTAACAACAAATAATCAACTAAATTTTTCAAGCCATTTTTTTGGTTTTGTCAAAAATGATACACTAAGAGTAAGTGCAATTTGGGAAGGTACGAAAAACAGCACCTTTTACCAAATGTGCTATCAATAAACCAACTATCCATACAGTCATCGCAATGAATTTAACAATTGCTGTTATTGCTACAATCTTTTCTTTGAACAGTTGTTTCAGCTATTCGCCAAATGGTAATTTTTTTCTTACTTTTGAATTGATGTTTGTAATGTTTTCTCGAAATTGCTACCCAACTTTGTTAAATGTCCAAATACTTGAGCGTGTACGGTTTCGATCCTTTTCCGGTTGTTCTTGCAGAACAGCCTTTTTGTTGGGTCTTTTTCTTTTCTGATATCCATTTTAAGCTCTTCAATATATTTGTTTTATACATTCCAGCGTCAAGTCTCGTGAACTCTATTTTGATTTGACAACTTCCAAAGCATTTACGTAGCCTCTTAGTTATCCTTCCTCACGAGTAGTAAATACTCTTTTCACTACGGGTGGGAGTTCTCTACTTTGAATCTTTTCGTAGTACCAATCTATTCTATTTTCTGCGTCTAATAATTGGTTAGCAAACGTCTCATCTGTGTCTATTGTTGGTCTCAATATTCTCAGGAATTTGTATTGGTTTTCTGATAGTAACTGATGGTCGAATCGGATATTTTCTTTCAGTGACGCCTCGCGATTTAGATTGTGTCTCTGGCGTTTCTTGTAATGTGGAAAGCAGGTCACTCTACATGCAGTGTTAACAAGTATTTTTGAACCAATAATTTGAAATAAATACATGGCTGCTAGCTTATTTGTTTTTGAAATCCCTCCCTTTCGTCTGTTTATGTTCAGCTCCTTCATTGATTGTGTTTTTGGCCATGATCTCTCGTGGATTGTTTGACTTTGATAATCTAACACTGTTTTCATATGTGTTGTATAACTATAGTGTGTTATCTTCAGTTCCTAAATCATTTACCATTAACTGATATTGTTGTTTATCTAGTTTTAGTCCACGCATTACGCACGCCTTGTAGTACCTAATGATAAGTTATACCTCAGGATTTTTTGAGGAGTTACCTTCTATTGATAGGTTGGGATCATCTTGATGTGCCTCAGTATTTTTGAATGATTGAGTGTATTCAAAGTAATCTCTGATGTAATCTTAACGGCTTTCATGCCCTTCCATTTCAAAATCATCATCAGCTTCAGACATTTTTTTGGTTATTTAAATTGCCAAAAATGGACATGTCACAGAAATGGACATGTCACAGTTGAGAAATGAATTAGAATTCACCTCAAGTGACATTGTCTATTCGGAACAATACGCGCCCCGTTGGGATTATAACGTTTCGAGATTTATGGAAGACAAAAATATGTCCATTTCTTCCGGAACGAAACAGTTCAAAAGGGAATTAAACATAGCAATTGCAAATAATACATATAAAGAGGTAAACGATAAAAAGGAACTGAAAAATAGTTGGAAAAATGAATGAGAAACAAATTAAAAAGACTTATGAATTATTTGCAAGTGTCATAGCTGCAAAAATCTCTAAATTATTGACAGATGTCGTGATTTACACTGTGACATTATTGATCAGCAGATTTCTTCCAATCGACAATTAGGACATTTTATAAAATGAATTGAAAGATGACTACATGAGATCCAGTGGAATCAGATATTTCACCGCATTTTTGTTTTATTTAAGCTAGGCGTGCACTATCCGCGTTCAGTGCTAGTTTCTTAACATTGAAACATATCGATTTCAAGACAACAGAAAGAAAATACGAAATGGGAAATGTTGAGAAAATGCTTGACAAATAAAATGTGTACTGGTTGCTTTTGTTGTGTAATTATAACCACATTCGTTGCACTTTGTGTCATTACAGGAGTAGCTGCTTACCGTGCAATAAAGTTGAACAGGGAAAATAGATTAGACAATACTGTTCAAGATTTCCTCAATGATGAAGTTATCCATCTTGAATGGTTCAACTTTTTTCTGGTGCTTTTTAATCTCTTTACGAGAAGGTATTTTAGCAACTTTTGATCTGTTTTTACTGGCCCTCGTGTATCTCGTGTTTAACCAATGAAAACATTTTCTCTGCTTATCTGGATCAGAGACATCAAAAGAGACACATATCATGACATGAGATGATCAATGTCAAGCTAATAGTCACTGACACATTCAGGGTTTGTGAAGTTTAATCACCATATGAAGAAATCTATAGATGGTATACATAGTAACTTTAATGTCGTGTCCGATTGAATGTTTTGCCTCAAAGCTGATAATATTATACATCTAGCCAAGTGTGATATCCTAAAGTTTGCATCATTGTGATAATTTTGTTTCGTATTTTTTTTCTCATGTATTTTTAATCATGTATCCATTTTAGTGAGCCGTTTTAATAGCTATTTTCTCAAGTACTCTGTTTTCTTCTTTCCATTTGCTCTTGTTCTCTCTCTCTCTCTCTCTCTCTCTCTCTCTCTCTCTCTCTGACAGAGTTTACATATACTTTATTTTTGCCCAAATTCTGTAATGCTTTTATCTTCTATACATTCTGAACATGTCTTAGAATCCATCTCTGTAGTTATATAACTAGATTTCAAATTATTTTTCACTAAGCCTTGTAATATTGTAAATCATTATGCAAATAACTATTCTAACATCCTAAAATCGTGGTGATCTATCTTTCAAATGTTATTGTCAAAATATTTCCTGATGAGATAACTTCTGAAAAGACAAAATATCCTTGTAGAGTTTTACTTGGTTGGCAACTTGGAAAACTTTCACAAGAGTTTAAACGAGCCAAAGCTGAACAATTGGAGAATGAACTAGATGTCGAAACAATATTCGAAATTACACTACGTGAAATCACTTTTTCAGAGTGTTTTGGGGAATTCTTTTCATTTGGACAAAACTTCAAGCTGCTTCACAGTGTCTTCGTCGATTTCAACGCGGTGTCCCGAAGGCTCAAAAACACACAGTGGTAAAAGATATTGAAAATAACAATGAAGAATCAACCAAAGCACAAGAGCAAAGTTTGTACGAAGTACAACAACATATTCCAACCATGACAATATCATACAACGGAAAAGCAGCGGAACGTGGACGCAGAGCGTCAGTTTGTACGAAGTACAGCGAAATATCAGAAATAAAAGTTGCATACAGCACGCTCTTGAAAAAGCTGTTTAATGTGTCAATATTCAAGCATCAAACACGGATATTGAAGAAATTGCAAAGCTAATTATCCAATTTACACTCAGTCAATTTAAAACCAATTCATTGACAGCGAGTGGACTTTTACCTGACAAAATTGTCAACACCGAACAATTGAGTGTAAACTCATGCAGTAGATTTATATTCTTTACGACCGTTAGCTAACTTGTCCCGGTAATATAAAGCAACATGTTAACTGAAACAAAAATAAAGTATTAACAGAATTTACCACGCCACATTAGGCTCTGCTGATACTGACACCTACGCTATGCTTTGTTTGAAAAAGATATTGAGGTTTACAACAACAGACTTTGAAGAATTTTCAAGGATATCATTCCAATTTGTGTCTGTGCCAAATTCACAATCGAATACCTGATAGCTAACGAACTTTTACCTGACAAAGGTATTACACAATAAATAACGCGTGAGATGATAGGAAAGGAAACACAGCAATGTCTGCGAGAGGTTACAGAGAAAAAAAAATTCATGAAAGAGATTGAATACTACTTTGACATGAAAAAAATATTCAAAATCGTACACACAGTTTTGAAATGGTTAGAGGCAAATATAGAAACAGTTTCAATTGGTGTAGGTTTTTCAACAGCTGTATTATATTTATTGGGAATAGCTACTGGATTAGTTTATTTTCTATTAACAATCAGTTATAGGAATTGTTTCAAAAGCTCTGAATGAAAAGATACTTCGCAATAAAGTTTAAAAGTACAATGAAATAGTTACATCAGCAATTGCTAAGGTGAACAGTATCAATGAAGTTGTTGCGAAGCAACAAGGCTCATCACAAAGCGACATCGACTTGAAAAACAAAGCAATCAATGAGAATGATGTAACTTCTGTGCACCTTGTTGTTCAGCCTCCCGTTGATTTCTCCTCTCGAGAAGGCCCTGACAACAACGAGATCAACGATGAGTTTTTTTTCATCGTCAACGAATACAACGGGTATAAATACATTTAAAGAAATATAAAAAAATGAAGGGAACAAACGGAAATCAAAACTTTTAGCAAAGCGCGTTAAAAGGACAAAACATCTATGCATATGAACAGCTCAAATCAAGAAAGCTATATTACAAGAGACTCACTCCGTGAGAAAAATTCTATTTCTGCGATCGACTTGACAAAGAGTAGATTTTGTTCTTGGGTATTGCAATATATCAGATGAACTAAAAAAATCCATTTTACTACATAAATGAAAAAAATGAAACAAGGACTTTTTAAAACTCCTGATGCTTTATTACAACATCGATATGACTACAAATGGTGGCAACGAAGAAAACATATTAAATACAACTCAAAAGCTAAATTCAATCTGAGTAACAATTACACAGTATATCTAATCAACGACGATGCTAAATTGTTTGGATTTAATAGCCAGAGAACTATACAAATATTTACGTAATGAGACGCAGTTTGTGGATGTTTTGAAACCAAAATATCTATACGTTTTCCTAGGCCAAATCAATAACGCCTACAATTACAGTAATGGTTATTATTCATGTTTACTTGAGTCTTTGCCAGTTAAAATGCTTTTTCACGGAGACCTTTTTTGGTACGATGTTAATGGTTATTACATACAATTCCAAAATAGTATAATTAACACACTTAGCATTAGCGTCAGAGATGAAGATTGCAAAGTAATAGATTTTCAGGGTATGACTGTAACCTATGTTTTTCATTTTAAGTAAATACACTGTTTGGTGAGACATCGATTAGAGGTCCTAATGAACCTTCAAAGACTGAGACGAAGACAGATGAACAGATAAATACTAGGTATAATAATTCAGAATGGCTTAAACTCAAAGATAACCGTATCTCCAAGTTACGTGACAATGCCAAATTAACAAATCGAGCAAATAAAAGGTTTGTATTGAGGAAAGGTGATAACCAAATAATAAGCACATTTAGTGAGAACAATTTGAAAGACATTAAGACATGGTGGGAACAAGTTGACAATATATTAACGGCTATTGAGCAGAATGGCCAAGAAAAAGCTAGCAAAATCTCTGAGCCATAGAAACAGATTGACGAGAACAGGAAAAAAGTATTTTTGGAAACTGAAGACTTGCTCAGAGAGAGAGAGAGAGAGATTCAATACTTGATGTCCTGTTATTCAAACATTACTAACAGAGAAAGAGCAGATGATTTACATATGTTAGACAATATATACAACCGATCAAATAAAGGATAAACACTAAGACAGATCCCTTGGAGAGTGACATGAAGAATAATAACCACTTGTTGAAAACCATGTCACTTTACAATCTCTTTGTCTGGAATTAATATCTCAGGAGCAACGGGATAGTACTTGAAATGGTAGTGCAGATGTGTTGGCATCTCCAAATTCGAATATAAAATCCACCCTGTGTCACTAAAATCAGGGATGTTTAACAAGTTCTTCTCAAGGACCGAGGCGCGCGAAGCTTTTAGCCATTTAATGTGTTCTTCGCTAGCCCATCTGAAGCGCATAACCGGCATGTATTGATTCATAGCCCGACTCTATAAATTAAATATACTTTGGTACATAATGAATGACCTTGACCGGACTTTGTCCTCCCCTTTTGACCTAGACCTTTCTAAATCACTATCACATTTTATCTTTCCATCTTCACCTGCATCGATTGCGTTATTTGCCTTTGGGTGTCTATGTGCCATCGTGCTAATATCATCTGTAATTCTACGTTCACTCATCAAAAACCTGTCGTAGTCTGTACGAAGTTCTAATTCAACACCATATATCTTTAAATTGGCATCAAGAGCTAAACCGGGTGCACTGTAACAATGTGCTTGGTCAAATTGGTAGTGTTTCATACAGACATTCCTAAATTTTTCGAAGATGTCGCATTTCATAAGGTATCTTTCTTCCGTACTATCGTGAAAGCCAATGTTTGAAGCTTGTAGTGTGACATCACATCATGTAATGCTTGTAATTGTCATTTAATATGTTCAGATCACTCAGACCTGAATACACTTTTTTGGGGGTGGTATATCTGTTTCATAGAATCTATCGAACTGTCCATGCATTTGTACGGGTATATGTCATTCATCAAATATGTAGCTTTCATGTCACCCAAATATTTGATTGTTTCAGCGAACTTACTATCGTTTAAATGTTTAACCAGATGCTTTAGTGATTGGCTCATGAATCCAACATTATACACAGATCTAATGGTTCTTTTATCTGTTATTTCCTTCACATCTTTTATGAATCTATTGATTACGAAGTCCTTGCTGAATTAAATATATTTCTCGTCATTATTCGATATGATTTTGACTTTATTACCCGGATTATTTTTCACAAGCGTCTTGATGAATAGATGACTGTCATAACTGGACAAGTTGTGAATTAATAGTGGGATAGATTTTGGGTATCTGAAATTGAAATTACATTCTCTATAAGCAGGAATCTCTCCATTCCAGTCACGTGATCATGGTCTCTAACTTTCGTACTAAATACTTCTCCCCCCAAAGATACGGCAATGTACCTGTTAAGTTAAAATGTGTATCGTCTTCAGCTGTCCATACCATAGGTCTTGCGTTTTGTGACATTGTTGTACACTAGTCTCGCTATCCTACCAAAACAGTTATACAACACTTGAAAGCAATCAGAACCTCTGTAAACTATTGGCCTGTAACATTTATGAGTTGACTTGAGGTACCAAGCAAACCCTGATGGAATGTGTTTGGCTGTTTTCACTGTTGCTGCATCAAACACCTTGCAACAACGCCCAGGATTGGGATGATGTTGATGCACATGCTACAATCTGTTTTAACCAGTACACTTTCAACATCACCATAGACAACATGTAGAACTTTTAGTTAATGATGATAGTTTCTAAATTTGACAACTGGTTCCTTTTAAGGCATTTTGTCTTTCGAATTGGTTATACTGTAATATAGTCCTTTGTGATCTGATAAGTATTTTTTGCATATACATTTCTCTCCTTGATGTTTGCTTACGCGTGAAGACACTAATTTGGATAAGTCTTTTATGCCAACATGATGACATTTTTCTAGCAACGAAGTCGTGTGCAAATCAGTTACCATTCCATAAAAAAAGAATCAACATGCCAACATGCCTATCTATTTCTTTTGTCACTCTAACTTTTTTAATGTATTTATCTGTAACTCTTCCATATACATTTACAGAGATATATTCATTCTCAATAGTTGTGATGCACTGTAATGTTATTGGGCATCTTCCAAACCAATGACTGTTTCGAACCAAACTAAGTGGAGGTATTTAGCATAGATTCAACTGCAAAGGAACGAAAGAAGAAAAAAAAGAAGAAAAAAAAAACATCTATCATCCTTATGGTGTTACGCTTATGCAAGCTTATTTGTTTCTAAACAATTCAGTCAAATCGATATTTGAGATTCCTCTGAAAGGCTGAAACCTACCAACGTGCAATATTAAAGATTCAATACTGTTTCGCTTATTTCCTGGCCAAATTTTGAATACATGTCAAACATACATTCAGTGACATCATTTGTTTCACCTCTGTCCGTTTTGTTCACAGGTCGTGTCCGATCTTTTGAATCACAGTTGAATCACAATTGCATAGGGTTATGTTTCAGTGTAATTGTAAAATGCATACAAATATAGTCACCACATTAAAATCTGTACTCGTTAACATTTCTATCAAATGAATGTCTGAGTCTTTTTTGTTATGATTCTGTTAAAAGTTTGTTTATTCTATCGTCTCAATTCCTTTCAAGTACATAAACGTATTAATGTAGCTTTATGTGTATATAAACGTATTAATGGTCCTTTCAAGTACATAAACGTATTAAAGGAGCTTTCAAGTACATAAACGTATTAAAGGAGCTTTCAAGTACATAAACGTATTAAAGGAGCTTTCAAATACATAAACGTATTAAAGGAGCTTTCAAGTACATAAACGTATTAAAGGAGCTTTCAAGTACATAAACGTATTAAAGGAGCTTTCAAATAAATAAACGTATTAAAGGAGCTTTCAAATAAATAAACGTATTAAAGGAGCTTTCAAATACATAAACGTATTAAAGGAGCTTTCAAATACATAAACGTATTAAAGGAGCTTTCAAATACATAAACGTATTAAAGGAGCTTTCAAATAAATAAACGTATTAAAGGAGCTTTCAAATAAATAAACGTATTAAAGGAGCTTTCAAATAAATAAACGTATTAAAGGAGCTTTCAAATACATAAACGTATTAATGTAGCTTTCAAATACATAAACGTATTAATGGAGCTTTCAAATACATAAACGTATTAATGTAGCTTTCAAATACATAAACGTATTAATGGAGCTTTCAAATACATAAACGTATTAAAGTAGCTTTATGTGTATATAAACTTATTAATGGAGCTTTCAAATACATAAACGTATTAATGGAGCTTTCAAATACATAAACGTATTAATGTAGCTTTCAAATACATAAACGTATTAATGGAGCTTTCAAATACATAAACGTATTAATGTAGCTTTCAAATATATAAACGTATTAAAGGAGCTTTCAAATATATAAACGTATTAATGGAGCTTTCAAATATATAAACGTATTAATGGAGCTTTCAAGTAAATAAACGTATTAAAGGAGCTTTCAAATAAATAAACGTATTAAAGGAGCTTTCAAATAAATAAACGTATTAAAGGAGCTTTCAAATAAATAAACGTATTAAAGGAGCTTTCAAGTACATAAACGTATTAAAGGAGCTTTCAAATACATAAACGTATTAAAGGAGCTTTCAAATACATAAACATATTAAAGGAGCTTTCAAATACATAAACGTATTAAAGGAGCTTTCAAATACATAAACGTATTAAAGGAGCTTTCAAATACATAAACGTATTAAAGGAGCTTTCAAATACATAAACGTATTAAAGGAGCTTTCAAATACATAAACGTATTAAAGGAGCTTTCAAGTACATAAACGTATTAAAGGAGCTTTCAAATAAATAAACGTATTAAAGGAGCTTTCAAATAAATAAACGTATTAAAGGAGCTTTCAAATAAATAAACGTATTAAAGGAGCTTTCAAATAAATAAACGTATTAAAGGAGCTTTCAAATACATAAACGTATTAAAGGAGCTTTCAAATAAATAAACGTATTAAAGGAGCTTTCAAATAAATAAACGTATTAAAGGAGCTTTCAAATAAATAAACGTATTAAAGGAGCTTTCAAGTAATAAACGTATTAATGGAGCTTTCAAATAAATAAACGTATTAAAGGAGCTTTTAAGTACATAAACATATTAAAGGAGCTTTCAAATAAATAAACGTATTAAAGGAGCTTTCAAATAAATAAACGTATTAAAGGAGCTTTCAAATAAATAAACGTATTAAAGGAGCTTTCAAGTACATAAACGTATTAAAGGAGCTTTCAAATAAATAAACGTATTAAAGGAGCTTTCAAGTACATAAACATATTAAAGGAGCTTTCAAATACATAAACATATTAAAGGAGCTTTCAAGTACATAAACATATTAAAGGAGCTTTCAAATACATAAACATATTAAAGGAGCTTTCAAATACATAAACGTATTAAAAGAGCTTTCAAATAAATAAACGTATTAAAGGAGCTTTCAAGTACATAAACATATTAAAGGAGCTTTCAAATAAATAAACGTATTAAAGGAGCTTTCAAGTACATAAACATATTAAAGGAGCTTTCAAATAAATAAACGTATTAAAGGAGCTTTCAAGTACATAAACATATTAAAGGAGCTTTCAAATACATAAACGTATTAAAGGAGCTTTCAAATAAATAAACGTATTAAAGGAGCTTTCAAATAAATAAACGTATTAAAGGAGCTTTCAAATAAATAAACGTATTAAAGGAGCTTTCAAATACATAAACGTATTAAAGGAGCTTTCAAATAAATAAATGTATTAAAGGAGCTTTCAAGTACATAAACGTATTAAAGGAGCTTTCAAGTACATAAACGTATTAATGGAGCTTTCAAATACATAAACGTATTAAAGGAGCTTTCAAGTAAATAAACGTATTAAAGGAGCTTTCAAGTACATAAACGTATTAATGGAGCTTTCAAGTACATAAACGTATTAAAGGAGCTTTCAAGTACATAAACGTATTAATGGAGCTTTCAAGTACATAAACGTATTAAAGGAGCTTTCAAATAAATAAACGTATTAATGGAGCTTTCAAATACATAAACGTATTAAAGGAGCTTTCAAATACATAAACGTATTAAAGGAGCTTTCAAGTACATAAACGTATTAAAGGAGCTTTCAAGTACATAAACGTATTAAAGGAGCTTTCAAGTACATAAACGTATTAAAGGAGCTTTCAAGTACATAAACGTATTAATGGTCCTTTCAAGTACATAAACGTATTAATGGAGCTTTCAAGTACATAAACGTATTAAAGGAGCTTTCAAATACATAAACGTATTAAAGGAGCTTTCAAGTATATAAACATATTAAAGGAGCTTTCAAATAAATAAACGTATTAAAGGAGCTTTCAAATACATAAACGTATTAAAGGAGCTTTCAAATAAATAAACGTATTAAAGGAGCTTTCAAGTATATAAACATATTAATAAAGCTTTAAAAATGATGCTTTGGGATAGCTCAATCAAGTACACAAGTCTTTATTGATTTCTTTAACTAGTAAAATTTCAATATATATTTTACTATTTTAAATGTGTTAACCATTCTTTCATTTCAACATATTTTATTTTATTTCGTCCCTTTTAATTTGTTGCCACAATTGTTTGATATTTGTTTAAGCAACTGTACTTAAAGGATTGTAGTAAAGATGCCTTAAATGGTGTTCTTTCTCTACTATTTAAAATGGTATAACATACAGACAATACTTTCCGCTCTAAAAAATATTCTTAGGCGCTATCAACAAGACAACAAAACAGCCATCTACAAATGGAATTTTTATTTTCAGCACTTTGCAGCATTTCTTCAGCCTTTCCAAAAGTATGAATGCTTTCAGACTGACGTAAAATTTAGCCAGTTCTATTGCTGATTCAAAAACAGCTACTTTATATGCTGAGTCAGCCTGTGTTGCTTTAATCTAACTTTGGTCTCCATAAATTCTATCTCTATTTTTGTTGAATCGTGGTAGACTGGTCTTGTTGTACTGTAAATTTAGATTTGAACAAGGTTGTGTATTTGTCTACATCAAATGCGTAATTTAAGCCCTCCTACTACTGCACAGTTTTGATTGTCTTCCTATTAGTGTTGATGCTGCATATCTCAATGCTATAGCCATTGAATGCAATATGTAAAGTTGCATCTTTTCTGCAGCACTGCACTATATATTTTTTATGTTTGAAATCAACAAATCAATATTTGTATTCTCCTGAATGTTGCTTTCAATCACAACTAGCTTTGATCATACTTTTATCGCATCGAAACTTGTAAACAAAAACACATTATCTCTTGATACCGACATTATTGCTTTTGTGTTAAACTCATTTAATATGTATATCACCTCTCTGAACACTGCTGAGTTTATCACAATGTACCTTTGCTCCATAGTCTATTTTTCATAAAGAATTCCAAAATATTTTGCTTTGTGATTTTTCAGTACCACAGTTGTATCATATATTTCAGTAGTTAGGTTTCGATATCACAGAGTGCTTTCGGGAGCCGAGGGCATTTTTTAAAAGTGAGTGCTGTAGGAAGCAACTCAAGTCAGTTACTAATACTGTAATTCATTATTTCAGTAGTAAGGTTCAATAGTATGGACTGCACTGTAGGTAAGTAATGAGAGAGCAGTAGTTGCAATTTAAGAGCGAGTCATTTTTTATTTTAGATCGTACTATTTTAAATATAACAATTGTTCTCAAACTGTAATTACCTACCTACAAACCTGGTAAAAAAAGTAATTAAAATTTTAACTGTTTGTACTAAAGAAGCAAGAGATATTCTTGATCAAATCAAAAAAAGAAAGAAAAGATAAAAAAATAAGCCGTGAATATTATATTTTCTAGTTTTGTCATGTTTGCGACTTAGAGAAAATGTCATCCCCCAAAACTTAATAGATGAGATGGCAGTTACCAGTACAGTTGACAAGTATTTGGAGTTTACTTCAATGGATTGTGTTAGTTATTTCAATATCTAATATAAATTTAGTCAAATTCAGATGGTTTTTCACTCGAGCATTTCCCGAATTTATTGCGTGTTTTCTCTAAACTTACCAGGACAAATCTGACAGCAATCGTTAGCGTTTATCCGTATCGCTTCCCGCACCGAGCACATCAGTTCTGGACATGAGATTCTCGTGCAGTTGACCTCCTGTGATGAGCTTTCCTAATGGATAAACAAATTAAATAATTAGGAAAACAAAAACAAAAGCAAAAATGATATGAAATCTCCATATAGATCGCTTGCTGGTAAAAAAACAAAAAGAAAGAGAGTCCCATCTTACTCTTAAGAAACTTGCATTTTATTTGTTGAAACCAAATACGTCAATGCGGTGAGAAAATTATGTATGTCTATCTATCTATCTATCTATCTATCTATCTATCTATCTATCTATCTATCTATCTATCTATCTATCTATCTATCTATCTATCTATCTATCTATCTATCTATCTATCTATCTATCTATCTATCTATCTATCTATCTATCTATCTATCTATCTATCTATCTATCTATCTATCTATCTATCTATCTATCTATCTATCTATCTATCTATCTATCTATCTATCTATCTATCTATCTATCTATCTATCTATCTATCTATCTATCTATCTATCTATCTATCTATCTATCTATCTATCTATCTATCTATCTATCTATCTATCTATCTATCTATCTATCTATCTATCTATCTATCTATCTATCTATCTATCTATCTATCTATCTATCTATCTATCTATCTATCTATCTATCTATCTATCTATCTATCTATCTATCTATCTATCTATCTATCTATCTATCTATCTATCTATCTATCTATCTATCTATCTATCTATCTATCTATCTATCTATCTATCTATCTATCTATCTATCTATCTATCTATCTATCTATCTGTGTGTGTGTAAATGCCATATCTTTTACATTGTAGTTTTGCTTGAGAAATAACAAAGGAAAAAAAAAGAATTTGTTTAAAGAAATCCATTGTCATTTTTCAATTCCATGATTGTTTTCTCATAAGAAAATGTAAATATATTGAAGGCATTCATCACTTAGTGACGTAGTGTTTCACTATTGAAACTCGCAGTCATGTAAATAGATGATTCAGATCTAACCCATTGTTCTATTCAAAACTGAAGGACATTTTATCTTTCTTGGAAGCATATTTATTTGCAGTGATCCGTACACTGTAGTCCATTAAATTCCTTTGATTACCAAGTGTTTTGAAGGTTTATCAGATTCCATTTGTGTTAGTAAACCTTCCAAATTCTCATGGTAACTGCTCTTGGCATATGTAACTAGCCAAAAGGTTTTGGATTTTTCCATCATTTATTTACATGCTTGTTCTCTTGGTTGTCTATATTTTGCTTAGCAGTTTGTAATCTCTCTCTACGTAAGCAGTTTGTACCCTCTCTCCACTTAATCAATTTGTACACTCTCTCTACGTAAGCACATGGTACCCTCTATCCACTTAATCAGTTTGTTCCCTCTCTCCATGTTAGCAGGTTTACCCTCTCTCTACGTAAGCAGTTTGTACCCTCTCTCTACGTAAGAATCCTCATAGGTAAAAGTGAAAGACGCAATATATGATTTTGATGTACAGTATAATAAATACTGATCATAAAAGAGAAGAAATATTTGGCAAATTAAACATTTCTGCCTTTTATGCAATGTGTGTACCTGTATGAAGTCAAATATGGCCGTGCCAGAAGCACACTCGTCCCAAGTGCACATTTTGCCAATTTGGAAATATGTAACAAAGAATAACAAAATTTATTTTATGCAAGAAAAGACAAAATTCGCATTTTCGGTGTCATTACATACACCAGGGGTCCCCAACCTTTTTGTGCCTACGGGAACATTTGTGTGTTTATGAGAGAGTGGAGGGCACCAACCAATTAACTTGACCCATTTTTTAAAATTATTATTATTCATTATAACCTCTTCCGCGGGCACACAAAAAACCTTGGCGGGCACTGCGTTGGGAACCACTGACATACACACATTAGACCAGCCTTAGTGGTATTAAAACTCAGGTCTTTAGAGTTCAGTTAAGGTTTATATACACCATGTATTCTGGCCATATGACTTCCAATGAGCACAGCAGAAACTATACATTGTAATTAATTCTAACTGATAGGAGTACCTGGATTACATCGTTGTAATTACAAATGAGTATTAATAGTTTATCAACTGCCACTAGGACAAGCAATTCATTTTTGCTTTAGTTTTCAAAACTTCACAAAAATGTTTACTTCGTCCAAAAGATCAAGATTTTGCATTGAATTATCCCTCTAAACATGTAATTGTAAAGCTGAGGTTACTCATCCGTAATATCAGTGACCACTCGGGTTTTAATAGATGAACTCTGTGGTGAGAAGACATCTGTACATGTGCTCTAGGGTTGTGTCAAAATTATTTTCAAATGTTTCCGTATTTGTCATTTTCTGGTGAAGTTTTAGAAACTAACAACATAAATTGCTTGTTTAAGTGTTTAAGTGGCAGTTGATTAAATAGTGTTACCTATTTGTAATTACAATACTATAATCAAGGTACTCCTATCAGTTAAAATCAATTACAATGTATTGCTTCTACTATGCTCAATGGAAGTCATATGGTGTAATAACCAAGAAGGGCACACAAACCTTAAAGCAAAAATATCTTTGTGTTGATAACAGAGACAATCCCTTGTCGCGCTTTACTCTTACAGTGGCACATTTGTAAAGCCTGTTACACACCTGTAAACTCTAACAGATACAATAAATGTGTCCAAATGGTGGAGGTTCATGGTTAGGTTTGGTTTGGTGTTTTACGGCACAGCAACACTATGAAAGCTATACTGTGCCAAGGCAATTACAGTCAAGTATTTTGCCCAAGGACACACCACGGTAGCCGATCTGGGCTGATCTGATGGTGGGTATTTTTAACCCACACCTTATTGGTCACGATACTAACACCTTTACTACTAAGCCACCGCAGCTCCTTGACGTTTCAAATGGAGGCTATATTATATCGTTAGGATACCATCCATTTTTACCATGGTTATAAGTATGGTTCCACTCCACAGTTTCGTATTTTGCACAAAAGTCAATTTCGGAATAAAACTGAAAACAGACATTTGCACAGTAGGATCGCGTGCTATTTAATGTAGAACCCAGAAATATGTATGTTGATGTGAATCAGTTTTGTTTAAGTATTCAGGTACCAGTATTGGGCAGTTTTCATTGCAAATATTTGAAAATCATGCAGACGACATACCTGTGAGGAAGTGAACTCTTGTGAAAGCTGTGGAGCATAACCTATATTCTTTAGAGAACATATATGTACCAAACATCAATAGCACATGGAATGTCTTTCAACAGCAATTAGCATATGCTTGTATTTACCACACATTCACAAATAGCACATGGAATGTTTTTCAACAACAATTAGCATATCCATGTACTGATCAAATATTCACATGTCTTCCAATAGCAATTAGCATATGCATGTACTGATCAAATATTCACATGTCTTTCAATAGCAATTAGCATATGCATGTACTGATCAAATATTCACATGTCTTTCAATAGCAATTAGCATATGCATGTACTGATCAAATATTCACATGTCTTTCAATAGCAATTAGCATATGCATGTACTGATCAAATATTCACATGTCTTTCAATAGCAATTAGCATATGCATGTACTGATCAAATATTCACATGTCTTTCAATAGCAATTAGCATATGCTTGTATTTACCAAATATTCACAAATAGTAAATTAAATGTTTTCCAATATCAATTAGCATATGCATGTACTTACCAAACATTTGCAGACAGCACAATGAATGTATCCAAAAGGCGGTACGTATGGATGCCATGTTGTACCATAAGAATGCCATCTTTTGTCTCCATGGAAATAACAAGATTTGTTTTTCAGTTCAGTCGTGTTTTCGTCTGCAAAGTAAAAGGGGAAAGAAAAAACGTACTTTTGTGCGCTGGGAATTTAAAGCTCACGTATGTAGAAAACGTCTATGTTCACCTTCACAATCTGAATAAAGTAGCGCTACTCCCATTTAATCACGTTTAATCACATTCTGAAAAAAGTAGCGCTTTTCTCATTTAGTCACGTTTAATCAGATTCGGAATAAAGTAGAGCTTTTCCCATTTAGTCACGTTTAATCACATTCTGAATAAAGTAGCGCTTTTCCCATTTAATCAAGTTTAATCATATTCTGAATAAAGTAGAGCATTTTCCTATTTAGTCACGTTTGATCACGTTCTGAATAAAGTAGAGCATTTTCCCATTTAGTCACGTTTAATTACATTCTGAATAAAGTAGCGCTTATCCCATTTAATCACGTTTAATTACATTCTGAATAAAGTAGAGCATTTTCACATTTAATCACGTTTAATCACATTCTGAATAAAGTAGCGCTTATCCCATTTAATCACGTTTAATTACATTCTGAATAAAGTAGAGCAATTTCCCATTTAATCACGTTTAATTACATTCTGAATAAAGTAGTGCTTTTCCCATTTAGAAACGTTTAATTACATTCTGAATAAAGTAGATCATTTTCACATTTAATCACGTTTAATTACATTCTGAATAAAGTAGCGCTTTTCCCATTTAATCACGTTTAATCACATTCTGAATAAAGTAGCGCTTTTCCCATTTAATCACGTTTAATCACATTCTGAATAAAGTAGAGCATTTTCACATTTAATCACGTTTAATCACATTCTGAATAAAGTAGCGCTTATCCCATTTAATCACGTTTAATTACATTCTGAATAAAGTAGAGCATTTTCCCATTTAGTCACGTTTAATTACATTCTGAATAAAGTAGCGCTTATCCCATTTAATCACGTTTAATTACATTCTGAATAAAGTAGAGCATTTTCACATTTAATCACGTTTAATCACATTCTGAATAAAGTAGCGCTTATCCCATTTAATCACGTTTAATTACATTCTGAATAAAGTAGAGCAATTTCCCATTTAATCACGTTTAATTACATTCTGAATAAAGTAGTGCTTTTCCCATTTAGTCACGTTTAATTACATTCTGAATAAAGTAGAGCATTTTCACATTTAATCACGTTTAATTACATTCTGAATAAAGTAGCGCTTTTCCCATTTAATCACGTTTAATCACATTCTGAATAAAGTAGCGCTTTTCCCATTTAATCACGTTTAATCACATTCTGAATAAAGTAGAGCATTTTCACATTTAATCACGTTTAATCACATTCTGAATAAAGTAGCGCTTATCCCATTTAATCACGTTTAATTACATTCTGAATAAAGTAGAGCATTTTCCCATTTAGTCACGTTTAATTACATTCTGAATAAAGTAGCGCTTATCCCATTTAATCACGTTTAATTACATTCTGAATAAAGTAGAGCATTTTCACATTTAATCACGTTTAATCACATTCTGAATAAAGTAGCGCTTATCCCATTTAATCACGTTTAATTACATTCTGAATAAAGTAGAGCAATTTCCCATTTAATCACGTTTAATTACATTCTGAATAAAGTAGTGCTTTTCCCATTTAGTCACGTTTAATTACATTCTGAATAAAGTAGAGCATTTTCACATTTAATCACGTTTAATTACATTCTGAATAAAGTAGCGCTTTTCCCATTTAATCACGTTTAATCACATTCTGAATAAAGTAGCGCTTTTCCCATTTAATCACGTTTAATCACATTCTGAATAAAGTAGAGCTTTTCCCATTTAATCACGTTTAATCACATTCTGAATAAAGTAGCACTTTTCCATTTAGTCCTGTTTAATCGCATTCTGAATAAAGTAGCACTTTCCCATTTAACCACGTTTTCAAAAGTAAAAGAAATACTCTATACAAGGAAAATTTCTATGTTGTTTTTATTTTCGCTACTTTTGCTGAAACTTAGGAAGAAAAATAATTCGTACTACCAAGTACCACACACACGTGGAATTTTCCAAAATCATACATATATCCTAATGTATGGATTTGTACCTACGTATTGAAAATCACAGCACTGAAATATACTGCCCAAGGAAAATTTTAGCATTCCTAAAGGTTTCACACGATAATCGCTCGACCGGCTTTTTTGATATAATGAAAATTGTTCAATCTCTCTATCTATGTACATACATACATACATACATACATACATACATACATACATACATACATACATACATACATACATACATACATACATACATACATACATACATACATACATACATTCCTACACACATGCATACATACATGCATGCTTACGTAGCGCATATTAGGTTCAGAAGAACTATTCCATCCTTGTCATTATCATTGACATGGTAATACTAGTATACAAGTAATATTCGCTTTTTTAAATTGTGTAATGCATTGAAGCAGTTTTATCCCTCCTGAATATCTATTAACCTACCTAATTATTTATTTATCTATCTATCTATTGTTCGTTGATGCAATATATATATATATATATATATATATATATATATATATATATATATATATATATATATATATATATATATATATATATATTCGTTGTTTTATCTTTTTAATTTACAGGTATATGTGTTATGTTCTGCTCGTGTGCATACACGCTATTACATACAAAATAAAATATTTTTGATTTCACATCAAGTAATCAATATTGTAGAGCACACGAAATGTAAACAACTGGAAGGTGACGTCACGTACAAAACATAAACGTTCGCTACATGTCACGTTTGTTGGAAGTTTCAATACAATTCACACTGAGAATTTAGTCCTTTGCTAGACAGAGTGTTTTCACTGTCAATTACGCCATTGTTTATAGGGTTACATACTTTACAGTACCTATATTGGGTGCATTTCTGTCCAATTTGCTTTTTTTGTTTTGTTTAGTCTCGGACTGTGAAGGGTGTTGAATGATACCGTCAGTTTTACAAATGTGTTTTTGTATAAAGGTGTTGTATATTGATGTAAGGGAGTTGTTTATATCTCGCCCTATCAACTATGACGTAATTGACATAAAAATTACGTCAAATTATTCCGTTACAAAAATACTTTTTGAAAGTACAATGTACCTACCTCAAGCGCATCCATGACGAAGGAATAAAGTATGAACACATTACTGATTTCCTGTTGAATTAACACATTTTTATTTATATGAAGTGACATATAGACATATTCACTTTTTCATATATATATATATATATATATATATATATATATATATATATATATATATATATATATATATAGTATGTGTGTGTGTATATGTGTGAAGAAAGTAGAAGAAAAAAATTAAATAAAGCAAGCAAGAAAATATTCATACCAGGACATCTTGGACAGCATTCCGTGGTCGACTTAGTTGGGTTCGAACACTGGGTCTCTGGGCAAATAACCTGATGGCAATTGATCTTCCCCCTCTGTTGAGATATATTGACACATAAATATTACATACATTTAGTACAAGACATTGATTACATGCCCCCCCCCCCCCCCCACACACACACACTGAAAATGAAATGGTCAGTCCCTAAAGTAAAAGAACAATTTCACTGTTTGTAACGTTATCACAGAGTTTATTATATTCAGCAGCGATCATTTTATCAAATCTATATAGAATTCTTCTATCAAAACAAAAGCTGTTATAGATGGTAGTGAGCTCTAGGTCTGGTTTATTTATCTATTATTTTCGTACCCTTGGATTTGAGGAACAGATTAGCTTGGATAGTTCAGGGTAGAGAAGCAACTTTGTAAGGGCATACTAATGGTTAATAGTGGAAAAGTTAAACTTGAATCAACCTTTAAAAATTATCTTATATTTAGCATTTCGTATTAAATACATTTTAGAACTGAATATTGCTGTTATCCTTGTATGTGTTGTTCTTTGCTCATACTGACGAGTCAACGTGTATTTCCAGTCAGCTCATTAGTATGCACAAATCTCACATATCTAACATTTAAACTATGTTTGTGTATCGAATATATAACACTTGTAAAAGATCAAAAGAAAATCGAAGAGCCATTCGTCAACCTCATAAAAAAAAAAAAAATTCGCATAAAGCCGAGTATA
Organism: Margaritifera margaritifera; assembly: GCA_029931535.1. Classification (NCBI taxonomy): domain Eukaryota; kingdom Metazoa; phylum Mollusca; class Bivalvia; order Unionida; family Margaritiferidae; genus Margaritifera; species Margaritifera margaritifera. Next base: position 205,206 of record JAQPZY010000995.1, on the reverse strand, counting down.
CTATATGACAAGTAGAGACTCTTTCTATTACATTGTATGCCCAGATGATACGAACAAAATCTATATATTTGAGGTTTTTAATGCTTACGCGTGTTTTTTGGGCGAAAACTTCAAAGTCCTGTGCAGAAAATCAAGGTTGATAAACCCCAATAAAACGGGAAAGTAAGACATAAACCGGATAAATCGAAACGTGGATGTCTACCTGGTTCTTTTAGTACTTGTTTTCATTGTTATTTATGGGGATTTCAGTTTGGCAATCTCTCTCTTTCTCTCTCTCTCTCTCTATGTATCTGTATATATATATATATATATATATATATATATATATATATATATATATATATAGAGAGAGAGAGAGAGAGAGAGAGAGAGATTGATCTACTGACTACATAGTGATCTACCGACTATATACTGATCAACTGACTTTATTTTGATCTACTGACTATATACTGATCTACTGACTATATACTGGTCTACTGACTATATATTAACTATATATTGATCTACTGGCTATGTACTGATCTACTGACTATATACTGATCTACTGACTATATACTGATCTACTGAATATATATTAACTATATATTGATCTACTGGCTATGTACTGATCTACTGACTATATACTGATCTACTGACTATATACTGGTCTACTGACTATATATTAACTATATATTGATCTACTGGCTATGTACTGATCTACTGACTATATACTGATCTACTGACTATATACTGATCTACTGAATATATATTAACTATATATTGATCTACTGGCTATGTACTGATCTACTGACTATATACTGATCTACTGACTATATACTGATCTACTGAATATATATTAACTATATATTGATCTACTGGCTATGTACTGATCTACTGACTATATACTGATCTACTGACTATATACTGGTCTACTGACTATATATTAACTATATATTGATCTACTGGCTATGTACTGATCTACTGATTATATACTGATATACTGACTATATATTGATCTACTGACTATATATTGATCTACTGACTATGTACTGATCTACTGACTATATACTGATATACTGACTATATATTGATCTACTGACTATATACTGATATACTGACTATATATTGATCTACTGACTATATATTGATCTACTGACTATATACTGATCAACTGACTATGTACTGATCTACTGACTATATACTAACTATATATTGATCTACTGATTATAAACTAATCTGATTATAATAATCATCATAATAAAGTCCAATTAAGCACATGCTCTTTAATGTAACACCTGAGATTTATCGAAAACTATGCCTACTTTTTCCTTAAGTTTCGTCCCCCTGCTATACCAGTCATTCATATTTGTTTAAAAATAGTAAATATTTTCTAATGTCCATCGCTAAAATAATTCTCCAGATGCCTTTAGTATGCAAAATGTTGACGTATTCAATTTTTTATTTTTTTTAAATATACACTTTTACATTGCTAAGGGTCCAAGGAAATCCCAGATCACTTTTACATAGCTAAGGGTCCAAGGAATCCCAAATCAATTTTACATAGCTAAGGGTCCAAGGAATCCAAAATCAATTTTACATAGCTAAGGATCCAAGGAATCCCAAATCATTTTTACATAGCTAAGGGTCCAAGGAATCCCAAATCATTTTTACATAGCTAAGGGTCCAAGGAATCCAAAATTACTTTTACATTGCTAAGGGTCCAAGGAATCCCAAATCACTTTTACATAGCTAAGGGTCCAAGGAATCCAAAATCACTTTTACATAGCTAAGGGTCCAAGGAATCCAAAATCACTTTTACATAGGTAAGGGTCCAAGGAATCCCAAATCACTTTTACATAGCTAAGGGTCCAAGGAATCCCAAATCACTTTTACATAGGTAAGGGTACAAGGAATCCAAAATCACTTAAAATGTAATAGTTGGTGTACATTTTCTTATGCTACTGTATAGTTAAAAATATATTCCCAAGTAAGGGTCAGTACATGGAAAAGTATGGGGAAAAAGACCCTGTTACTAATTGTCCATAAAATGATAACTGAATGAATATTAAAAAATTCATCAAATTTGGACATGTCGGATTCATAGACTCCTCTTATCAAATTCACATATAAAATCGTATATTAATAGTGACAGTATTCGGTATGACACATTTACTGAGATCGAATCGGTTTTCCGCAGCAGCAAATTGGTGCTGCCGATTGACGGTAGGTCGTAAACTGTTACAGATTTTCCGAGGTCTAGTATACTCTTCATTTATTTTATCATTTACTTTTACAAGACTATTATTGCCATTGTTAAAATTTTCGAGGCATTTTTGCTTTACATTATTTAATAAGAGTCAGTAGTCGAAACCACGCCCTTTTACGTACAATCCCTGCCAGAGTTTATAGCGTTAGTTAACAAGGACGTCATATCATAATTTATCACATAGTTGGTACACTTTACATACAGTGTTTGCAGCTTATTATTTTTGATATGTCAACACGTTAACATATCACTTTATGTCAGTTTTATTGGTCCAAATAAGCCCATGAAATCCTTGCGCAGTATTCCCATTAATGATTGGCTGGGACCGTGGGAATTTTCTTTGCCCTGCCTCCTGGAACAACATTATTTTACTATTACTATTACAATATGGCGGTCGTCTTTGCAATCTGTAGCCCAATGGACAATACAAAAAAACAGGCGACTATCACAAAAAAAAAAGAAAAAAATAGAAAATGAGAAAATGTCGGAGAACCAAGAAAATCTATGTTTCTATCCAACACGGACGTATTGAGTCTATGCAGAAAAAGCTTGGCAGCCTATTGTAATGCAGGCAGTTCCCTTTACATTGCTGTTACCACACGGTATGGATCTTGCACCCAACGCCCAGGACAAGAATGGTTTAAAATGTCAACCTATAGAAGTAAATAAATTCACTTCTCTTACGAAGAGAATGTTGACAAATGCTGAACTCTCAACAGACAAAAAGTTATCTAACCAAAGCATTCTTCCAAATAAAAAAAATGCAGATATCCGGTCACAAAATATAAAATCTGGGAATCACTATAGAACCATATGAATGCAAACCGGCAGCAGCATAACATCTTTAGACCTAATACTATTTTTGCATCCAGTAATCATCCCTTCAGACAAATATCTAACCACTGGAATGATATTTATTCTGCCATATCCAATACTGCATCTGTGGTGAATGTCTATGGCGGAATTGACACTCTTTTCGTTGGAAACGTTGTAAACAGTCTCATCGAAATCCTGGTATATGGCGCCTCAACAACTCCAGCTGATCTAACTGAGTGAACTGTGTGACATCACACAGGAATTTCCATCGGAGATCCAGTGTTGAAAAATGATGTCCGTATTAAATGTTCTTTTGATTGGAAGGTCAGTTGTTCTTTGAATTGTAATTTTAAAAACAAAATATACTAAATGTTATTTGTGACCGAATTGTGCAATATTGATTGAGCTCGCATCTGGGACTATCCTTTCACGCGCAAGAATTGAAATGTGCAGCGTCTGAGCCAAAATTAAATGAAATGGGCCAAACCATTTATTCTTCTTTCTATCTAGACTCATTTTATTCTCAAAATAAAAACTACTTGTATGCGATAAACAGACTCTCAAATGGGCAATGACTTAATATTGAATTTATGAAACTCGTTGAATAACTTCCAGATTTTGCACGCCTAGGCTTTCAATGAGTTTCATAAATATGTGTGTGTGTGTGTGTGCGTGTGTGTGTGCTCCTTTTTCTGTACATTTGCAGTAATTTTATTTCAGTTAATAAGTCGATTTCCTCTCTTCATATGACAAGTTTTCAAAAAATATAAATCCTCAAATTCCCTCCTATGGTGATTTGGCCGGTGGTCCGATTTATCACATCGTGCTTGGGTCTCAGGATCATACACAGTGGCTAATATCTCTCTCTCTCTCTCTCTCTCTCTGAATATGTATGTATATATGTGTGAGTGTGTGTTTGTGTGTGAAAAAAAATCGTTCTTTTAGGAACCAAAGTCGTTGGCGCTACTCCCTTATTTCGACATCGGTAAATATACGCAAATGAATTTAAAACAAATAGAAAATCATTTTTCGCCTTTATCATCTGCATCTTTATTCACCATGGAGTTTATTTTCTTTAAATTGACTTATTGTCCCATAGAGGTTGTATGCGTGTAATGATTCTATTAACAAGATGTTTTGATTGCCGGGAAACTGCTGGCCGTTTTCTGATTGGGTATTTGCAAATTATGAATATTGATTGCTATTTAAATGTAGTCATCCACGTAGATCATACAGTTTGCGATTTTTTTTCCTGTTTATACTTCACTGACCTGATAAAATTTATGTAACGAGTCGAATAAATACTATATTTTTATTTTATTTGACGAAACCGCATAAAAATGTAGTAAAAATACTTTAAAATGCATTCAGATGCCTCAGTCGTTATGCCTTTGCCTTGCATGACATCATGACTTCGTTTGTGACGTTATGTGTTGTTATTATACATGTATTACCCTTGTTAGGGAGATATAAGAAGATTTTTTCACCCAAGGCAAGTTATGACTTGTCGAAAGTAAACAAATCTTCATACCTCCTCCAAATTAGGTCAATAAATTATTTAATATACCCAATCAAACGAGAGAAGGAAAACAGGATCGCGTAAGGGAGATACGATCATGTGAGGCACGATCGCGGGAGGAAGACATGATGTTTTGTTCCCTGACACATGACATTATGTGCGGCAGTTATTGACACTGTTACTTTTATGAGGTCTAATAATATACGTGTTGCATGTAGGAAAATTATAATATGGGCATGCTAATCTAAATAATACAGTAATCATGTGATAAAGGGCAATATGGAGTGGCCAAAGCTGCCAAGACACTACCCCAGAGCGGTCCCCAATTTTCCGAAATTTGGGATTTTTGGAAACATTAGCATTATACTTGAAAATCATCACCGTAAAAAAGCATGGTAGTTTCTTCAATATAATGAATCAAGGACTGTGACTTTTATCTTCATACTAATAGTATTTGTAGCATACAGACGGGTTCATGTTTTGTCTCCATACTAATAGTATTTGTAGCATACAGACGGGTTCATGTTTTGTCTCCATACTAATAGTATTTGTAGCATACAGACGGGTTCATGTTTTGTCTCCATACTAATAGTATGTGTAGCATACAGACGGGTTCATGTTTTGACTCCATACTAATAGTATATGTAGCATACAGACGGGTTCATGTGAGTAGCTCAAAATCATCATACAGATTAGTACCGAATTTCGGGCAGATATTAACATGTATGTTTCGAGGTATACATTGAAACAAACGTACAAAGTAAGCAGTCATGTTAATTACATTTTGAAATAAGAGGAACAGAAACCCTCTGAAAATACATACCACACAAACACAGGTATTACATGATTCATCAAGTGGGCGCCATGTGGCGCCATCTTCGTACATCTGCGACTCATAATAGCAATGGTGTCCATTTTTCTCCTCATCTTCGTGTTTGTAGTCACCGTCCTGTGGTTCACCATCTTTCTTCCAACAAGAATTTGATAGTCTGACCTGGTATGTAAACGTTTAATGTAAGTCTCTTCAATTAATTTGTTATGTTTTCAGTTGTCATGCAAGTTCACAACATGGCAGCAATTGAAGAACCATAGGAATATTCCATTATGGGGGTGATTGTAAGTCGCTCTATGTATATAAAGATTTATTGCCCCGAAAGTATTGACGATTGATATTTTGACCAGGGAAATTGGAATCATCCAAGCAACTTATCTCCTCTGCCTTTTTTTGTTTCGTATTTCTGCATTTTAAGTTTAACATGCTCTACATCGACGTAAGTAAACATTGTCACGGCCTGAATAGGAGGTCTGACCCCTGGATCAGACTCGTTTTGAGGTGTCATCTAAGCTATTGTGCGTTGAATTTTGGCGAAAAAAGATGAAAATTTAACAATAATAGTGCTAGAGTTTTCGGCTTAAGACTTTAAAAATTAAATATTTTCCGTTACTTGTTCCGAATCCCTTAAAAAAAATAGTTCCAAACAAGTGCATGTATGTCTGCAATAAAGAGGCTGAAATCAACTTGTTGTGGCAGTGGCTTTTTGAGAAAAGTGAAAGCGCCACCTTGAGAACAGTTGATTTTTACTTGGTTCTATGCCATATTCAGGCGATTTTCTTCTTTTATGCTGTATCACTCCATGGAAAAGTTGCCGAGGTCTAATTTTAGTAGAAAAGCCTCAAGGGTGTCCCTACTGCTACTTACCACTGCCGTGCGTTTCATTTAGAATTAAACCTTATATTTTACTGGATTCATGATGTCATGAAGCTAGAAAATCTATTACACAACATGCATCAAAGGCCTTCATTTATATAAACAATCTTAAAATTGGTAACATCTTTTGAGGTCATTTAGTACACATAATGTGCTCTTAAATGGCAGTTGTCTCTGGTGTATTCGATCTTTGTGTCTAATACAGTCAGAAAAGTCGAGTTAATATTGATTGGATTTTTGAAGATACTCGCCATTCAAAATCCCACCTCCACAAGTGGCGCTTACGCTTCTCTCTGAACACCACATCCACCACAGGTTGGTTGCTGCAAGAAACTTGTGGAAAACGCCTGTTTTTGTGATTGCCTCTTTTCCGAGGAAATCGCAAACTAAAATAAAATATATACATTTTAGGGCTTGAACTGGGAGTTATAGCAGTGTAGGTTTTAATTTGTACATTTTTGGTTTCGTCATAATCAAACACACAACTGACTTTAATGACAGCTCAATACGATGCTCACTCCCAGAGTAAAATGGTCTGTGCAGGCAAAAGCGTTGTTTGCCAACGTCATATGGCGAGTTGCTGGACTCAACATTGTAGACCAAAAATAAATAAGAAGAAGATATTCCTATGAATTGCTTTAACTTGTGCAAGATATAACAAATTAATCTACAATATCTTCATGTGTAAATTTTAATACTGTTCTCGATTAGATAAAGTTACAATAGAAAGCACATACTGTGGTCTGAAGGATATTCAAAGATCGCTTTTCTGGTTCGATCTGCATAAGAGCTGTTCCGCCATGTAAACTCTGGTACAAACTCTGGTATATTGTGTCCGGCATATAATCGATTACGCCGTTTGCCTGAAAAATAAAGTGTGTTCGCTGCCATCCGGCCTAAGCTTGCAAGACAATATCAATGACAGGTAATCTTTTGTCTCCCGATTGATTCGTCAGTGTCGTCATTCGCACAGCAGTGACGTCATTCTCATAACAGCTAATTTGCCCCCACCCCCACATGAACAGCGGTGCATCATGGGAAAAAAGTAAGGAGATTCCGTACTTTCACTAAGGATGGATGATGATAGTTATCACGAGTATCGGAAATATGTGTGTAACATTTGAAATAGACAGAAATGTCCTAATTGCCTTGTCTCCTAATAAAACTGTTCTATATAGGCTGTGAATCGTGCTTTGAATATATCATGAGAAGTAAAAACCTATTTTAACTTAGTGTAGGCCAGAGAATCAATTTATTCAATGAACGGAACTCTTCACAACCACGAAGTCTTTGGAGGATAAATCGCTCAAAAAATAGATACTGAAACACTTTCTAAAAGTGATACTTTGTTATTGTGCACCGTGATGCCTCTATTATATTAGCATATCCTCTAATTTTATTTCAAAATAATGAAATTCTTAAGATGATTTTACATGGTAAGAATAAACTCCACTGTATATCTTTAGTGGTTATTTTTTTATTTTCCAGTGATTGCTAAATACTGGCTCGAGTTTCAAACATTTTTGAGCACACAACTGCCGTTCGAGCTTAAAACCCCACAAACGCAGTTGAACAGTGTGTACACAGTAAATAATTATATTTGAACAGTGTGTACACAGTAAATAATTACATTTGAACAGTGTGTACACAGTAAATAATTACATTTGAACAGTGTGTACACAGTAAATAATTATCTTTGAACAGTGTGTACACAGTAAATAATTACATTTGAACAGTGTGTACACAGTAAATAATTACATTTGAACAGTGTGTACACAGTAAATAATTATCTTTGAAAACTAGTATGCATTTGGAGGAACAAAAGTTAATAAATTCCTTAACGTTCAACTTTTCAAACTTTATTGTGACATATATTACAGGGAACACCTTTTTAAACTTTAAGCTGGAGTTTACGTATAGTATTCCAAAAAAATTAGAGAATACTGGGCAAGTAGTATATTCAAAGATACGAGTTTACGTATAGTGTTCCCAAAAATTAGAGAATACGGGGCAAGTAGAATATTCAAAGATACGAGTTTACATATAGTGTTCCAAAAAATTAGAGAATATGGGGCAAGTAGAATATTCAAAGATATGAGTTTACGTATAGTGTTCCAAAAAATTAGAGAATACGGGGCAAGTAGAATATTCAAAGATATGAGTTTATGTATAGTGTTCCAAAAAATTAGAGAATACGGGGCAAGTAGAATATTCAAAGATATGAGTTTATGTATAGTGTTCCAAAAATTAGAGAATACGGGGCAAGTAGTATATTCCAATATATAAACATCTACAATATTTCTGCCATTAACGATAGGTAGAGTGGATACAAAATTAGGGAAAGTTTGCTCGAAGCAGATACTTTGAAAAAAGAAATTTTTAAAATTTGAATTAATGAAATGTGTATTATCTTGATCTCAATAAAATTCACACGGTGATTTGAACTTTTGAGATAAAAGCAAGTTGAGATATTTTCGAATGAAGATAAATGTATTTACTTACCCGTCCCTTCGACAACGTTGCCATCAAAATTTCACTTGCATTCCCGAAACTGTTCTCATCTGAGTCACTAATGAGGGAGGCTTTAACCGTGCTAAACTCTCTACTTTCTTTAGATGTAGCAATGTAATAGTCGAGGTTGCATTTACGGTCTATGTAAAGCCACGCCGTCCCAGCTGCCCCAATGGGATCAAGGTAAGGTCCCAGGAGTAAAAAAGGCTGCACTGCAAAGAAACATTACTGTTGTATGTATTGTTTTAAAAACGAATATATGTTTCATAATTCTTATGTTTCTAAAGGTAAACATCAGCCAAAGCGCGCACCCAGCTGGTCTCAAGGGACGTTTCTGTCCAGACAATACTTGTCCATTTTTATTTCAATTTCTTCTTCCATTTCCTTTTCCTCTTTTATTTCTGCATGCTTTGCATCGTATTCAGTTGAATCATGCATGCGATAAGCTATAAAGTACATTTTCATAATCTATGTACATTGTATATACAGTGAAATCCCTCAAAACCAAAAACCACTAGGACCAAATTTTATTTTCGCTTTTGAGAGGTTACGGTTTACTGAAGGTATCGAAAACGTAAAAAAAATACGTCTTTTTATAAAAGCAGATGTACAAGCACATCGTCATCAAACTTTTCCCCCATGTTTCTAAAAACATAGGTTTTGGCACAGATTCATACACTTTGATCAGACTAATTTTATCCTGTAAGGATAGTTTAATCCTACGACGTTTAGCTGGTCTTCCATGCATCTTGATATGCGAGTGACGTAATATATGTAATGATTTGCCTCCTAGAAAATCAACTGAGTGAATCTGACTTTTAGAATACTGTTTGTCGCTTTCCATCTTCAAAGAATCAAAAGCGAAGCCACATGCCTAGTTATTAAAGCCCAGGTATTTAATTTAAAAAAAAGTTTTATTGATCATTGATACAAACGAGATAATAATCATATAAACATAATCTTTTTTAACTGGCATATCTACAAGCGTTTAGTCGTTAACAATTTACAAGCGTTTAGTCATCAACAATTTATAAGCCTACTACAGCAATTGCTAATGGTAAATAATCTGGCCCAGTGTGTGACAGGTGTGTTTTACTGAACGCATGGCTATTTCTGAACCATAAATATCAACGTCTTATGGAATTTAGCAGCTAAAATACATGTCAACGTTTAAAGCAAGTTTCAGTTTATGGGGATGTTTTTAGTGTAAAATTTAAATTTGGGACCTATTTTTTTCCGATTTTTGGAGAAGAGGGGTTTCGGTTTACTGAGGAAAAACTGATGATATTAAAGAAGGAAAAATTCGGAACCAAAGAAAACTTTCGATCTTGAGGGGATTTCGGTATGCCGGGGGTTCGATTTTGAGGGATTTCACCCTATCTATATAAACTGTGCTTGGTATATAATACATTTCAGGCATATATGTCCATTCTACGTCAATATAAACAATTGGCTGTACTTTTGTAAAACAATTAGAAAATATATTTACTGAGTGCGGCAACTTTTAGCACAGGAAACAAAAGGACCTCGGTAAACATTTGCTGATGAAACTTTCAGCAGTGTGCAACCATGAAGAACAGAAGAGTATGACAAAATAACCAAAAAGATCATAATAAAAGTAAAATTGCATCTAAAATTGTAACTGAAAAGTAAAACTGTATCTTAAATTATAACTGAAAAGTAAAACTGTATCTTAAATTATAACTGAAAAGTAAAACTGTATCTTAAATTCTAACTGAAAAGTAAAACTGTATCTTAAATTATAACTGAAAAGTAAAACTGTATCTACAAATGGAACTGAAAAGTAAAACTGTATCTAAAATTGTAACTGAAAAGTTAAACTGTATCTAAAATTGGAACTGAAAAAGGTTATAGTAAAACTGTATCTAAAATTGGAACTTAAAAAGGTTATAGTGAAACTGAATCTAAAATTGGAACTGAAAAGTAAAACTGTATCTAAAATTGGAACTAAAAAGTAAAACTGTATCTAAAATTGGAACTGAATAAGGTTATAATAAAACTGTATATAAAATTGGAACTGAAAAAAGTTATAGTAAAACTATCTAATACTTGAACTGAACAGGTAATAGTAAAACTGTAACTAAAATTGGAACTTAAAAAGGTTATAGTGAAACTGTAGTTAAAATTGGAACTGAATAAGATTCTAGTCTCGTAAGAAAGGGTTATAGTCTTGCAAGAAAGGGTGGCTGTCACAAGTTTAGCAAAACATTCAAGTAATACGCTTATCAGTAGAAGAGGTAATACTTGCAACCTATATAAAATTACATGAGATGTGCTAGTGATTCGCGTATTTACCAAAAGAAGAAAGAAAAAAAAAATTAGATTTCGGGCTATAACTCATTCAGAAAAGGAGACAATGAAAAATCTAATATTTTCAAGTGAATATTACATTTTGCGAAGGCGAAATACATCTACCTGCATATTTCATTGAATGGAATAAACTTCTCAAAACATATTTAATTAATTACAGCCTTGAGAGTCGTTGTAACTGTATAATAATATTGTGTTCATTTTTTTAAAAAAGGTATTCCTCGCTATTTTTATCATAGAGATACAAAAATACCTTAAGTCAGGTCTTAAAAATGTTGTTGTAAACCATCAGCACTTACTCTTTAAAAGGTTTAGACCATCCAAATATGGCACCTCCATTACAGAACCTCGCAGTTCACCCCGGACATTTTGCCGGGTAGACACTGTGAAATGTAGACTTCCATCCAGCAAGAGTGATGTGTGCTTTGCTTGTATTCGACGAAATGAGCCTGTGGCCTGCAAAGGAGCCAGGGTAACGAAAGCTGAAAGGCTGGATCATTTGTCACCCGAAACTCATAGATATTACATCGTAACCATGGATTTGTCGAGAAGGAAGAACTGTGCACTAATTTTGTACGTTCACTGTTCGAAGAGATGCAAGTCAGTTGTCTTAGCAATGTCCACTCGGAATGCCACTATTAGTAACGCGCTAAAGCTGAAAAAACGACGTCTAAAATTAAATCATCACAGCAGTTGTCTTAAACAGGACCTTTTTATACAACTGTAATTGCGCATGACTGTGCATTTGTGAAGTACCAATCTTGAGCAGTGATTCATCTCGTTTTCGTTCTAGTTGACAACTGGCGGATGGATACTGTGTATGAATGATGTGCGGAGGTTTACTTCTGAACCAACCTGATGGACTAATAATTATGAAGTAAATAACTTTTTGAGCCGAAAATTGCCGAGTGATCTTATGTTATTTTTTTCTTTAAACTTAAACAAGATGTAATACTCTCAAGCCAATCAATCAATCAGAATCGTGGAATTCTTCTTCAGAAATCTATAATCAGTTTGTAGATTATATACTAATAGACAGTGTACATACAGATTGTGTGATACGTTAAGGAAAAGAATCATCTGTGGAGTTGTTAATTGCTGCGCTAGTATTTAGGCAAACAAATCAAGTGAGTAAATAGATCCACATCCGGCAAATAATCATTCGGCGAAGCCACTGTTCATATCAAGCTTCTTAACACATCCCAGGTCACAATGTATTAGTCAGAAGATTTCCGAGTGGATGATTTTATAGTGTGGTGATAAACCGTTTAATTTGGTCGCATGTTCTACTTCGTAAAAACTGCTTTGTTTCATCATATATACATACATATTTTAAACGCTTTATCTGAATAGCTTACAACATATATTAATAACCAATATTTATTAAACTCAAGTGCAAACTTAATGCAAAATATTAATCAGGTAATGCATCCGAAAAATTAGAGATGTTAACTAATAAAAATTGATAGAGTAATCAAATTTAAATTTAGAAAATCTTTCAAAGTACATTTTAGAAGCACTGACGAATTATCGCCCCTAGTGAATGTCCCTTTCATGAAACTTGAGTCGGTACAAGAATTTTTAAATTGTTGGTCATTAGGAAAAAAAAATTCCAAATAAAGCCAAAGTTTACAGCAAATGGTTTACAATCAAAAGTCACAGTTTAAGTATAAAATGCTTTGACAATATAAGAGGTGAATGATTCTCGATTACTGCTTAAGTTTTGAAATTTACGAACCCTTGAACATCGTGTATTTCTATATTTCAAGCGATCATAAATCATGACAGAGGAATTGGGGGATTATGTATATCGGTCATTTAAACTGGAAAAACCTTTTGAATATCGTATTTTCTAGGGTTCAAAGTCATGGATAAGCAAGAAATTGAGTAAAATGGTCTTATTTAGACTTTGTAGCCAAGTTACGAAATGTTTTTCGCGAGGACAAGTTTATGCTGAAGAAAACAAAGCCTCTATCCCTTGTTTTTGGTTATTCAGAACATTACAAGGTAACATGCGCCGATTTCCGATATTTTTCGTTCTTTTTTTCATCTTCGTAATTGAATAAAATAAAGCAATAAACAAACTAATGCTTCCATACCTCGCCATCAGAGCTACCAGGAAAAGGTCTAAAGTTGTCTGCGACATCCATGACTACATTACTTCTTCGTCCTCTTTTTGACAGCTTATGGAGGGTCAAGGAGGTCACAGCGCTTTGCAAACCAGCCAAATATACCTATGGGTGTAGGAAATACAACTTTGCTTTCATCCACTTATGGACCAGAGCATAAAAACTCCAACAACAATATTTCAAAGGACCAGATCTTATCACTGCATCATTTGAATAGAATATCAAACCAGAGTTTCGTGAAATTATATGTTTTCAGCTTTGAAAAGGGTTACGATGTATATTGTATGACTTTTAATGATGTCAGGACCTCCTTCGCAGTGGCGGCGCGAGGGTTTGAGGCGCCCGAGGACAATGTTCTTTAGTGGCGCCCCTACTTTACCACAGAGAACAGTTTTTATATCAGTTGCCAACCTCCAACCCCAACCCCAACCTCCAATCCCAACCCCAACCTCTGACCCCAACCCCAACCCCAATCTAAGCCCTGCTTACAGCTGCAAAAAAAAAAAAAAAAAAAAAACTTCCGACAGCACCCCTCCTCATGCCCGGCGCCAGGTGGCAATTGCCCCTTCAACCACCTTCCCTCGCCACTGCTCCTTCGCCACCGAAAAAGGGTTACATAAGTCTCGTTTTCTGCCAACGCTGGCGAGACAGAAGCAGGAATGCTAGGTGTAAAAACTTGAAGAAAGGAGATTGAAAATGTCCATTTATGGACATCCACGATGTCTAGCATTTAACTGTCACAGCGCAGAACTGATTAAGGTCTTAAATGTGCCTTTGTAACATCGCCATACACAATCCATAATGACACATCGCCATACACAATCCATAATGACACATCGCCATACACAATCCATAATGACACATCGCAATACACAATCCATAATGACACATCGTACATATATATATATATATATATATATATATATATATATATATATATATATATATATATACATATATACATACATACATACATGCATACATATATACATACATATATATATACATACATGCATGCATACATACATACATACATACATACATACATACATACATACATAGATACATAGATACATAGATACATACATACATACATACATACATACATACATAGATACATAGATACATACATACATACATACATACATACATACATACATACATACATACATACATACATACATACATACATAGATACATACATACATACATACATACATACATACTTACGTAGTGCATGTTGGGATCAGAAGTACTATCCAATTCTTTTCATTAATCATGACATGATAATACAAGTATAGAGGTAATATTTGCTTTTTTTTAAAAATCATGTAATGCATAAATAAAGTTGAAACTCTCCTGAAAAGATTCGTCTACTTAATTATCTATTTACCTACTTACTACCGTATCTCTTTATCTATCTATCTATCCAACTGATACAGATTCATTCGTTTTCATAAGAACACAAGTTTAAAATAATGCATGAAACTTTCGTACTTTATATACAATTCCACCATCTTCATTTAGCTCAAAGACTGCTATTCCTCCACCTGGTGTGACTGTCCTCTTGTTTCTTAGACCCGAACTTGATAACACTGCCAAAAAGGCTAAGAAATAAAAGGAAAAGCTGAAATTTGTACTAGTAAATAAAATCACTAATGTACCGTATGTACTCGCGTATGTATCGGCTCTAAATGCAAACAACACAGACACTGATCTGCCGTCGCATAATGCGCCGGAAGATAAGGGTCTGTTTTTTGTTCTACTAATTAGTCCTTACAAACTACATAGATCAAGATCTGCCGGCGCATTATACGACGGCAGATCTGGGTCTATGCAGTATGTAGTTGGTAGAGTTTTATATGCGAGTGTAGACGGTGTATATTTTTATTCAGCATCAATAATAGCTCACAGACTTCTATGGAGAAGATCTTTAACACTTCCTAAGTCTGTACAAGTATATTTTTCAAGGTCAAATAGCATGATGTATTACTTAAATTAAGCAGACAAACATGTGATATAGTGAAGGTAAAAAAGCATGATGTATTACTTTAATTAAGCAGACAAACATGTGATATAATGAAGGCAAAAAAGCATGATGTATTACTTAAATTAAGCAGACAAACATGTGATATAATGAAGGTCAATTAGCATGACGTATTACTTAAATAAAGCAGATAAACACAAACATGTGATATAATGAAGGTCAAATAGCATGATGTATTACTTAAATTAAGTAGACAAACATGTGATATAATGAAGGTCAAATAGCATGATGTATTACTTAAATTAAGCAAACAAACCTGTGGTATGATGAAGGTCAAATAGCATGAGGTATTACTTAAATTAAGCAGACAAACATGTGATATAATGAATGTCAAATAGCACGAGGTATTACTTTAATTAAGCAAACAAACATGCGATATAATGAAGGTCAAATAGCACGAGGTATTACTTAAATTAAGCAGACAAACATGCGACATACTGAAGGTCAAATAGCACGAGGTATTACTTTAATTAAGCTAACAAACCTGTGATATAATGAAGGTAAAATAGCACGAAGAATTACTTTAATTAAGGAGACAAACCTGTGATATAATGAAGGTCAAATAGCATGAGGTGTTACTTTAATTATGCAAACAAGCCTGTGGTATAATGAATGTCAAATAGCACGAGGTATTACTTTAATTAAGCAAACAAACATGCGACATACTGAAGGTCAAATAGCACGAGGTATTACTTAAATTAAGCAGACAAACATGCGACATACTGAAGGTCAAATAGCACGAGGTATTACTTTAATTAAGCTAACAAACCTGTGATATAATGAAGGTAAAATAGCACGAAGAATTACTTTAATTAAGGAGACAAACCTGTGATATAATGAAGGTAAAATAGCACGAAGAATTACTTTAATTAAGGAGACAAACCTGTGATATAATGAAGGTAAAATAGCACGAAGAATTACTTTAATTAAGGAGGCAAACCTGTGATATAATGAAGGTCAGATAGCATGAGGTATTACTTTACGCAGACAACCTTCTGAAATACTAAAGGTTAAAGATTTATTATGATTGCAACACTCTTACAAATAAGATCGTATCCCAGAGTTCTCTGTATGGATTTCAAAGTGAAAGTCAAGGACCATACTTCCTCCAAAACCGAGAGTACAATACACCAAAAACTGGAAACCCAATTTTGAAACCAATGGTCCTGTCAGGAAACAGAAAACCCTGGACTTTCACTGCGGAGAGCTCTGTATCCATATTTAATATGTCCTCAAACTATTAATAAAAAAATGTGACAAAATCAACTCTTGGAATACCTTTTAAGATTACTTACAGCTGCAAGTTAGCCTTGACCTTACAATGCCCTCTATGGACACGCCTTCTTTTGATGTGACACGTAAGATAACCTTTGCCCTTGCTAGCAGCTTACTGTATTTAGATGGAACTCTTTGCCAAATTCCAGTTATGAAGTTAGACTGAAAATCAATGAGCAGCTTCATAAATAAAATCATGTAAAACACAATTAGGAAATATGTACGTGGGCATTCACTTTTTTGTCTTGATAAAATCATAAGCAAGAACTGAAATATAAATTCTGGGTTGACACTGCAATATGGTCACAGCGAGAGAAAATTTTTCAGTGTTTTTGAAAATTTTTTTGTAATATACTTATAAATGTCTTATAAATGTGTCGTTAAACCTAAAAAAAGCCAACATTTTATCTTGTATAAAATACACAAAGCCTTGTTGGCCTGTATGCCGACGAAATTATGCATAATTGACTTGAAATGTTCACAAAATATTTGGAACACACTAAGTTACAATGATCAAATGAACAGATCAAGTAGGAATTCATAAAACGGAAGACCCACAGATTGTTATGTTGGTAGGTAGAATAGTTGCTGGTTTAATTCATAATGCAAATAGTGAACACAGGCTTTATGTTGAAGTAATTTAAATAATTGATTGATGGGTTGATGGATGGATTGATGGATGGATAGATGCATTTAATGGCACATCAGCACATAAGGACTATATATTGCTGAGGCAATGAGAATAAAGTGACCTGGTCAGATACACACCAGGGCAGCCGACTGGGCACTCTAATCACAGAGGCACCACGACTCCCGTTATATGACTGAAAAACTGATATATCAAATTTTAAATCCATTAAAGGAGCAATTCCTGATAAAATACAGGACTTTTATTTCATGAAACTGGAAATTTACATAAAAGTTTAATTTCTTACTGACATTTACGTTAATGCATGTTATATTTTCCGCTTTTTTAAAATACTATTACATTTCTCTCCATTTATTGTTCAATGTTTCTACATTCAAGAGACAGTAAATATAAAAATACAGTGCAGTATATATTTTAGTATGGTCATTCTTTTCCCTAATATGCTCACCTTTTGGTCGTAATGCCGTGATTCCCTGTATAAAATGTTGGTTTCACTTTCCATCGTCAAATGATATTTTTTATCAAATGCTGAAAATAAAAAAAACGAATACACCACAAGGGAGGTTAAATGGAAAACACACACACACACACACACACACACACACACACACACACACACACACACACACACACAGATAATAATTCTAAAAAGAAACGAATTTTCATTTTGAGCAAAAGTATCTAACTCAAAATAGCTGCAATAAAGAAGTGCAACATATACGGTCATTAGTATTTTTAACGTCACATGTCCATTCAAACAATTACAGCGCAGGAATTATATACAAAAGGGAAATTGAATATAATAAACTGAAATTACAAGAAAAGAAAGATAAACAAATATTGTGCTTTTTTTGAGAGGAAATAGTCTTCACTCTTTCTGCTAATATTGACCGAAGTCGTACTCAATGTTCACTCTTTCTGCTAATATTGACCGAAGTCGTACTCAATGTTCACTCTTTCTGCTAATATTGACCGAAGTCGTACTCAATGTTCACTCTTTCTGCTAATATTGACCGAAGTCGAACACACCATTGCAAAACTTATGGCGACAAGTCATAACACCAATGCTACCAATAAAGAACTTTTGTGAAATTTTAGCTTTGAAATAATCCCTTTTTTTTCTTACTAATGTTGAATTTATTTGATGTCTCTGTGGATTTTAGATTCAACTTACCTAAACTTGCTTATTGAACATTCTATCTCATTAATAGGTCTGTAATAAACTTACAATTGTCTTCAATAAAACTGTCTGTTTTGATGACGTACGTCAAGGATTTGGCTTTGATGTCATACAGGAATACGCTGTAACCTCCTATTCCATACTTCTTGGCGGATGTTAGCAATGCCCCGAATGATCCTGAAAATGTTGTTATAAATAGTTATCTTTCCTTATATATTCCTCATATAACGCCTATCATCGTATACCCGTCTATCATCTGGGACATGTCTTTGAAACAGATAAATGGTATTTTAAGTCTTGTTGACGAAAACATCAGATTTGATACATTGATTCATTATGAAACACGGGGGAACATATATGGCACGAAGAACATAGTAAAAGGTAAAGAAGAGACACGCGATAATAAAATATATTCCTTCACTTCAGCAGCGTGACAACAAAAATTTTTATGAAAAATGGACAAATTTTCACACAAAAACGCACAATCTAAATGCTCTACAAATTTGGCAGCGCGAAGCCCATTTTCCTTAAAGAACAGGGATGCTAGGCAAATTTATATTTTCCAAAAACACTTTACATGCAACGAAGTATTGCCTCAATAAATTTATATCTAACCACCAAGATCTGAAATGTTATTATTTATTACCCAAGTGAAAAGAAATTCCAAAAATTCCAACCGGACTCGAATACTCCGCAAAATTGTAAAATCCTCTTCAAATCCGCAAACTCCGTGACAAATTCACAAATTGTGAAACAATCCGCATGTGTGGTTACCATGCTTCAGCTATGTGCCACATAACATTAGGAACAAAATTGCAGACAATTATTACACTCAGAATTATATTTAACTTAAAAATTCCGATGTCAGAATGGCTAAAGTTGAAACACAGGCGAATCAGATATAAGAATTTTCACAATCGTTTTAACATTTTATTTTCTACTACCTGCCAGCCATTGATATTTCCCGTACCTTTTTCACCTATGGCATCCACAATAATGTTTCCCGCTATTTCGCCTTCTGGGTGTTTATCTGTCGTCATAACAATACGAAGTCGCTGATTGGTTAAATGCTGAATCAAGCTGAATGCGACATCACTCCAAGTACCACATATCTATTTCAAGGACAATTAATACATGAATGTGATTATCCGTTTTGTAAATAGAGGCTATATATAAAAGTGATTTCAAGCACTCTTTTTCTAGCTTAGATCACGATGCTTGTTAAGGGTACGAGATTTCTGCAGAAAGTCGCAAAAAGCACATTTACTTTTCAACGATGACAAGAAAACACCGACAAAGAGTTGCGTCAGGCTTCTTCACAACCGGCAATAATTTCAGTATTCTCCAAATTTTCTCATAAATTGGGATTTTTACATTGCCTTGCCGTTAATACTCCTGGCATTCTATCAATTGTCTTCAGATGTAGTGACATATACAAGGAAGATTTCCAAGTCTTTACATGAATAAATCAACTATGGTCACTGGAAACATTAAATTACACGATAGTGATTACCGTATATACTCGCGTATAAATTGGGTCCAAATGCAAACAACATAGAACCTGATCTGCCGTCGCATAATGCGCCAGCAGATCAAGGTCTATGTTGTTTGTTGTACTGATTAGTCATTACAAACTGCATAGACCCAGATCTGCCGGCGCATTATGCGACGGCAGATCTGGGTCTATGCAGTTTGCAGTTGGTACCAGGTTACGCGAGTATATACGGTAGTAACCGTTGAAACAGTGCACAGCCAGGCGCACATTAATGAGCAATATGGTGTCTAGATGAAGTTGGATCTTTGAATGAGTGTAAATCCAGAGGCTATCCTATGTAGTCTTTCATTATTAATTTCAGTGCTTTCTTCATCATATGTTGTGGGTTTTTTATATTCTTTGCAGCATATTCGTCATTTTGCGTGGTGCATTTGCTATTATGTAAACTGGTTTCTTTGTTAAATGCTGTAGTTTAGACATAATCTGTGACGATTTCGTCATTATGGTCTTTGATTTTATCATTATATGCGGTACGTACACTTTTATATGTGGTGCATTTTCCTCTACATTCGATACTACTCCTTTTCTTTATATTCGGTGATTATATCTGTATATTTGCAATAATTCTGAACAGTATTTAAAACATTATATAATTAGATGTAAATTATTATGGTGTAACGTTTATTGGTACAACAAGGTATTATGGTGTAACGTGTAATGTACAACAAGGTATTATGGTGTAACGTGTAGTGGTACAACAAGGTATTATGGTGTAACATTTATTGGTACAAGAAGGTATTATGGTGTAACGAGTAATGGTACAACAAGGTATTATGGTGTAACGATGATTGGTACAAGAAGGTATTATGGTGTAACGTGTAATGGTACAAGAAGGTATTATGGTGTAACGTGTAATGGTACAAGAAGGTATTATGGTGTAACGTGTAATGGTACAATAAGGTATTATGGTGTAACGTGTAATGGTACACCAAGGTATTATGGTGTAACGTTTATTGGTACAAAAAGGTATTATGGTGTAACGTGTAATGGTACAAGAAGGTACTATGGTGTAACGTGTAATGGTACAAGAAGGTATTATGGTGTAACGTTTATTGGTACAACAAGGTATTATGGTGTAACGTGTAATGGTACAACAAGGTATATGGCACAACAAGGTATGATGGTGTAATGTGTAATGGTACAACAAGGTATTATGGTGTAACGTGTAATGGTACAATAAGGTATTATTATGTAACGTTTAATGGTACAACCAGATATTAAGTTGTAATGTGTAATGGTACAACAAGGTATCTGGCTCACCAATAATAATGATTAAAGCAAACTTTTAAGTGACAAACCTTTGATTTTGATCTTTCCCGGTTTGTGAAAAGCCTTTTAAAAAGAACTTTATTCATTTCATCGAGCAAATGCAATCCCTTTGGACGTCCAATCCTGAAATGTTAGTATTATTATTATTTTTATATATATATATATATATATATATATATATATATATATATATATATATATATATATATATATATATATATATATATATATAATACATGTAGACACACACTGATGTAATCATACTTTTAATTATTATGTCTAGGACAGTTTATTGGCTAGTCTCTATTATCCATTGAACCTTTTTTGTACAATGTGCATTTAAGGAGAGTAAATTAGGGTCCTGAAGAATGAACTAAGATAGACGTTATGCGTCTAACCGTAAAGTTTATTTTTGATAATAATAATAATAATAATAATAATAATAATAATAATAATAATAATAATAATAATAGTAACAATAGTAATAATCCAAATAATAAGGACAAGCTGATAATTTGAATTCAAAATAACACTTTTTCAATGGCTTAAATGAGTTGCTGTGTCTTGTATATCTCGGCATACTCACTGAGCGTGACGTATCGCAAAGTGGAAACTGGTCCACGATAAAATCCGGACATGAACCGCGGCAACCCCTCGTGTTTTTACGTGAGCCGCATTTGGAACACTTCGACCGACTAGCAGAGCTGTAAAACCTAAAATAGACATTGATATCTGTATAGGAATATTTTATCGTCCATGAACAGCTAAGAACAGTGTTTTGCAAGATGACGTAAGTATGTCAAATATGTAACACTAGAGCTACATTAGACATTCAGGTAAGTCAATATGAACAGTGGCGAAGGAGTAAAATAGGAAAGAATGAGTACACGTAAACTATGAAAATAACTTGAGCTCCATAACTTTAGCATACAGATCTGATTTTTGTTTCCGGTAGGTGAAAATATTTGGTTTGCTCCGACTCTAGTCCCAGTCTAATGTCAGAACGCTTAACCGTAGTAATTTACATTATATTTGAAATATAAAAATTTTAAAAAATGTGGAATTAATTTTGTATGCTATGATATGACACATATGTCTCGAGAAACAAAAACAAAGCAAGTTAATATTTTATATATACTATACAATTTATAGGAACTAAGTGCCGAGTCAATCAAATTGTCGAATGAGCAAATAACAATTTCTCATTGGTTAATGCTCGGGATGACGTGTATGGTAAAATAATGGATACAAACCAAGATGGTGGTAATTCTAATATTGGCAGCAGTAAATGAAATAGGGGGAAGGTCATTCAGTGGAATGAAACAACTGCCTCTAGTTTCACTAAAATTATCAAAATGTTACTAAGTTCGCGACTTTTATTATTTTGCATACGCTACTCTTACAAATATTGCAATTTTTGTCATTTGTATAGATAGTTAAAGTGATCAACGTAAACTTGTCAGCTTTTACATTTTACACAATGGAGTCTCTTTACTCTTGACGTAAGAGGGGATGGGATTTTTTAAATTCTGAGATAATCCTAAAATTTTCATCAGGTAATACAATATTTTTTTTCTTAAAACAAATTCGCAATAAAAGGATTTGATTTCATTCGTGTTGATTCTTCTATGATCAATTCAGATTTCATCATCAAAGACCACGAAACAAGAGAAATATGAAGGAAAAAAAATAAATTTGAGGAGAAATCGAGAAGTTTAGAGAAGCCGTGTCCCGTCGTCACGTAACAGTCTGAGCACAAAATTTTAACTTGTGCTCAAATTAAAAAACTTGTGATCTTTTTAACTTCGCCACGAGAGAAGAATCACAAACATTTCAGGATTATCTAATTGTTTCTCACGCCAACTTTAGGTATCATTTTTAATTTTAGAGTTTTGCGTCTTAGCTCAGTTTTTTTGCTCGTACAAGTTCGTGATTCTGGAGCCAGTGCCTGGAGAGTAAAATGAATCGACTGGTCGAATTATCTGGTGGCAGATACGCGAACCCTGCCTACAAATTAATTATACACGCACTAGAAACAAAAGACCGACTGATCAATTCACTAAACTTACTAATAAACGAATAGTATTTCATATAGAACTTAAAAACGTAATCGTAAATCCCCAATAACGAATTAGAGATAAAGGACCTTTTTGAGAAATTGGAAGCAGTCGTCCTTCAAAAAATTCTATCACAAATACTTTACTGTCAGATCAAATACTGGACAAAAAGTTTACCCCCCAAAAAAGAGAATAAAATGTTGGGGTTTTGGGGAAGGGGGGTTGTTTCTTGTTTGTTTTTGTTTTGTTTTTGTTTTGTTTTTTGGAGGGGGGGGGGCCCAGTTTCATATATTATATAGCCAATTATGATAATATTTGTAATAATATTTTTGTTGGAATATTTTTCATAATATAAATAGTAAAATTTTATCAGTGTACTTCATTACTGTGAGTTTATTTTCATGGATAGCAGTTTTCGTGGTGTTGTGAAAAATGGCATTTTCGTCAGTACAGGATAATATGGTTTCCACAGACTGATCATTATTCATTGGGTCTCTTTAAATGTAGTTGTTGGTAAAATAAAATGAAGAAAAACAGCAACAAAAAAAAAAAAATATTTTTGTTCTGTTTACACATCTTTGGGAAATACTGACACTAGTCGATTTGATACCATCAATCGATTCCTTCAGGAGTGAATTAATGTGCCAAAAAAATAATTTTAGTTTCAGTGAAAAATATGGTCTACTCATTTAATTTTAAAATATTAAATGCATCTAACGAAATTAAAACTTTGCCAGATAACGATTAATGATTTTGAACATCTAGTCAACAACATTTTAAAGCAGCCCCCCCCCCCCCCGCCTTTACTTTTTATCAGTATCGATGCCTAAAATACAGCTGCAAATTTTTCACAAGTTCTATCATGGGCTTTGCATAGCAAAATACATATGTGACTTAAATACAACTTTGAAAGAGTATCTGAAATAAATAACTGCTCAAATTCCAGGTGCAATTCCGATTTTGAAAACAATAACTGCTCAAATTCCATATGTAATTCCGATGTAGTAAATAATTCACAACACAAATTCACACAACTTTCAAGTCAGCCGACACAACTAATTTATTATGTACAGAAGTACAGTTTGGAACTAACCAGTATTCTAGATTCCCAATAATGAAAAAAATAATGTCCAGTAGTAGCCAAAGTTATGTTACTGATATAAATTTTGTAATTACAATAGGTATTTCTCTTCTACAAAGGACAAAAAAGAAAAAGCAGTAGCCAGAATAGCGTATTTCCTAAATTTTAGTAACCACCTGAGAAAATTAGTAGCCTGTGGCTATTTTGCCTACAACAAATGGAAACAAAGAACCTTTGAAGCTGAAAACTTATGTTAGTAATTTAAATTTCGTAATCACAATGCGTTTCTTTCCTACAAAGAACATAGAAGAAAAAAGCAGTAGCCAGAATAGTTTATTTCCTTAATTTTAGTAGCCATCGAAGAAAATTTGTAGCCTGTGGCTATTTTGCCTACCACTAATGGGAACACATACTTTTTGAACGCATATGAACTGAAAACTTACTAGGATGATCGATGGTGTTATCTCCTTCGTCACTCAGATCTGTCATCTGAGGAAAAATAGGCACTGGAGGGGCAAGTGTGTATCTTTCTTCGAAGGAAATCTCTGAAAATGTATAACCACTAATATGCATACATGTACTGTCTTATTTATTATACATATACATTTTGTCAATCTATGAAAATGTTACGACACTAATATGCATACATGTACTGTCTTTTCATGATATGTATATATTTTTTCAATCTATGAAAAGCTTTAATTATGAAGCTTATGTTACAGCATTTCTATTAATGACCGGCAAACAGCCCTCCCCCCTCCAACAATTCATATTCCAATGGATCATGACGACTTTTGATAGTTCAAATAATTGCTCTAATCCGCACCCCATCTCCTTATTTCAATTGGAAAATTCTTTCCTAATTGCAAATTTAAAAAAAAAATTCTGGCTTATTTACTATGAATAAAGAAAATCAAATTTGAGAATGTGACGAAAACCAAATCAATATTTTTGCAATAACAGAGCTTAAATTTACTTTTCATTCTCTACGTTTTAGTTACGTTTGTGGAATCCGTGTTAGTTTGTGTTCCCACAAGCTGACCTGTGCTATGTAATAGTTTACAACAGGCAATGAGATCAGAATGTGCGAAGTAAGATAGAATGACATGGTGGAAATATTAATTTGATCTAGTATAAAAATAATGCAAATAAACAATGAAGACATTAATAATATCAAAATACGGTGAGGTGCGATGAGGGAATGATGAAGGGGCTGTAAATATTCAGTATACAATATAAAATTCAAAATACAAATTAATTTCCTTAAGAAATAAAATTATGAGGCTATTAATGCATTTAAGTACAAAGTTGTCCTTCTGTGAATGTCTTGATAATAAATAATAACCTACTAATTGTACTCGTTCGATATATATATATATATATATATATATATATATATATATATATATATATATATATATATATATATATATATATATAAACGTAGCTTGTTATTGCACTCATTTGTAATTGCATCCGAAAAATTTCCTGAAAAGAAGCATGAATGAATGAATGAATGAGTCCCAGACACATTCTTATGGACGAAACGAGACAAAGCTCAACAATATACCTGACGTAAATCAAACAACGAGCGATCTGTCGATGACAGTTTAATATAAGCAGCCAAATTCAAAAACTAAAAATCTGTCTGCATGCCAAAAAAATTGCAATTGACTGGCGACAATCCACTCTCAACAACAAGAGCCTACGCTGATGGTTACATGATTATGTTTGTATAATTATTAAATGGCGCCAGAACGTTTATTAGATACTGGTATTTTTTGACTTTTCTGTTGCAACATATATGGTGCACTACACTAGGGGCGAATCACCAAACCCATCAAATTTATGTGTATTCCTACAACAACATCCGTGATTATCTCCCGACTTGACGGAAATGGCCGATAGATGTTCCGATTGCCGGTAAAATAGTCAGAATCATTTCAGCGTTGAGAAAGCGCTGAACAATCG
The DNA here is from genome assembly GCA_029931535.1 of Margaritifera margaritifera. Lineage (NCBI taxonomy): Eukaryota > Metazoa > Mollusca > Bivalvia > Unionida > Margaritiferidae > Margaritifera > Margaritifera margaritifera. The sequence goes on along the minus strand of JAQPZY010000995.1, from coordinate 178,863 downwards.
CAGCACTGCATTCAGATCTTTGAAGAGTTCTTGGCTGGCTTTTAAAACAATTGTGTACTCGGCAAAAAAACCCCGATGTTTCCGTTTATAAGTTCTTCATGTTACTGGATCCGGGTTGCTGTTTTTATTTTCTAGGCTTCAATAACATCTTGAAAAGTAAAAGTGGCTGGTCCATTCATCCTAATTAAATATTGTTTTTTGCAGCATAACTTTATCGGAAATGACTGGATACACATTAAAATTTGGCAAGAAACTTCATACTGAATAGCTCAACGAGCCTTATAATTTTGTAAAATATTTTGATCAAGAATGAAATCCAAGAAAATTTCTACCTTTGTAACTCTACAAATACAGCTGAACTAACAGCAGTCAGCTTCGTAAATAAAACACCATAGTTCTGTTTGAAAAACCGTATTGCTCCCGCAAAACAATTCTTCTCTCGTTTGCAAAGCATATGCAAAACATAATTATTACTTTTTCAACAGCGTGGTCGGTACACGTGTCAGTGTTATATTTTGCACATTTTACTCAGTTTTCTCTGACATTCCTCTATGTACATTCATGAAACTTCATGTATGTATTATTTGTATAGAGCACGATTAGTATAACTAATACAGGTTAAAGGTGGGCGCAGGTACATGCACCACTCATCGTACTATTTTGTTTTGATTTTTTTTCATCTTCGGTAATTCCTTCTCTAGAATAATTTAGTCAGTGCCAATTACAGGTCGACAGCATTATTATGGCCAGGATTTATTAACACAGGCGATAAGGGTAGGAACGCAGGTCGGTTGAGGTGAATCAACTAATGATTATCGGTGACTGATAAATGTAACTTATTAGCACACTATGTGTTATACACTAACTTTCTCTTTTCTTTAACATATTGTTATGGACTGTTTCAGAGACAAAATAGTTATTATAAATGTTTTGAATCACAACCCTGAATCCCTATTTTTCAAGAGGACTAATAAATTTTTTAGTTCCAAGGCGTGCTAACTAGCGATGTTTGTGTATAATGGGGGAAAACTTGAGGTACATTTGCATAATTCAATCACCATTGCTAACTCAGGGCTTTAAGAAGAAAAGGCGGGCATTATGCGATACTGCCCGTGTGTAATGTCTCGTAAATTCTCCAACACCGTTAAATATAGTGGACAGAACTTAAAATAAGTAAATTTGCTTCTTGCGCAGTCGTCTATATATAGATGTATCACTGCGCTGTTGTTGTATCTGATACTGGTGTTTCTATTCAATACATATTGTTTAAAACCTTGGGATGTAATTGAGAATGGTGGTCTTTAAATGCGCACTACAGTTTTAAAATTGGGGTCCATTCCTCTGGAGGGGGGATGGAAGGGGATAGGGACACTTTAACATATAGCTGACAAAAGCTAAGGACGTTAACTTATGCTGAAGAATTCTAGTTAAATCTTGTCGACTTTCTTGGACTGAACAGCGATCTGCACTTGATAAGTTAATTACATGTCTGAAGCAATGTGTCTTACTCTCTTGTCTAGGTACGCCGACATATTTGCCCGTCGGTAATATTGGTTTATGTCAAACCGAGAAACCAAGTACGCAAGCAATTTTCTGATTTACTTCAAAATCAAACTTAGCATAAGTCTTAACAAGTTTTTAATCTTTCTCGCCACGGACTTTTAAAAACAAATCTAAAATTGACTGTAAATCAATGAGCAGCAGTTATTCGATAAACGATTTTGACTTTTTAATAATTTGACATACAATCTGTGTCCGAAATTTCCTTAAGTACTTGTATCATTTTGAATTATTTAAAATAATTTTATGTTCACGTTTTATCAAACAGAACCAACTTTAAACGACAGCATTCGTCCTTAATAAACTGTCATTTTTCAGTCAAATTACAAATTAAAAAAGCAACCCCCTAACCACCACCACTACCCCCCCCCTCCCCAAGAAAAAAAGAAAAAAAAAGAAAAGAAAAAACAAACAGTTACATTTTATTCGGACAGAGTTTAACTCGGCCGTGAGGGTCGTCATTGTTAAAATCAGGTTACCGGAGAAAACTTTGGTCGTTGCTTTGACGTTGGCAGGATGTGTTGTAAAATACCGTACTAATTCGTGAATAAAGTACACCCAGTTGGCAGGATGTGTTGTAAAATACCGTACTAATTCGTGAATAAAGTACACTCAGTTGGCAAGATCATAGATTCAGATCTGTGGTCGCATAATCCACTGGTAAAGGGAACGAATAGAGTGGACCCTCATCTGCCGCTGCATTACGCAGATGGGCGCGCATTACACAAAAGACAATAAGGTTGAAATAACTACTGGCAACGGTACCAAAAAAATTTACATTTTAAAATCTCGACAGAAATAACATTAATAACTGTAAAATGTTGTAATAGTATCTCCTCCCCATGTCGATATAGGTATTAGACCACTAATTATTTTACAGCCAGAGAACCAGTCTACTGGTGGGAAATAAAAAATAGAGTACTAAATATTTTTAGATGCACCCATTGGCTAGTAAATGAATTTAATTTTTCTTCCATTATACATTTCATAAACTTCAATCTATGTACTACAGTCGACGACAAAATATTTCCTTTTATTTTGATATCCTGCATTTAATTTCCTACTGACAAAACAGCCAATGGACTCTTGGTGCGAATCTATGTTATTAGGTGCAGACTAGGGAGTCTCCCTGTTTAGCAACACGAGGCTAAAAAAAAAAAAAAAAAAAAAAATGCTGCGAAACACCTGTTTTTCAAGCTTGAAATTTGTTTTTCTCTAACTCTAATAAATGGAAGCATGTGTGGTTTGTACGCCAATCTAATGCAGAAATTATTTATATTTTCAAAAATATTAACATTAAGTTCAATGGGTAATGAATTAGTGGTCCGATCCCTATATTGTTCACGAGATTAACCAAAATTAATAGACAGAGAATGTGCCTTCAGCAGGAAGCACCAGTACCTTTTTTCAGTGTAAAGCTGAGGGAACAAAATGGGAATATAAATTATCCAAGAGATATAGCAAAACATATTTTATAAATTTCTTTAAATTCGACACCTCTATCCAGTGTTATAAGCGCAAACTTGGATAAATCGAAATACCTAGCTACCAACCTACCTACACTATGTAATACCAGCCTACCTATCAACTAGCTTACCTATTGCTATCTACCTACCTATTACCTTGCTACCTAACTACTAACCAACCAACCAGCCTACCTACATACTAACCGACCCTCCTATTTACCTATTCGTAAACTTGTTTCACCTACACGCACTTCTTACCCATTGAATGTGCATGTGCATTGCGCATGTGCATGAAATCTTTCAATATCTCAATTCCATCGCAACTCTAGTTCCTATACTCACAGCTCGTTTCTAACTTATGATGATGAAAGAATGCTGAGTCGAATTTTCATCACGCTATTGCAGACTTGATATAGGGCAGAAAACAAACCCTTCTTATCAACTATCTATGTTGGCGGGCTCTGATAGATACGTCAAACGACTGTCAAAATTACACGCTTCGTTTCCGGAGGACCGTAAAATGTTGTAAAATGTACACATTTTAATCTCCAGAATTTAACTTCTTCACAGAAAGTTCAAGTCGTTTTCTTGATGAAAATAATCTAGTCAGGAACAGTCCCGGACCGATCTTGTTTTTGATTCCACTCAAAAATGTTTCTGAACATACGTATAAGGCATTTTTATAAGATACATTTTGGTGACGTTCACTGTGGAAATTTTCATTTGATAGATGTTTCTAAATATGTTTCGTGAGAGAGAGAGAGAGAGAGAGAGAGAGAGAGAGAGAGAGAGAGAGAGAGAGAGAGAGAGAGAGAGAGAGAGAGAGAGAGAGATGGATGTAATGGTAATAGCAATATCAATGACAATTATAAAGACTAGTACCAGAAGCAATGACAGAGCCGTATGGGGTACAAAGACAGCGTTGTATTTTTGTGTATTTCCTATCATTTTAATCGTACTTTCTTAAAATTTATTTTAACTTTTTTGATGGAAGAAAAAAATTAAAAGCATCCTATATACGGAGGAACGTACGAACCAATCTACATATCACACAACCAACTTTCTACTCACCTACTTACCCATAAACTTACATACCCACGAACTTACTTACCCACAAATTTATCAACCGTTAAGGACATTTATTCAAATGTATGCATCTTGCATACCTAACTGGCAAGCTACATACCTTCCCACCTATATACATAGATACAAACATATATACATATATATATGTAGAGAAAATCCAACTGACCCATTGTTTTCCTATATGTTAAAATCTGTAAATGGGATTTATCCTTAAAGTCACTTATAATAGGAACCAACTTTATAATCAACTTGTATTTATTGGAACAACTAGCAAGAGAAAATGTTTACAGAATTAGAAGATAAATATTGATTTATGAAGTCTACGCACCACTTCCGTCATCAACGCACCGCTCCTTGTTAGACCGTAGCAATTAAATTCTAGACTTAATTCGTAACATGTGATGTTTGAACATCAGCCGACATTTCGTATTTATAAAAGTCTATTTTTAACTAAAGTCGTCGGGAATTTATAACGCGAACTACCTAATTGTTGTGAATTTTCTTAATTGGATTAGGAATGTGTTAGTTATAACAAATTGACAGACTGGAACCAAAAAACCCAGTCTGTAGACCTTTTGAGTTCCGAAACTGAGATGAAAGCGCAATAAATGCAATACAATTCAATAAACTTTAATTCACTCAGGTTAATACAAGTGACATATAAGGTATCTATTCTATAAAATTATTGACTTTTCTTAAGGTGAATATGATGTTTTATGAACCAGTACACATAATATTGACCAACGCTAAGTGGAGGTCAACAATGATGGGTTTGTTTGGTTAGTAGAATTTCATATTGATCGAAACGAAGGTCTTTAATACTAAATCTCGCGAGTCCCGCTAGTCCGTCTAACACAAACAGCCAGTAACAATCGTTTCTTCGCGAGTCCAGCTAGTCCGTCTAACACAAACAGCCAGTAACAATCATTTCTTCGCGAGTCCCGCTAGTCCGTCTAACACAAACAGCCAGTAACAATCGTTTCTTCGCGAGTCCCGCTAGTCCGTCTAACACAAACAGCCAGTAACAATCGTTTCTTCGCGAGTCCCGCTAGTTCGTCTAACACAAACAGCCATTAACAATCGTTTCTTCGCGAGTCCCGCTAGTCCATCTAACACAAACAGCCAGTAACAATCGTTTAAGTACAATGTTATGGTCCATGTAGTTTAGCATAAACCGTTACCCTTTTTGTGCACTTTGAGGGTCTATATGAAATCTTGGTGATAAAAAAAAAGTCGGTTTTCAGTGGTTTGAGAGTAGAAGTATTGCTGTTCTTCTTTTTTTCTCCCTCCGGTACTTCTTCAGAGCACCGCTACCCTTGCGCCACATGTATCACTATTCCCATCTAGATGAAGACACAAGTAAAATGAATGGCGATTTATGCAATCAAAGTAGTGTGACGCTGGCCGTTGACATAGATCCATTCACTCACTGCAGGCCCGATAAAGCCAGTTTTCAATAATTATCATAATTGATTACCGGCCTTTAAATTGACTCACCTTAATATCTCTTTTTGTTTTTGAATGATTAAATTGAGACGGCTAAGATTTTATTTGAGTACTATCATTTCCACTCTTCTAAACCTGCAGGAATGCAAGTTAAAAGCATCCTTTAACTTATTGGGAGTCAATCAAGTGTAAATTTTTAGAGAGACATTAACATTTGTAAGTCAAGAACCACGACCAGAAAGTATTGTGACATTATGATTCGGTCACAAGTTGCTTGTTCGCAGTAAATCATTGTACAGTATTGACCATCGTTTGTGTGTGAATAAAAGATGGTCATGATATATAAATTCTACTGATGTAAGGTAAAATATAAGTTGAGAGAAACATCATTACATATAAAAAATGTACAAGATAAAAGTCAATACGAAGTGTTTTGTGAATTTATAGTAGACTATATGTGTACTTTTTTAGTTACTATTGTACGAAAAGTGCCGAACAATTTCTGCTGCTAATCTGAAACAATTCTCGTATCTTATATATACATACATATGCATAAGTACGAAACTTCGCTTGAATAGTACACTATAACAAACGCAAGTGTTGGTGATCACACACCCACTGTATGTGGATTTCTTTGGGTAATCTCAGTTTTCTACGTCTATAGGACAACAATAGGTAGGTAGACAAATACACTGTTGCCTATTTTTATAAACACAGACAAGATCATTTTAATAAAAGGAGACGATCAGTTATGTAGAAAAAAATGCTAAGAAATTGTAAACTACACATTGTACAGAGCAGTATGTACACGTGAAGTATCCATATGTAAGTCAATAATGGCTGATGACAACGGTAAAGAAAGACCTTCTAAAATAAATACGAATAAAAGAACATTAAGTCCAGCAGCGACAACAGAATAAGAAGACAAATATGAAGGGGACAAGCGTTTCTGTTGGAACAAGTCAAAGGAATACAATCGATACGGGGAGAAAAACTACGACAGAAGATGAAAGGAGCATTTTTCATTCCCTTCCCGAAACCGAAACAGCAATTCCTTAGTGCAGCCCGAAACTGAATAGGCAATTTCTTAGTGCAGCCCGAAACTGAAAAGGCTATTCCTTAGTGCAATCCGAAACTGAAAAGGCTATTCCTTAGTGCAATCCGAAACTGAAAAGGCAATTCCTTAGTGCAGCCCGAAACTGAAAAAACAATTTCTTAGTGCGATCCGAAACTGAAAAGGCTATTCCTTAGTGCAATCCGAAACTGAAAAGGCTATTCTTTAGTGCAATCCGAAACTGAAAAGGCTATTCCTTAGTGCAGCCCGAAACTGAAAAAACAATTCCTTAGTGCGATCCGAAACTGAAAAGGCTATTCCTTAGTGCAATCCGAAACTGAAAAGGCAATTCCTTAGTGCAGCCCGAAACTGAAAAAACAATTTCTTAGTGCGATCCGAAACTGAAAAGGCTATTCCTTAGTGCAATCCGAAACTGAAAAGGCTATTCTTTAGTGCAATCCGACACTGAAAAGGCTATTCCTTAGTGCAGCCCGAAACTGAATAGGCAATTTCTTAGTGCAATCCGAAACTGAAAAGGCTATTCCTTAGTGCAGCCCGAAACTGAAAAGGCTATTCCTTAGTGCAGCCCGAAACCGAAAAGGCTATTCCTTAGTGCAGCCCGAGACTGAAAAGGCTATTCCTTAGTGCAATCCGAAACTGAAAGGGCAATTTTTTAGTGCAATCCGAAACTGAAAAGGCAATTCCTTAGTGGAATCCGAAACTGAAAAAACAAGTCTTTAGTGCAGCCCGAAACTGAATAGGCAGTTCTTTAGTGCAATCCGAAACTGAAAAGGCAATTCCTTAGTGCAATCCGAAACTGAAAAGGCAATTCCTTAGTGCAATCCGAAACTGAAAAGGCAATTCCTTTGTGTAACTTGACAGACTCTTTACAGTCAGACGAAACAAAATGGAAAGAGCTGCACATTGCTGTAATTGTCGAGTCCCCTTTCAGATCTGGTTCGTTTTGAGAAAATATTTAAAACATTATTCGCTGAAATCATTAAATTACGATCAGATGAATTCTTTACTATCGTAAGTGATTCACAGTTACCTTGAAATTAATATCAGTTGTCTAAGCAAGTTATTTGATGACGAGCAATCTGAACAAGATGTGCGCGCACGCGTTTGATGTATACACTGAGTTCTGGGGGTGTCTGGAAAAGAAATCCAGACCGGCCAAAGGGTTTTGTTTTCCAGACACTCCGTGCAACGAAGTGTACAACTATATTACACCCCAGGTAGGCTAAATAATAATAATAATAATAATAATAATAATAATAATAATAGTAATAATAATAATAATAATAACAACAACAACAACAACAACAACAATGACAATATCATCTTTAGATGACTATACCCTTGCTATACTCTATGACGATTACTTGATCCGAATAGTTGTTACATTGCACGTACCTTGATGGGTGATCCGATTACAATACATCAGACTGTCAGTGTCCGTAACCGTTACTGCAGCAAATGGCACGAATGTATGATAGTCAACACAATAATAATAATAATAATAATTATTAATAATAATAGACTATTTATTCTCCATGAACAGTACATCCAAAGACTCCTCTCACACATGGTTGAGATGTATTAAAATGTACAATATTCACATTATATACAATAAAATACATGGTTGAGATGCATTGAAATGTACATTATTCACATTATGTACAATAAAATACATGTTTGAGATGTATTGAAAGGTACAATATTCACATTATGTACAATAAAATACATGGTTGAGATGTATTGAAATGTACATTATTCACATTATGTACAATAAAATACATGGCTGAGATGTATTGAAAGGTACAATATTCACATTATGTACAATATTCACATTATGTACAATATTCACATTATGTATAATATTCACGTTATGTACAATATTCACATTATGTACAATATTCACATTATGTACAATATTCACATTATGTATAATATTCACATTATGTACAATATTCACATTATGTACAATATTCACATTATGTACAATATTCACATTATGTACAATATTCACATTATGTATAATATTCACGTTATGTACAATATTCACATTATGTATAATATTCACATTATGTATAAAATTCACATTATGTACAATATTCACATTATGTACAATATTCACATAAAATACATGAAGTACATAAGATAATATTATCACATAATGAGGCAATAAAATACAGCAGGTTCGTAAACAAAACTCTAAAATTCTATTTTGGTCTAAAAAGAATGTTTTACATTTGTGTTTAAAAGCAGCATGGGTTGCACACAATTTAATATCGTCAGGCAAGATATTCCATATTTAAACACCATTGTATATAAAACTTGTAAACATTTCAGTGTGTATTTTGCGATATTTGGATGAATTTTAGTAGAAGAGTGCGTCATTTGAGACTGGGGTAAAAATATTCAGACGATCTGGTGCCATGTTGCTCTGAATTTTGTACATTAGGACTGATTCTTCGTATTTTATTTTATCTTTTAAAGGTAACCATTTGAGGTTTTGATATAAAGTTTCACTGGGTGTTGTATATATTTCATGCAAAAGAGTTCTAGCTACATTCTTTTGCAGGCGTTCAGCCAATTTAAAAAGATAAGATAAACAGTGTCCCAGATATTGGAACAATAATGAAAATGATGGAATATAAAACAGTTGTAATAAGTAATTCTTGATCTTGGCATCAAAAAGTGATGAATTGTTTTAAAATGAAATAATGTTGCTGCATACAGAGTTGATTTGTTTATTCCATTGACGATATACGAATCAAGTGGTCACAAGAGATATTTTATTTTTCATGTAATGTGTCTCATGACAAATCAAGGTAAGTAACATACAGATGAAATTAAACAAACATATCATGATTTATGTCAGATTTTATTATCTGACCCACGTTTTTTTTTTTTCTTTTACAATTTTAAATCAGAATTTTAGTGCTGGTGGTAACTATACATTCTCCGGCAGCAGAGAGTATAATGCATTGCCAATGTGTATGGTACGTCACCTTCACCTAATATCTTTTTAAATTTTAGTAGAGAATTCGTCCTTGTATGATATTTCTGGTTTCTAGTTGGTTTTGTTTAAATTATGGAACAATCATAATCATAATAGGAAGAAGTAGTATTGTTATGGTTATTATTATTATTATTATTATTATTATTATTATTATTATTATTATTATTATTATTATATCCAAAGGTAAATTATGATTATGATATCCATAATCTACATCCTTCTATCCGTATTATTTGGCAATTGTCGACTCAGTTTACATCACAGAACGGATTTTCAATCAGCAAACTTACTGAGCCGCGACGAGAGGGGTTTCTGTGGTCAAAGGGTGTGACGACTGGAGTTTCGGTGGTCACATGGTGTGAATACAGAGTTTCTTGAAACATCTGTCGTCACACCCTATGAGCACAAGCCTTTATTCTCACTGGGTTTTCGAATTAGAAATCCCTGCTTCGAACAAAGGACGTGGGATGTAAGTGTTCTGAGACCTTCGTAAGCAACGATATAAGCTCTCGAACACTAAATCTGTCATGCAGAACTTTAAAACAGTAGCATCAAAGCGTTTGAAATCTCCTTCGATTGAGTTTTAAAGATAAACATAGGTTTCTAGCCATGCCAGATTTAGTGATGACCCTGTAAAACAACAATCACAACATATCGAATCTTTCTGCGAGGGAAACGATATCGATGGTAATACGGTGGATAAATCTTGTACATTCACTGGAAGTCCGGCCATTCAATCCCATAAACCAATGTAACATATTCAACCCTTTCTCATGAACCTATATGAGCAATATTCTGTCTTACTTAGAGCTCAGTCATACTGCTGGCGGAAATGCCCGAGATCGAGTGTTAATACTGTATCCATAATTTGCTGATTACAACATCAATGAAAGTCCACCAATCAGATGCAGTAATTTTAATTCACTCGATTTGCTCGTTGTTTATCCTTTAGACTCGTTTGCGTCGATTGTGAATACAGTCCTTCAATATTACCATCCTTTGTTCCTGACGAAAATGTATCGTTCATATCATGGGAAAATTTACATACATAACTGCATAAGGTCATATCTGAGAAATTCTACCATCGTAACATTTGGGAATTTTAAATCATTATGGACGATATGCTAAGAGTCACCCGAATATTTCAGCAACCGGAATAAAATGACTATAGCGCGTATGTAAAAGTTAAGGATTGGCGATGGTTACCGATACAACATCTGTCATTCTCTTAATATCACCTAGCATTTTCCATCTTAATCGAAGGATGAAGACGATTTTGACAATAGCAGTTTTTGCTGATAAGTCTGAATCAATTACGAGTTTCCAGTAAGCATACATTTTATAGGAAAGAGCAATTCTCATCTTTACCACTCTTAAATGAGTTAGATAATGGTACATATAAGACAAAACAATGCTCTTGTTTCACTTAACTTGCCAAGAGGCGAATAAAAAGGTGTTTCTTCGCTACTTTGTTATTTTGAAGACGGCCGTCGAACCTAATTATATAGAACACATTGGCTCTAATTAGAGGAGAATTGCAACAACCCGAGGCGATGGGCGACTTTAAAAATTTGGGTTTGGCGTGTGGGGGATCGGCGATGATTTATTAGTCTGCGTATTTCATGGCTTTTATTTGAGTTAAGGATAGATTGAACATGATATACTGGCATGGAGGCAATAAAACACATGTTGGATGTATCATTATTCAGTAGTGAGGTTGAAACAAAATTAAGATAGCATGACAAATACGTGTGGAATTCAGACCGATGGTTGAAGCTACAGTAAGGCACAGTAATAATTTAAACATGGTAATCAAAAATGCAAGTGGCATCAATAATGGGGGATTTTGCATGATACAATCTCGGTATAATCTTGGTAGGTTAAAAAAATGAGTAAACCATGATTTTCGTTGAAAACCAAGACCCTCTCAGCTATCTCCCCCACCCCAACCGACCTCCGCTACTCCACCCAACCAGTCAATCTACCTGTCCACCTATCTAGCAATCGATTGATCTCTGTCTGCCTGTCTGTCTTTATTCAGCCCTTATTTTAAGTTCCGAATTGATTATTTCGTTTTTATTGATATGCTTTTTTATTTTGATTCATTCATTTTAATGACAAATGAAAATTAAATATAATAATGGCAGTGTTAAATTTTTATATATCAACAAAATCCAACTGTCATAAAACTGCACATATTGCATAAACATGCATCCATAATTAAAAGTCGAGACAATGATCGAGTCTGCTCCAGTGAAAATAAGTTGAGGAAACTCCAAAATAAACTCAAACAGTCCGTAAAACAACTGGTTTTTCTCCTATATGTTGTTTATCGACAATAAAGCTCCAAATACTAGTTTTTACATACCGATCATACCAAAGGGCCTTGAGTGCGACGACACTTAGATTTATCTTTATACAAGCTATAAAATAGGATGCTATTTTCTTTTCTTTTATCAAATGTATGCATTGCCCATGCACTTTGAAGACTGAATTTGAGTACAGAACACTGTAATGGGTCACTGACCATAGTAATCGACGGTGGTGATATCGGGCTAAAATATTTACTTTCAGGGCTTCAGCTGTGGCGCAACCAATAAACAAGCGAATCGCTTCTAGCATGAAATTATAAAAGCTTCTACTTGAGATAAAGCCGACACATATTGCAATCTAAGAATTAAGAAAGATATTTATTTACAGTATAAGGATAAGAGAAAAAAAAAATGTGGGGCTACACGTAACCCGTTTCATCAATGAAAGGGGTGGGTGTGGTGGGAACATTCGATTCTCCGACTAATTTTAAAGGACAGCACTGTCCGTATGGACATGTACAATACAGAATAATACACGAATCATACTAGCGCATACTCGTTATAACTAATGATTATTCAAATGTAACTTACTGTGGTGGTTGACAGAATAAAACGATTACACAAATAAATGTCATTTCTCATGCATGTTGTTCAAAGTTCAAGAGCATTTGTTTGAAAAGATTTATAATGAGGCCGTCTCTCTCTCTCTCTCTCTCTCTCTCTCTCTCTCTCTCTCTCTATACATATATATATATATATATATATATATATATATAGAGAGAGAGAGAGAGAGAGAGAGACCTACAAACCGATATATAGATGTGTGTGTCTGTCTGTCTGTGTGTCTGTCTGTGTACTCAAGAATTAATAGATGTTGTGCTATGGCGAAGGTATTTTCAACATAAAACTAAAGGCCGCCTATGAGACTCTTTTTATAAAGAAGATAAGTTACAGTAATTTAAAATATTATTTTGTGATTCAAGTAAAATTTTACTTCAGTCGTCATACGCCATATAAAATAAGTGGTAGAATCTCTCAGATGTTCTCCATTATGGCCGCCGATGAAAATCATCTGAAAAGGGTCTGTAGTGAGTACAGGTCGACCAAAGTGACCTGACAATGAATTTTTTCCCTTCAAAATATCTATAGATGTCCAGTTTATTGAACAGTTGTATGCATGCATATTGCATGGTTAGCATCGTGGAAAACATATCATTAGGCAGCAAGCAGAATGCAAGCGCATCACCATACCAATTAATTAGTGCAGGCCCGCCGACAGAAATTCCGGGCCCCTGGGCAGAGCAGTCATAGGCCCAAAACTAGTTAAATTTTTTGTATATAAAAGCCTGTGTACAGTTTTGCATAAAAAACCTGTAGTAATCTACCATAACTTAGACTCTTGCAAGGAACAAATTTTAATATTTACTGCAAAGATTAATTTATTTTTTATAACTTCGTTGACTTCGCCGAACTCTTGGGCAATCGCCCCGCGCCCTCCCCTCCGCCAGGCCTGAATTAGTGGCATAAGCCTTATTGAATATTACACTAAAAAAATGTCAACCGCCACTTGACTTTGGTATGACTGTAACTAGCAGATCAGTGTTTATATATTCAGAGCGAACAGTGTAACTATTCTTACCGTCATTCGGACAGGATTTGCAGCATCGGCCGTCCATTAGCCTCGGGTTCAGACATTTGGGCTCTGGACACTCATGTTTGATGTTTTTACATCTCACTTTTCCTTGGTATGAAGATCTACCTTTACTGTAAACCTGAATAAATAAATAAATAAATAAATAAATAAATAAATAAATAAATAAATAAATAAATAAATAAATAAATAAATAGATAAAAAGAGCTGGCTAGCAAGCAACGAAAAAAAAAGAGCAAGAAAGAGAAAAAGAAATATAGTAGTAGGTAAGCAAGTAAATTAGCTATCGAGTTAATGAGTGAGAGAGTAAGTAAGTGAATAAGCAAGTAAATTAGCTATCGAGTTAATGAGTGAGAGAGTAAGTAAGTGAATAAGCAAGTAAATTAGCTATCGAGTTAATGAGTGAGAGAGTAAGTAAGTGAATAAGCAAGTAAATTAGCTATCGAGTTAATGAGTGAGAGAGTAAGTAAGTGAATAAGCAAGTAAATTAGCTATCGAGTTAATGAGTGAGAGAGTAAGTAAGTGAATAAGCAAGTAAATTAGCTATCGAGTTAATGAGTGAGAGAGTAAGTAAGTGAATAAGCAAGTAAATTAGCTATCGAGTTAATGAGTGAGAGAGTAAGTAAGTGAATAAGCAAGTAAATTAGCTATCGAGTTAATGAGTGAGAGAGTAAGTAAGTGAATAAGCAAGTAAATTAGCTATCGAGTTAATGAGTGAGAGAGTAAGTAAGTGAATAAGCAAGTAAATTAGCTATCGAGTTAATGAGTGAGAGAGTAAGTAAGTGAATAAGCAAGTAAATTAGCTATCGAGTTAATGAGTGAGAGAGTAAGTAAGTAAGTAAGGTCGCGAGCTAGTAAGTAAGTATCGTCTATACCCGTTTATAACATGGGTCCAACTGCAAACAACATAGACCCTGATCTGCCGTCGCATAATGCGCCGGCAGATCAGGGTCTATGTTGTTTGTTCTACTGATTAGTCCCTACAAACTTCATAGACCTAGATCTGCTGGCACATTATGCGACAGCAGATCTGGGTCTGTGCAGTTTGCAGTTGGTATCGATTTATACGCGAGTAAAGACGGTAAGCAAGTAAAGAAGGAAGGAAGGAAGCAAGTAAGTAAATATCGCCAGCATTCGATTGTCTTTGCAGTTCAAAATTCCCTTTTAAATATTGTATCATAAAAAATGCAATTTTTAAGAAGAGTGATTTTTTAAATTTTTTATTTATACACTTAACTTTTTCGTGAAAACATTGTTGTAGCTAAAAAAGGTGGAGTAAACACATATACTTCGATTACTAACAAGTAATACCTTCACATCATGGTATGTTATCATCTTTTCTTTATTTCCATTTCCATTCTTCATTTGTTCATATAAGGAAGTTTAAAAATAAAATATTGTTAAAAAAATGTCAACCGATTTCGTGGCGTTAAAACAATTTCAAGAATTTCCGCTTATTTTCATTCAATGATTTAATTTGATTTGAAGCGATACATGTTATCAATTTCTTTTTCGCCTTCATGAATGACAACACTTGCTGATTCACGGGATTTGCATCCATACATCAAAGCCCTCACCGCGTCAATTTATCATGAACAATTTCACAATGTTTGAATGGAGCGTGAATAGAAATCTAATCTGTATAGGCAAAACGTGAGAAATCGAGGATAATATTCCTCCAAGTATCCACTTCGATAATTCCAGCTGATTTTCAACACAAAAGAGGGATTAGACAGAGCGAGTCAGTGGGACCACTTTCATTCCTCTACACATGTCGGTAACCATAGATTATGTACAGAGTGTTAATTCAATGTTTGATCGAGCTTAATATATTTCATTCTGTGGATTTATTCGGTATCTTAGTTTTCTTTACAATAAACAACGCAAGATTCACGACAAAATAATTATTATATTTTTTATAACCAGGCCGGATTCAATATACAACCATTTGTGTGATGATTTCGTTCAGTCTCATACTTCAATACATCATTTTACTTAAATGAAAGGTGGACCAATTGTGAATCTCCTTTGAGTAGAACTATATATAATAAAAAAGCAATAATAATGAAAATTTTGGGATGACAAAAATCTATACTGTCAGTGAAACGTTTCCATGATTGAAAATGTCACAGGATTGTTGACCAATATTATTGCCGGCACATCGTGAATCATCATATAATCACGGATACACAAGGAACTTGCAGGACAACTAGTTGAATGCCATTATATAATACATTAAATTTCAAATATTTATAATTTAAACATTTTTCATCGGATTGTCATGAAATTATCAGGTTATAGACAGAATCCATATTAATGTTACGATACTGTTTATCCTGGTTCTAGGGAGTCGTCAATTACCATCCAAAAAGAGGAACTAAAAATCAGAAAATCAAGAAAGTTCTACCATTCAAACTTAGTTCTGAATACAGGTACTCAATTCTTTTTTTTTAACCTTGCGCAAGATGATTTTGAGTATCATTCTCAGGAAGTGTGAGAATTTTGTGCTAGATCCACTTGCTAAAAAGGAGATATTTATGTTTTATGAGAAAATCTACTTTTAGTAAGAAATAATGTGTATAAAGAAGTAAAGTATCGTAGACAAGGAGACAATTTCTATAAATATTTACAATGTGAACTAGAACTTACTCGATGGCTCACATTGGCAAATTCACACGCTTTTCATCACAACTTCCACCTCAACCCGCTCTCGCACCACCCCATCCCACCTCATTCTCACCACCACCAGACCGTGCCAAGGGGCCAGAACCAAAATTCCGTTACATATATTAACATATATCGTGTACCCTCCTGCCAAGACTGCCTGAAGTTTGGTTAAAAATATTCTAAAATGTCTCTGTACATGTAATGTTTGTCTACTTGACCAACTCCCCTGAACTCTAGGGTAGCAGCCGTCAATTTGACCAATTCCCCGAAACCCTAGGGTAGGAGCCAACATCTTTAACCCTTTCGATGATGGTTATTATATGGGCAATTTATTTACCATTTTTGGTGAATTTCCACCCATCGCTCTAGAACTAGATAGAGTTACGGACAGCCCAACAGCCTGACTGTCAAACGTACGGACAGACGGACATACAGAGGTTATTACAATATCTCTGACACTAACACATAAGAATAAACATAAAAACAACTCATCTACAGCTCTACAGAAATAAATTTTCAGTGACAGAGATTATTTGATGAACAAACATCGAAATGAAGGTGTCAAATATTTTTACACTTTGATGATACTTAAAAATAGACGTATCAATTCATGTCCCATGTTTGACTAACAATTATTACATACAACGGCGGTTAAACCTCTAGCATTTTACCATTTGCAAACACTGAGAAACAGTCAACCTTATTACTTCGCCGGCTTATGGAGGAAGTATATTTGCTGAGATTACATTGTGTGAATGGCCTTATATCGATGTCAAAATGAAATCAGCTTGGGTATTTGTTGGAAAGAATTGCTTAGAAAATCAAACACTTCTCATGTTGATTTTTCGCGACAAATCAAGTGCGTATGTGTCAAAACTTGGGATGTATTTAGAATGGTGAGAATGGATTTATTTATATAGTCTATACACATACACCAATCAGTTTACCAGTACAGTAACTTAATTGGAGGTGAAAGGGTTGATTTTCGAGTAGGAAATATATATAAGAAAAGAAAAATATTTTATTATTTACGGTTTGTTTAACTGGAAACTATTACCAGCAAAGAATGATTGGAATGAGCTATGTACACAACAGCTGATTGGTACACTTATAAATATATTAGTCACTTAATTGGGGTCAAGACATATTATAATTTTGATGCTCTCTTCTTGTTTGTTGTAAATTATTTGTCCAAAATTCAAGTGAAAATTAAAACTAGAATGTTTTTGAAACGCAAATCCACTTTGTCCCGTCTCCAACTCCCCCCCCCCCCCCCAAAAAAAAAGAAAGCTACAAATGTGTCCCTGGGTCTAGTCCCAAACAGAGTACAAATAGAGTAAGGGGCACAATTTTAGTCGCATATCTGAATTCATCTTTTATACCAAGTAAGAGTGTATGTGTGTGTGATCTCAATAGCTTGAAAGTTATGACCCAGGAGCGAAGTCCCTGGGGACTGGGCTGGACCCGGGGGTAAATGTCACTTGCATGTCAAAATTTTTTTTTTTCTTTATGCACGGTAAGTGTATCTATGATTATTGGGGATCTTGATAGTTTCCAAGTTATGAACCAAGTGCTAATTCCTTAGGCGTTAAAGATGGACCCTTGCATGTATAAATTTGTCTTTTCATTCTCCGTAAGTGTATATATGATTATTAGCTGGGGATCTCGACATGTTCAATGTTATGCCCCAGATGTGCTATGTTCTTGGGATAAAAATAGAGCCAGGGATAAAAGTCACTTGAATAACTGAATTTGTCTTTTCACGCCCAGTAATATTTGTACATAAGACACCTGTGATCTTTTATGTTTAAATTACATTTATATTTTAATTTAGATATATTGACCATGCAGTCTGAACCAAAGAATTCATATTATTATTATTATTATTGTTATTATTATTAGTAGTAGTAGTAGTAGCGTACTAACGGGGGGGGGGGGGGGGGCGGACGGGGCTGTTGCCCCAGGCGCCAGAGGTCTTGGGGGGCCAAAACAGCTGATAACAATTCGGGCCTCGTATTCTAACCCTTTGGACCATCATCGTCGCCCCGGGCGCCATTTGCCCTTAGTACGCTACTGATTATTATTATTATTATTATTATTATTATTATTATTATTATTATTATTATTATTAATTCATACAGTATATACATTTTTTGTACGCTTACACATACGTCCTTATTTGCTTGCTATCTATTTCCTGTATATTATTGATACATGTTTAACATACGTTGCTAGATTATCATGATTCTTTTTCAATCTAATATATGTTATACTGCAATATATTAATTATAGGGTGTGCCGAATACTTACGTCTGAATTGTTGATGTTCTAAAAAAAAAGCTTAGTTTTGAAGATAAGACATATATTCTTGCATTTCCCGTGTTTTCCATACTAGATATTATATTAATGAAATTGAGGCACGAAATATAATCCTAATGTGGATGTCTAATGACACTCATTGTACTTTCGTAAATTTATTTACATGTTTAGTGTGTTGTATATTCATTTATATCACTTTAATGTTCCTATTACAATTATGTAATAATGAAAATAACTGAATTTAATCTATATTAAAGAAGAAATAAAGAAAGGCAGTCAGTCACACATGCGTACGTTATATATATACACACACACACACAGCTGGAATGGGGGAGGGGGTATTGCGCTCATTTGGCGATTGGTGAAGCCTGACTGACTGACTGACTTTACTTAAGTTTAAAAATAATTCATTACCATCTAACACACACACACACAAATTTGCCAATACTTTGTGTGATAGGTACATATATATATATGTACCTATCACACAAAGTATTGGCGAATTTGTCCTTTCACAATATGCGAGAGTGTGATCTGATTTCTGAAGGAGAGAGAGAGAGAGAGAGAGAGAGAGAGAGAGAGAGAGAGAGAGAGAGAGAGAGAGAGAGAGAGAGAGTGTGTTAATTAAGCATAGTCGTACAGATAGTTAACAAGTGGAAAACATACCGTCACACATTGGCAAATCACGCAGACCATTACTCCTTGCGGTTCTAATGAAGGATTCCATCGGCTTTCTAAATCATAAAAGTTATTTCCCAGCCAACATCCTATAAATAAATGAAGAAAGAAAGAAAATAAAGATAGTGAGGTATTTACTGGTTTGTAAGTCGAGTCCAACTACAAACAATATAGACCCTGATTTGCCGTCGTATAATGCGCCGGCAGA
The DNA here is from genome assembly GCA_029931535.1 of Margaritifera margaritifera. Classification (NCBI taxonomy): domain Eukaryota; kingdom Metazoa; phylum Mollusca; class Bivalvia; order Unionida; family Margaritiferidae; genus Margaritifera; species Margaritifera margaritifera. The sequence goes on along the minus strand of JAQPZY010000995.1, from coordinate 159,388 downwards.
TCAGGGTCTATGTTATTTGTTCTACTGATTACCTCATATAACCAGATCTGCCGGCGCATTATGTGACACCAGATCTGGGTCTGTGCAGATTCTAGTTGGACTCGTCTTATAAGCGAGTATATAGGTAAGTAAGTAAGCTAAGAAAAGAGTTTTCCAATCGTCTGGAAACCGTGAGTAACATAAGTTTATCGAATCAGCATCGGATGGACGGACGGACGGAATTGATGGATGGATGGATGGATAGATAGATAGATAGATAGATAGATAGATAGATAGATAGATAGATAGATAGATAGATAGATAGATGGATAGATGGATGGATGGATGGATAGATAGATAGATAGATAGATAGATAGATAGATAGATAGATAGATACATAGATAGATAGATAGATAGATAGATAGATATATAGATAGATAGATAGATAGATAGATAGAGAGATAAGCGAGTGAGTAAGTGACAACATCTGGCTTTTCAATCGCCTGGAAACTGTAACGTAATCCTTCAATGGTAATATGTTTTGAATTTAGAGGACTGGATTGTTACTGAGAAAGAGAGAGAGAGAGAGAGATGTCCCTGATGACCTATTGGAATAGCCTCTCTGAACATGTTTCTGTCCTTTAAAAAGCAAACGAGATAGAATGCAGCAGTTGTATGATTTATTCAAAGAGTCAATGAGTCAATGAGTCAATGTTATAATGAATCAAAAGATCTATTGCGTAGGCGTGGTGTAGTCAGGAAAATTCACTGGTTCAGATACATCATTTTTGGAGAATTGTTGTTAGTTTGTTTTTATAACACTTGCTTCTTCAACATTAATAGGGATTTTTTAAATAAAGCTGAAAATGTGACATTCAACCACAACATAATTGAAAAATCTGAGTATTATTTCAGACTCTTACTCAAAAATTGTACAATTATTTACACACCCTTAGTAAACCTACTCAAGAGAAGTGCGTGCTACATGCTTGAGAAGGATGAAAGTGTTGCAATTATACATTCTATGATTCTTGTATTACTGGGGGTTTTTTTGGCACGCATTCAGGAGCTTTCAGTGAACAAATTATGTCCTTGTTTCCTCCATAAATAGTTTTGACTAAACTCTGACTTTTTAAACATTGATTTTTACTATTGCGCTATCTTGAGATTCTATTCCCACCAGCGTTTAACCTGCTTCTGTATAATCTATTCAATATGTTCAACAAAGTGTAATTCAAACACTGGAAACTCAATAGAACAAGTTAGTTTCTGCTCAAAGTAAGAAGAAGAAGAAAAAAATAATATAAAACTAACAAACAAGAAAAAATTAAAAAAAAAAAAAAAAAAAAAAAACAACCAAACAAAAAAAAAACAATCGTTCTTTCTTTTCTCTGAAATCTGTCGTACTTGTTTAGGGTGCAGACTGAAGTCTTTGATTCAATCTCTTGTAGTCATTGGTTAGATTTTCAAAAGATTAAGAAACGAACCGACAGGAAGAAACACACACTGACAGACAAGCAGCTTGATAAGGCAAATTGAATGGGCACAAAATTCCCTTAATCACAGTGAGAGAATAATGTCATTCCTGGTGAGCAGACAACCTTTGAGTACCATGAAGTTTTTGGAAACTGCCAGATCTCCCATTTTACGAACTTTCGACATAAATACTCTCTCTCTCTCTCTCTCGTCATACATAAAATTAAATTTTATAGGGCCAATATCACCAACATTTTTTTAAAGCTTAAGTCGATACTTCATAAATTTTATTGGACAACCAAAATTCAGATTTAAATTTTGCCTAATCGATTTGCTAGGTTTCTGACCTAAGATACCAGTCTCAGGTTTTATTGGTTTAAAATATTAAAAAATAAAAAAATAATAAAAAAAAAACAAACGTGCCACTTCTTGTTTCACCAAAAGAACTAGTGTCAGAACTTCAGCTTAAGTCTAGATCCAATCTGATTGGATAAGACTTAAGTCTGACGCAAGTTTGACCAATCAAATGCCTTAAGTCCAGCCTTAAACTTCAACATAAATTGGTGAAATAGCAGTCGAGAATTTCACCCACAGAGATTTATTATGATGTTTAAACTAAAGTCTAGGTGCCAGTTACCTAAATGGGTGACTTTTAAGTAACACATCAGAATGAACACTTATATCCATTAATCTTTAAGCCATGCTGGTAAACTTGGTTCCCAGGAAGATGTGGAAGATCTTTATGGGGTTTAAAAGGGCTGAATCAGAATGGCAAAGTTTTAACTTAAAAAAGGTAATTGGTTGAAATGTCAGATAAACACCTCTCTATCTTTATTATATATATATATATATATATATATATATATATATATATGTGTGTGTGTGTGTGTGTGTGTGTGTACACACACACACACACACACACACACACACAACGTTTTGATTATTGGGAAACAAGAATAAAACTTTTCATTTAAAGCCACCGAATATCGCTGTTGAACACTTTATTACTGTGGAACGAATATAGACATAAAATTAGCGGGGATTAATTGAATGAATGCATAGTGAATTTGTTGTACGCAGGTTTATGATTAGACAGTATACTATTTACGGTGTTCAATTCTGGCGCTGTTTGCATTAAACCGCCGTAAAATATGGAGCTATATTTTAAGCTCTTTTCATCTGAATGGAATCAGCTACCACTTGAACTAAAGCAGGCTGACAGTGTTGCCGTGTTCAAATCAGGCTATTTCAGCTAACACTTGAACTAAAGCAGGCTGACAGTGTTGCCGTGTTCAAATCAGGCTATTTCAGCTAACACTTGAACTAAAGCAGGCTGACAGTGTTGCCGTGTTCAAATCAGGCTATTTCAGCTACCACTTGAACTAAAGCAGGCTGACAGTGTTGCCGTGTTCAAATCAGGCTATTTCAGCTAACACTTGAACTAAAGCAGGCTGACAATGTTGCCGTGTTCAAATCAGGCTATTTCAGCTACCTAAACATATAATGTCTCTCACCAAATATTCCAACAGTTTCTTCTTTGTTCTTATGAGCATGCATAAATCAGCTACAAACATGTTACACTCATGCAGATGCATAAACACTGCAAGTGTTCATACTGATGTGTTACTGATGTGAACAATTTGTGTGACATTAACCTGTAATTAATACGTTCATTCTTTCTTTGTTTTACAAATATTATGTACATGTATAGAATGTTGTATGCCCGTGAGGGCCTCATGTAAGATTAGCTAACAATTTGGCTAAATGAGCTGTACCCTCTGAAAATAAAGTATTATTATTATTATTATTATTAATATTTTCATACAGTACCCAATCAAGCATTAATACTGTGCATCAGTTTATGATATTACTTATTTGCAGATATTGCTGAAACGTCGAAACAGATTTGAGTTGGGTTTTATAAGAGAGACAGATAGATAGAGGGAGTTAGAGAGATCATGTTAAGACCCTAAAATCATGAGTGGGTTTGTCAATAGTGAAGCGATGTTTGGGGAAAAATCCATAAAACAGAAGAGAGGAAACATTTAATAGCTAATTTGGGCGACTTGCTGAATTGAAATGTGATGTATGCCCCTTAATTTATCCATGCAGGCTAATAAACTGTTCACGGAGGCGGATAGGAACTATTTTCTTTACCATATTTAACAGATGAAATACATTAGGTTTTAGGATTGAATTTCAGGTGTAGCGTTATGTATAGATTCGGGGCAAGAAGTTTTTCAGCAATACAGACATTTTTTGTGATAGAAAAGATGTAAGAAGCGACTTGTAGCGATAATACAGCAAGACATGCACGAGAAATCTCCTCGAGTGCGCAATCGCCTGACTTAAGGACGATCGCTGGTAACATGTCAGTGTACTAGTATTTCACTTTTGGGGGGAAAATTTATATTTTTACATAGAAAAATAGCATAAGAGTCAAAGCTATCTAAACAATACTAAAAAAGTATAGGTCGATCTACTTTTTGTTGAGCTGGACTCGGTTATACATTCATCATAAAACAGGGGCCAACGCAGTGGTAAGCATTGGAATCGGTACCGTGTCTCCAAACATCCATAAAATAATAGCTGAAAAAATCTTAAAACAATTCATTGAATTTGCACTGGTTGAAGATCTTGGATTTGTGTTATCAAATACATGAATAAATTTGCACGATGTCGAAGAACTTTATTTTGTCTATTCCATTTTTACTGAGATAACTAGGTATTCAGACATAGTAAGCTTGCCAAGCCGATTTACGGCACGTGGTATATCGCCAGTTATTCGCAAAAGATGTTATATACTTCTTTGTTGACTTTATGATTTCTTTAAGTGTAATGCTATTACGATGAATAAAGTTGTATAATCATTTTCATTTTGCATTATTCGGTGTGAAACAGAAGTTGCATTTGGATAATCTAATGTTCTGCTTCTCACAGAGTTCATAGTGCTACTATAAACAAGTGAGATAACAAATGACGTCATAACGATGACGTATTAAAATATCATTATTTGGTAATTTCAACAACACTCGGTTAGACATTTGTCCCACGTTTCCGACCCTCCCTAGCCTCTCTTACAATTAAATTATATCTTTTAGTTCTGGCGAATCTTTCCTGGTTGACAGAAAACTCAGACATCTACCAAAGATAATTAGTTTCAACTTCTACCGAGCAGTCACCTGTGGCAAATAGGCTCTATGTTGGAGTGGGCACTGAGACAAGGAAATCACAGTCGACGTGTTACATATTTTGTATTTTTTTGCAAGGATTTGCCTATCAGAAGACAAATATGGTAACCCCGAGACTTGGATTTAATTGTCTCAATGCCAAACCCAACACTGATTATTTTTTGTCATCATTTGGTGACATTTTATTTTATGAATTATTCACATAAATACATTTTAATTCTATCACGAGTGCTTTTAATTGTTCGCACGTAATCGACATCAGTTTTCATGAAATTGGCGTCATCAAGCTCTCAAGCTGATTGTTGTCAATTACATATTTTGTTGATAGCTGAAATCTGTTATCACATGCTCTGACGAGGAGACTGACACAAGGGACCCCAGATAACCGACCCGACACAAGAAAAATAAGTATTGCAAGTTGGCACGATTCTTCTGTCACATGGGTGAGAAAAAAGGCCTCTTCTGCTTTATTCCAGGGACTAGTTTTGGGTTTTGTTGAAACATATAAGCTTATAAGCTTATATATGCAACCAAAAATCTTGAGAAAAAAAATTTGTCTAAACATTTGTATCGTAATATAGATGAAGACCACAGAACACCAAGAGGCATGCTGAAATGAATCCCCTCTTGCCTTCCATGATTATGACAACTAAATATGTTAAAAAACTTAATTTTATCGAAATAATTTTTCTTGAGATGGAAAAGTCTATCAAAGAGCTCAACGACTTCATATGTTCCCAACCCGGTTTGAGGTTTTGAAAAGTACTGAGTCAACTTTCAGAATGTTGAATTATGATAGTCTTTTGCTATTCCTAACGATCTCATATATATATATATATATATATATATATATATATATATATATATATATATATATATATATATATATATATATATATATATATATATATATACGAATCATTATCACGCTTTAGCGGGGGGATAGTGTAATACCGTCCGTCCTGTCCGTCCGTCTGTCCGTTACCACATCTCTTTCTAAACAGCTGGGTGGAAATCCACGAAATATGGTAAATATGTTGCTCATATGATACCATCTGCAACGGTGTGTCACCCTTGGCCGTTGGGTTGGGGGGGGGGGGTATGTACAGGGGTAGGAGGTATGGACGGGAAATTGAAATTTACCCCTATTAACAAACAAAAAACAACCCCAACCCCCCGAAAACCACGTGGTCCGTTGCAGTGGTGTGCAATTGCAGTTGCTGTACTTTCGTTGTAAATAGGTACTATTTATTTACCTCGATATACTCCATCAGAATGCACGACTTTCATGGGATCCAAGATGGGATTTCGATAGGATCCAGAGATTCATTACAATGACTATTATTGTGACGAACAGTTATATTGAAGGTCAATATTTACGATGACACAAACTTTGTTCGTCCATATCATTTAGTAAAGACATTTCATTATGGCATTGTTCAACCAACTTGTTTCAAGGAAGCAACTTTCTAATACGTTTCTCACGTCTTTGTTTTATACGTTTTTCACGTCTTTGTTTTATACGTTTTTCACGTCTTTGTTTTATACGTTTGGCACGTCTTTGTTTTATACGTTTTTCACGTCTTTGTTTTATACGTTTGGCACGTCTTTGTTTTATATGTTTGGTATGTCTTTGTTTTATACGTTTGGCACGTCTTTGTTTTATATGTTTGGTATGTCTTTGTTTTACACGTTTGGTACGTCTGTTTTATACGTTGGGTACGTCTTTGTTTTATATGTTTGGTATGTCTTTGTTTTACACGTTTGGTACGTCTGTTTTATACGTTTGGTACGTCTTTGTTTTATAAGTTTGGTACGTCTTTGTTTTAAACTTTTGGCACGTCTTTGTTTTATACGTTTGGTACGTCTTTGTTTTATACGTTTGGTACGTCTTTGTTTTATACGTTTGGCACGTCATTGTTTTATTTACAAGATTCTTTGTGTGTATCTTTACATTATCGATAAATTATTTTGCGTCAGTTTCATGCATAATGCACGAATTCGTCTATAAAATACACTTGACTGTACTAATTATGTATTAGATTTTTCTTTCTGGCATTAGGAAGAAGCTGAATATGTCACTTGTTTGTGCAAAAGATCTTACAAGAGAGTAGAATTATGTCTATATAAAGAATGAAATTATTAAACCAGCAGTTTGGTAAGTTTAATGTCAAATGGTTAATACTTTTAAGATTCGATATGTTACATTACCAATCACACTTACCTTAAGTTATTGAATGAATTTGTGTAAAATGAAAGTGAATTTAAGACATATATATATATATATATATATATATATATATATATATATATATATATATATATATATATATATCACCTATTTTTTTGTCATTAAATGGACCATGAAAGTTAAATATTAATATTAAGAAACATAATCGATTCCTTGGACGTTACAAATGTACCTTGCATGACGAGATATTGCACACATGTAATATCGAATATATGAAAAGATTTATATAAAAGTATATGATATTGTCGTGTGATAAATTATAAAATATGTAATTATGAAAAGATGGGATCAAATTCTTAAACACTGATGAAAACTCATCGATGTTGGAATAGAAACCTAAATATTGGGAGAACTGTTTTCCACCTGTAACTTCAAAAATACGAAGCGAGTAAACTACCACTGACTATACGATTCTCAAACAGTATGATTGATTTTATGGCATGAAAATATAAATAAATAAATAAATAAAGTCACATACCTGGTTTTCTTTGAGGAATTCTAACGTACTTATCTTCCACAAGTGCCAATACTCCATCAGGTGGTCTTCTGAATTTACATTCCACGGTCCCAAAATGAACCAGAAGTAAAATAGTCAGTATTACCTCCTCCATGGAAAAGAATCAAAATTCTTATGACTTTTCGTCAACAAAAAAAAAATAGTTTTCAATAATGCATGTCATCAAACTTCATTCTTTTTGTATAAAACGCAGAATAATAATCATGACGTGTTCGACTAGTTCTTATTCAAGATATTACGATCCACCAGCACATGAAAACGAAGTACAACGCTATGAAATTGACATCCACAGCACATGAAAACGAAGTACAACGCTATGAAATTGACATCCACAGCACATGAAAACGAAGTAAGGAAGCGAGTCTTTATCAGATGAAGTTCAAAGCTTTCAGCAGGTAAAGCTTGAAGAAGTGTGAATGAATGTTTATCGCTGGAATTTTAGACAAAAGTGAAAGCGCTTACGCTCTCTGGCTCACCAAGTGTTAACAATCTACTATTCGTAACCATTCGTTGTGGCCACGATGCATCTAAGTGCCTATTCGAACTTTCCCATTCATTTGTAGGCGTTTTGTGTAAACAGCGGTTAATCACGACAATTGAACGAAACGCTCGAAATCAATTGGCGTAATAGTATCGATAAGTTGGGCTTTCTTTTGAGAAAGGCATCCCCAAATTCAGTTTCACCTAGAAGTTTTATGTAATCCAATTGCGCTCAAGCAAAGCACGAATAACAAATTGTATTTTAGTAGATTACAACAAAAACCTCGCATAAAATGTACCTGCTCTTTATAGCTACAAGATTATCCTTGTATCGTTTTTGTTTGGAAAAAGGAGACAAATTCAATGGTTTAATTTAAATTTATATTTTATAAATATTTAAAGTTAGTGAATTTGGGTATTTCACACTGTCCTTATCCCACATGACGTTTGCCCTTTGACTCTCTAATAACCAAATAATTATGCGTCCTCACGCCTAGCCCGTCTGCGCGCACGAAACGAATAGAGAAAAAAAATAGTGTATTACCATTAAATACACATCAAAGAGAAGGTTTGAATAGACAGCTTTGGTTAACTTGCTAAAATTTAGAATTAATCTGACAAGGTTATACATATAAATATAGGGGTATGACACCGAGCAGACAAAATCTGTCTGTCATGATAGCCCTAGGTAAAAAAAAGGAGAAAACTTAACCATAGAAATCTAGGAGAGATATAGGCTCTAGGATAGGGATATAGGTTCTAGGATAGGGATATAGGCTCTAGGATAGGGATATAGGCTCTAGGAGAGATATAGGCTCTAGGATAGGGATATAGGTTCTAGGATAGGGATATAGGCTCTAGGATAGGGATATAGGCTCTAGGAGAGATATAGGCTCTAGGATAGAGATAGAGGCTCGAGAATAGAGATACAGGCTCTAGGAGAGATATAGGCTCTAGGATAGAGATATAAGTTCTAGGATAGAGATATAGGCTCTAGGATAGGGATATAGGCTCTAGGAGAGATATAGGCTCTAGGATAGAGATATAGGCTCTAGGATAGAGATATAGGCTCTAGGAGTGATATAGGCTCTAGGATAGGGATATAGGCTCTAGGAGAGATATAGGCTCTAGGATAGAGATAGAGGCTCGAGAATAGAGATATAGGCTCTAGGAGTGATATAGGCTTTATGAGTCTCAGTTAGGTAAATATTCAAATGTATACTAGATTATATGTCTTCCTAAAAATGTTGTTTTCTTGCTAAATGATTTTCATTGCCCAATTAATCGTTTTCGTCTTAATCGCTGTATGTGATGAGAACTATATAGGCCTTTTTCTTCTACATGATGCATTTTCCCATGTCTAAAAAAATGGTGTCTTCCATTTTGTTTGGTATTATTAAAACAATATTTGCAAAGGCAAAAGATTTTCCACAAAACGGGATTTGGGAACAACTGCACAGTATATATATATATATATATATATATATATATATATATATATATATATATATATATATATATATCACAATCCTGGAAACATGGTGCTGATTGAAAGTTAAGTTCCAAAAATACAAAAGTAAAAATTGCAAAAACTTTTGGACGATAAACACTTGCAAATAAACGTAAAGATAAAAGATAAAGCTAAAAATGTTAAAATTCTATAAAAGGTATATAAAATAACAGATGAGGGTAAAATATATAAAATCCCTGAAGTATAGGGTCAAAACTTGCATTCTTTAAAAAGTCCACTTCTTTCCCCTTTCTGGTGGTGCATCATCAAAATATTTAATTGAGTTCATATGAAAAAAAAACAAACAAAAAACAACTCCTGTCGACAACAATGTAAACACTGGCAAGGTATACAAGTAGTAAAGGGTGATGATATGGTCTCAGAAATGGCCCTATAGCCTTATGGGAATTAACATTACGGCCGTTATCTTGAAAGGATGGCCTTAAGGAGAATTTAACATTAGTCTATAGGTTTAACATTAGTATGACACTATGACCTCAACGGGCAATGTAATGTTATAAAACATGTCTATAGCGTTAACATTAGTATGACCACATGACCTTAAGGGAAAAGTGGCCCTAATGAGAAATGTAATGTTAAACATATCCATAGGTTTAACATTAGGTAGCACTATGGCCTCAAGGGAAAATAATTAACTTTAACGGGAAATGTAAAGTCAAAAACTTCCATAGCACTAACATGGTGGGACGGTGAAGAGGAATTGAATACTGACGTTACTGCCCAATTCCTATGCAAATTGACTAACACAGAGTCGTATTAACCAGTACCCACCCCACTGACTAGCACCACATCTACAAAACAACACAACCATTTACCAAGTAATATACAGTGTTACTGACTAGCACCCACATCTACTGACCAGCTCATACACCTATTGACTATCACCCACACGTACTGACCAACACGCCGTCTTACTGACCAGCACCCGCCTCTACCAACCAACACCCACACCCAATCACCAACATTCCGTCTTACTGAACAACACTCATTTCTATACTCACCAACACCGACACTTACACACCAGCACACAGTGTGTGAGGAGGTGTAACGTAGGAGGTAGAGTAAGGAAGAGTAACTCCTAGAACAGACAAAATACATTTCACACTTACACCTACCCACAGTGAGGTGAAAGGAGTGTATGGGGGAAAAGGTTAGGAATGGTCACACACAAGCATACTATCATGCTTATATACTATCACACACTAAAAGGACAGAAGGTGGAGAGGGATTTAAGTTTCGTATGGACGATAAAACAAAAGACAAAAGACAAAGACAAACAAACATAAAATCAAGTATTAGCAATATTTTGAGTAGTATCGCTGTTTCTGAGAGATCTGGATGACTCTGAAAGGGCCGTTGGGATGGGTGGTGCGTGGGAGGTTAACAAAGATCGTTAACACAGGTCATACTCGATTTAGTGACCACATCTCCAGGGTCGGGCTCGCATACTGCACATTGACTCTCCTCACAAGTCTGTCTCCATGGGTCCACATAAACGGAAAGGGAAAAGCGAGGATGGTTAGCCTCACTTTCCCAGTCCTCATTCCTTGGGACGAAGGGTTCTTCCTGCTATTGTTGCTCCTGTCATTGAAGAAAGAGCTGATATTCCCCTCTGTTGTTCTTCCTCTTCCAACTTCCTTTTCTCTCTTTCCACTTTCTCCACCGGCATAAAATCCCCCTCTTGATAGCTCTCCTATTGGGATGCAGCTCCATGTCTTCCACCTGGCCTAAAAAGGAACATCCCCCCTCTTGATAGATCTCCTGTTGGGATGCAGCTCCATGTCTTCCACCTGACCTAGGAGGTATTGAACATACTCCAAGTGCACTAAGGTTTCACTTAATCTGCTACTCGCTACTCTGCTACACTGACGCATTTCTTCTGGATAGTCTTGTCGACAACGAATGGTAAGATGGGTGAACGTACCGCTTTATATGCTTTAAGCGCAGATGTAAAGGGAAGAATCCTTCAGAATTTGTACGTGAAAAAACTCATCCCTTTCTACAAGTTTAAAGAAAAGAGAGAGAGAGACAGAGAGAGAGAGAGAGAGAGAGAGAGAGAGAGAGAGAGAGAGAGAGAGAGAGAGAGAGAGAGAGAGAGAGAGAGAGAGAGAGAGAAAGAGAGAGAGAGAGAAACGAAAGAGCATGTCAAAGATATTTTTTCTTCAAAAATTACAAGCTAATACCATTTTTCAAAATCAAAATTGTTTTGTTAAGCCCCGCTTCACCAACTTAATATAACAAAGAAATGAAGAGTGAGGATTAGGGCAGTCCCTTCTCTTCATGTAAAACATATTTTTGAAATGACAAATTCTAAAAAGTTAAACATCAACGTATTTACAAAGTTGACAACGTTGGGTAGTAAAACTTGACTTCCAATGATCTGGAACAGTGTCATTTTGTCATGGATAGACGTTTTTGAGCCAAAGAAAACTGGTAGCATAATGATCATTGTATCTTTTCAAGGGAAGTCACGTCCAAAATAAGTCAGTAAATGGTCTAATGGGCATCCAAGACTTCGTTGATGAATAAATTGCACACAATATTGTCTACACAACATGGAATCCGATCTTTGTAATCTCACATTATTGAATTGAGTGGATACAGCGCTTCATATAAAGTCTTTGATAGTCTTCGATAGGATGTAATCCACAGGAATCACAATATTCCACGTTGTGTCGTTCGGAAAGTTGACTGTTTATCTTTAGCACACACCACTGGATTCCAGGGAACTGTATACGAACTGTGGGCCAGGGGATATTGAAGTTCCTAGGTTTTCATTTTCTTTTTTCTCACAGGTAATGATTTCACACTTGATTTTGTCTTTAAAAGGTCTGTCAAGTAAGTAGAAGTACGGGAAGTTTCTGTACTCTGATGCTTGAGTGGTTGGATGCTTTTTGTCTCCAAGGAAGTCAATGTAGCTGTCGAATCGTTTCTCGAGTCTTTGTTCAACTCTTTTAAGATCGTCTCTTATGGGATGAACATCCATGCTTCTTCCAGAAAATGTTCCAACATTTCTTTTTGACTCATCATTAAACATTGGTAGTGTCGTTTTTGAATAGGACGATCGATTTCATAACAGTGTTCTCTAGTCAGAAGTGTAATTCTTTTTAGGCAAGTGTTGAGCAAAACAGGAAACTAAGTGTTCCCCACCCCCTACCATCGCGACGTATCTACTGGCTTCTTTTTCACAGCTACTATCTCTTGGATACAGGGTCTTTGACTGCTGTAGCTCCTGTTCTGGATGGAACACATCACCCTCATCTATGACCATGGTTTCGCATTCCATGTTTTACTAGTCGAGGATCACTTCTCTCAGACTGCTGATTTCAAGCGTATTATTGAATTCTGCATACAAGATCTTGCTGACTGTGTTCTCAAGGGCATGTGCAGACTGAAGTTCTGCGCAGAGTTGGCCTGATTTTATTGAGTGAAAATGTCCCTCGTCCCTGCCTTTGTCTGGAGTGAAATTAATTCCCACTTACAATAACAACCCGCATAATCGTCGTACGAATCGTCATGTGGCTTCAAGCAGAGTCAAGCAAGATCTCAAGTAATTCTTCTGAGCAAAGTTAGATTCAGATAGTCTGGTACACAACGTCTGGCTGTCTCGGGTCACGTCTATCTTAGACACGTTGAAGTATTGGGACTGGAAAAGGTTTTAATAAAGAGTTCCGTTGCTGACGATGCTAATAAACAGACATTTAGAGAGCTGAACCTGGAAGACATAATCTTCGATCTTGGATAGGAGTCAAAGGCAATGGTGAAAATGTTTACGTTCACTTGTCATATGGGATACTTGACTTTCTGGTCAGCTCTTCAATGACGTCGTTTACTACTTTAGGTAAGACTTCCACGCATCGTTCGTGGAGTCTGCCTTCTTCGGTGTTGCTTTTCTACTCGTTAGCATCAGCCATCAAATGGAACACGGTGCAACTTTGATTCTGTCTCAGACGTACATCCACGCCATGCAGCCACATGTCCAAGTGTAAACGATCCATCATTTCGAAACTACGCCCTTGTTTGTTTGACGGTTTTTTTCTTTTGTTGGTCGTTAAATCCTTCATTGTGAGGATCATCATCTTCTGTCAACTCTGTATGGTTGAATGCATCCAATATGTCAGGTTTCAACTAGGTAACCTCGGAAAGGGTAAGTGTCCATGCTGCTGCTCACTAGTTTGTTATTCAAGTACAAATCCACTTCGCTGAACAATGAATGCATGAAATTGATGACGGGAGCCACTCTGCATTGGCACCCGGAGTGTTGTTGTCAGTTGTGAGGACATTTACTTCCAGGTACAAGTAACTGTTATTCAGATCAATATGATCTTCGGTTTGTCCTTTGATTTCAAATTCGATGGAAGCTGAGGTCATCAGAGACGATACTGGTTAAAATTCTACCCACTGGGATTCTTGCATTGTCATCATCATAGGTGGCATGACAAACAGAGATCGAGTTATACATGAGAACATTCACAAGAATCTCGGTGCATCGTTTTTAGTCATCAAAAACGTGCAAATGTCTGACGGTTCTTCTCTTCTTATTCTGTTTCTGGTCCTATTTATAATGTCTGAATGGGTTTCGACGTCTCTTTCTGCCTTGTCCTTGCAGTAGCGTTTCGGGCTGACTCAAGGAGTTTAAAGTGCATAGGTGTGTCGCAGGGTCTAAAGATCTCTTTTCCTGTCCGGATCAGCACATTTTCCCTGTCTTCTGTAACGCTTGTTTGGGACTTTGTCAATGGGTACTTTTTGGAGAGGTTCTTTTCATTGGGTCAAGGGAGCATCTTTTTTAATTCACTCTATGAGTCACCATAGGTATCAAGATGGTTGTCACAGTACAAAAGACCGATTTCAACATATCACCCAAACAATGCCCTCGTTATCGAGCTACTCCTCTATACAGAGAATACATCAGTTACAACTCACTGGAAAATCGTTTTCGAAAATGTAGTTTCACAGTGACTTTTCCTTTGGAGAATATAATATTTTGTCCAAGACCTCTTTTAATATTAATATTGACACTGTCAAAATACGATTTACTGACAGGAAGATAAATGGGATCCACAAATTCTCGGTGAATATGATAAGTGTTTCCTCCTTCTTGATCGTCGCAGCTGGAAGTGGCTGAATCCACTGAAAAAGGAATGACTATCAGCAACAGAGCAGTGTGTTTCCCAACACGTTGCTCTCCACCACATCAGAGAACACAAACATCAAATTGTGACCTTCGTTTAATTTGATAGGGTATCGAAAATACTTGAAGATTTGGTTGTTTACGTTGTTGTCTATGGTTGAAATGAGGTCTGTGTTTTCACCCAGAATTTCAAACAAACTGGGAGAAACTGTGAGTTTTGTCGAGTGCTTTGCCAAACTTATTGTTTCAAAAGCGGTAAAATCGTATCGACGAGATGTCGAGCATTAAAATAATATCCTGCAGGAATTCTCATGATATAGATATTCAATTGAGGATTGCAGGTGGGTGTTTATTTCGTAATAACCATGATGACTTTTATCACAGTGTTCTTGGACTTATTCTTGCGTATTTCTACGACGAAAGTGGTTTGATCCGCGGCAATATTCAAGACTTGACTGGGCTGAAGATTTCCACCGAATCCACTTCCCAATGAGCTTCGCGGTCCAGTTATATGACCTGAGGTAATTTTGCTGTGAAACAACATAATTTGTTGCTGAGAAACACATTCATGAACTGTATTAGGTAATGTCAAATAAAATTGATTATTCATAGTTTGATGTTTCTTGTCTTAGAGGAGTCACCCGATGTAAAAGGAGAAAGATTTTCCAAGGGTTCCAAATGTCTGTTGCGACAGGAGGTGTTGTGACTGGCGTTGGCGTGACAATCATTCTTGTTACCGTCGGTATATTTCATTGGGGGATTGGGAAGAAGATAACCAATAGAACTGCCGAGTAAAATGGTCCACAGTTGTTTATCTCCTTGTTTCAAACTCAAGTTTCCAATTGTTGCTCCAATGACACAATACGCCACAGAAATATAACAGAAAAAGACGACCTGATTTTTAGGAACACGTTCTCCACGTCATGTTCTCTGTTGTTGTTGTTTTTGTTTTTAAGGTGTTTGGAAGGATGAATTCGGAAAAGGGGATGCAGTGTTTAGTGGTATGTTTGTGATTGCTACTTCTTTTGTAGTCAATGACTTGTGAAGCTGCAATGTAAGAATCAAAACTGGGGGATATCCTTTCCAACGGACGTCCTCTTCTTGAATACAACGATTTCCCACTTTAAGTGTTGTTTGATCGAGAATACTTTCAATATCGTGCACGTTCCCCTTAACACTTCTCTTTTCATATCTTCCAATTTATAGGCAAGATGATAATGTACATTCACCTGTCTTGTGACACGAAACAATTATGTCGTCCAATTCGGTAAAAAGCCTTTGTCAAAATTGTGTTTTGTTTTCCCAATGCGACAATGCGAATCCAATCTTATGTGTTTAACATTTGGTTCTTTTTCTTGGTGGATATATCTGACATTTCAAAAAATCGACTGAACATGGCCACTTTGTTTTGAGGCGTAACTTCTTCTGGAGCACATCCAATGCTGCGATGATACGATTGATTGTAAGCTTTCATCAGATGTGGTAACACGTCGATGTATTCGAGAGTATGTTGATGTGTAAAATATTTCCACATACGTTCCACGACACTGGCTTTAATTTCAGGATTTTCAGTGGTGAAAAATAAATGTGCCTTTTTCAGTTCTTTTCTAAAGACTTTGCTGAAAAATTCAGTTTCTCTCTTTGTTTGCTATTGCAGAGGGTGTCGACCACTTTATTTTAATAGGATTTGTAAAGCTAGCACCAACTCTAAACTTGTTTTAGATGTCAAAGTAACCACCCAAACCGATTTTGAAAGCACATCAAAGACACAAACAAATTTTTGTAACCTTGATTGTACAAAGTCAAGTGAGACACATCTGCTTGCCTTTGATGATTGATTCATGTTACTTTCATTTGACTTCTTTGAAATTGGCTTCGAATGGGTTTATGTAATATCTATGTCGATTGTTCTTGTAACCGTTGTCGTACATCCTGCAGACGTATACAGAGTTTTGTTTGGGCTGCACGATACCATTTTTGAATTCCCCCGTTGCCAGCCACATAGGCAGGATTGTAGTAAATGCTGGGCAAAAGTGTATCCATGTCGTTGCTGCTCAATACTTCAACCAACTACCCATGCTCGTTTCTTCGTGTGATAATTTTGAATCGCAGTGCTTGACGTGTCCGACAAGCAATAGGAGTAGATCCGGATGATGCCTGAACATGGATAACTGCTTCTTTATTACTTTTTGTTTTACTTCTTTCTATTCTAGTTCTGATGGAGAGGACATTGACATCAATTTTTTGACGCAACCAATCCATGATGTAGGTGTCAACTTGGGTGTTTTAGCGGGTGGTGTTTGAAACTCTTTAAAATCGTCGCCGTTTTCTTTCTCTTTGTAGATGCTACTTTTTCTGTCTTCATAACATTCTTGAAATCTTTAAGAGTAATTTTGGCAGTCTCGTCCAAAGCTTTCATGTGAAACGGTTGAAAACGTAGTAATATTTGTCCGTACCGCTGCGATTTTTCCGTTTCTGACAAATATGTTCCATCCATCAACAATTATAACTCTTGTTGCACGTGTGACATCTGTGTGCAATTAGGATTCAGAGGCACGTGAGATATTCGTTGTTTGTACCAACGGTGGAGTTCCATCCATCGTTTGTAAGGCATTTAAGTTTTCATTCTTCCGTACAGGTCTAGGTGTACAGGTGTGATGTCTTCCAAAGAGTTCTGTCCTTTTTATTCACCTCATCACTCCTTCTTAAAAGTGGTCCAGCGATAGATCCTAACGAGGACGCAGTCACTTTGGCTAACAACGGTGCTATCAGCATGGGAAGAAATCCTCCTCGTTGAACAAGCACTTTTTTCTTTTGACTGACAGTAATTTTCGTTTTCGCCATTTGTCGAAGAAGGTGACGATGTCGTCCTATTCGCTGTATTCTGTGTATTGGTCAAATGATCCGTTCTATCCATACGTTCAAACATCATTCACAGACCGTATCGATGATTTAGACCGTATCGATGAGTTATTTGGAGCGTTTTGAATAATCTGTTTTTCGCATCGAGACATTCGCTTTGGTGAGCACTGATAAGAGATCCTTATGTTTGGCTAAACGAAGAGGGATAGCCTGTTTTGCTTTTTTGTAGACATCTTTAGACGTCGACGATGGAGATGGTGTGACTTTGAACTCTTGGTGGAAGATATCTTGCTCGGAGGTACTGAAGTGACTCTTCTGTAACAGTTCTGCTTTTATACTGGAATTCCTCTCCACTGGTTGTAGGAACGTGGTACCAACTTGACTTTGTGTACCCATGGACGACCAGGTGTTGTCAATGAACTAAATTGTGCCAGTTCCTGTTGGACAAATTAAAATTTGTAACATTAATGTTCTGTCTTGCACTTAAGTTCTTGGGGGTTCAGGTAGGGTGGGGTGGGAGTGCGATCTTTATTAGCAACAGCCACAACAGAAGAAGACCGCCAGGTTCGTAGTAGTGGGCTTCAGGGAAATGTGGGAGCACGAAGTGTTGATTTTCCTCGACACTGAAAAAATGAAGAAAATATCCTTTGGCTATTTCAGTCATTCCAAACGTTTTGGGCATTTTACTTAAAGGCATAGCCAAATGGAATCTTTAAACTGTACGTTTCTCGTTTTCATGTAAATGATGTTGGTTCTATGCATGGTGACTTGTGGCAATTTGGTTCCTTGTTTTGACAAATGTGTCAAAAGGAACTGTCAGTCGTAATCTGAGATACTGTGAACACTGACTAGCGTATGGATGACAGTTCCAGTAACGATTCACCTCATCTCCGTTCTAGTCATCATGGGTGGGGTCCAAAACCAATTGCGCGAAATCAAAAAGAGTATGGAAGGCAAAACATATCTTTTCACTAAAATTTCGACAGTGATGAAAAAAAGGTTCATGAATTCATTCGTGGCAAGCGCGATGAGCAACACAAAGTTAGGAATATCAATCCCTGTGTCTTGAGAACAGAAAAAGTCTACGCAATGGTCCCGTTTAATTTTTTTCTTTTGCTTCTTTTTTTTTGGTTGTTTTGTTTGTTACGTTTTGTTCTGGTGATCCAATAATTAATTCGTCTGGTTCGTTGTCATATCTTTGAATGTAATATGGAAGATCCAGCTCGACGACTTGACAACAAATACGACATCGTTTCTTTTCTGGACAAACGTGTGAATCTTTGGAATTGGTACGAACATGTTGTTCACATGTTGGACAAGCTTGCAATAATTCACACGCAATTTTCTGTTGTTGGAATTGTTTCATGTGATGTCGGTTGTAACACGCTTTGACTCACAAACGTCCGTCTGCAGGTGGAGCACTGAATCATTTTTTGTCCCTCAGGAACACAATGTGTAGAGACTAAGCAGCCACGACATCTCTCTCCACAATAATTATGTTGTTTTCGATTGTTAAATCCTTTGTCACATTTGTCACAATAGTAATCGTATCCGAGAAATCATTTGATACTGCTAATGGCATCGAAATGAATTTGGTGATGAAAGACGTGAATGTATTTTCTGTCTAGAAGATAAGGCCCTCAAAACAGGAGATCTTCACGAATGAATTGAGGTAGACTTTCAACGTATAGCGAGGGGCTAGCAAGAGTGTCCTTAACGTCCAAAGAAAGTAAAAGACGATATAAAAGAGGAGCTTTAGGAAGCAGAAGAAGCAGCAGACGTCCAGATTCCAGCGAAGAAATTAAAAAAAAAAACAACATGAAATTCCTAAGAAGAACAAAATGGACTTTTTTATATGTTTGAAATTGCATTGTCATTCTTATTTACGAGAATATACCAAACCGTAAGTGTATCCATGTTTTGATTTGCTTTGGAGTTTATTATTCACAAGATATAGACACATATTTTTGCGGAGGGGTTTGTTGTTGTTGTTGTTATTATTGTTGTTGTTTTTGTTTTGATTTGGCAGTAATGAGTAGTATCACTTTTCTGAAAGAACTGGGTGGCCATAAGAAGGACCGTTGGGTTTGAACAAAAACAAGTCATGGACTATTCAATATCAACTTAAACCGCCTCTAACCTTTTCCAATTCCAAGCCCCGCTGCTGCTGTTGTAGTGGTAGATGCTACCGCTGCTGTTGTCTCAGTGGCAATCGGCATGGTCAATGTAATGGAGGGTTTAGGATTCTTTGATTATGAAAGTCTCTTTCTCTTAGGTTTCATCAAAGAGGCTTCATACATTCCTTTCAGTTGTTGTTAGCTAAAATGTCATGTCACACATTGATACTTCTGTTTTCATTCCCTACATTCTGTTTAGAGTTCATAATTTTCATCTCTTTCCCTTTTCCTCTTCTTGGTTTTATTCAAATGTATGCTCTTTTTCTTTTTGGCGCTATACAAAGATTCATAACTCTTCCTCTCTCTTTCTTTTTTAAAATCCTCATAGTAGTTACGGTAGTAATTCAAGAGAAGGTGGGGCAGATGGTACCGGCAAACATTTCTGCGATGGTAAGAAATCACAGGAAGCCAAAACCAAATCAAAGTCATTCCCTGGAATAAAGGATATCATCGGTGGAATAATACTAGCTATAGCAGCAGTAGTAGCACTGTCACTCCTGATATAGGAATCCACTGCAGGTGCACCCAAACCCAAAGTCTTCATCTTCAATTCAGCCATGTGTACTGTACTTGCACTGTTCACACTTGTGAATCGTAGAACTGTGGTTTTGTCTTTGTGGGTTTAACACCATTTTTCAGCACACGATAGGCTATACATGGCGGCCAGCATAGTTGGTGGAGGAAGAACCAGAGAAAGCCCCGGGAAAAACCACTGACCCATGGCAAGTTACTGGCAAGCCTTCTTACATGCCCACGCTGGCCGAACCCAGGCGGACAGAGGTGAGATGTCAGTAACTTGTAAACGAAGAGCGCCTTAGACTACTCGGACACCCGGGGCGCTCTAGGGCAGAGTACAAAAAGTGACATCACACCACCTCCTATGTTCTGATGGGCAGATAAAGAAGACGCCCTGGTTGAAATATATCACACGCGTTCTGATTAATGGAACCTCGAATTCAGTTTCAATCCGGTCCTAGACTTATATAGTTGTGGGTTCACTCATTGTGTCATCCGTTCTCAAAACAAGTCAAGATGAAGACCAATGTCAAGTCATCTTCTATCATTTTGAGCATGTTGTTTGATCCAGAATACATCATGTATGTCAAGTCAATGTGTGCCATCACAGGAATCACAGATACTGGGCTATGGAAAAGAAGAGTGTATATTTAAAGGCAAGGGTGCCTAAAGAGAGTGTTAGTGTATAGACCTGCAATGCGGAGAAGCATCCAACGAAGAACAGTGAAGCGGTGTCAACAGTGTTAACAATCTTTAGTAAACTCCCTAATGGCTCTTTTTTCACCCACCCAGATCTCTCAGAAACGACGATATTACTCAAAATATTGCTAATATTTGTTTGTATGTGCGTTTGTCTTTCGTTTTATCTTCCGTACAGAGACTTAAGCCCCCTCTCCACCCTTATGTCCTTGTCATGGATGATAGTGTGTGTGTGTGTGTGTGTGTGTGTGTGTGTGTGTGTGTGTGTGTGTGTGTGTGTGTGTGTGTGTACAGTCGTACCATTTTTCCAATTACACTTCACCACTTTGGTTTGGGGTTGTAGGGTTGTATTTTATCTGTTCTAGGTGTTATTCTTCCTTACTCTACATCCTATTTTACATCGCCTTCCAAACTGTGTGTAGGTGAGTAGGTGTGGGTGTTGGTGGGTACTGGTCAGTAAGACGGCATGTTGGTGAGTAGGTGCATGTGTTGGTGAGTAGAGGCCGGTGTTGGCAAGCAGGTGTTGGTGTTGCTTAGTAGGTGTAGGTGTTGGTCAGTAGATGTGGGTGTTGGTCAGTGGATATGGTTGCGGTCAGTAAGTGTGGATGCTGGTCAATAACTGTGAGTACTCGTCAGTAGGTGTGCGTGTTGGTCAATAGGTATAGGTGTTTGTCAGTATGTCTGTGTGTAGGTCACTCGGTGTCAGTTTTTTCACATTACCGTTTCGCCATGTGCCTGTACCGTCCCAACAAATTAAACCTATGGACATTTTGTATATTACACTTCCCCCTGGTCACCATACCGCCCCATAATTTTAAACCTATGGACGTTTTTAACATTACATTTTCCCTTGTCGCCATATCCCCATACTAAATCCCCATATTTTCAAGATGGCGGCCTTAATGTTAATTCCCATTGTCGTCATATTTTTCCCCCTAATACTACTTCTGCAAGGTGGCTGAGCTTCACCCTTCAGGAGGTATGCATTGGTCAGGTATGTGTGCCCTATTCGCGAGCAGCACAATACCACCTCAACACAATACCACCTCAACACAATACCACCTCAACACAATACCACCTCAGCTCTCTGATTTATTCTATATGAGGGATGACTCACTCCAATTATGGTTTTGATGTTTCGAAGCGTCTTTGTGGAGTTTTCTGACCACATATTTTGCTAATTATGTAGAGCATGCCAATTTATGTAGTATTTGAAGTCACTATATGGAATATTCCATTCAGAAACGAGTGACTATTTACAGTGGCGGCGCGAGAGTTCGTCTGGCGCCCGAGGGCAATTGTCCCCACCCCCTCGCGCCGCCACTGACTGCATGGCAGTTTTCGCTGCATTAATCTTCCTGTTCATTACCCTTAATACCAATGCGACTAGGCAGTCAACAGTACAGAATAATCTTCACAGATTTCTTTAATGAGCAAATCATGTTTCTGTAGGATTTGAAAATTAACGGGTTAGTAAATTTAAAGTTTTGCAAAGCTTTCATTGTTCAAAAGGGAATCCATAAAGATGACGAATTGTTTTGGAGAGAGAGAGAGAGAGAGAGAGAGAGAGAGAGAGAGAGAGAGAGAGAGAGAGAGAGAGAGAGAGAGAGAGAGAGAGAGAGAGAGAGAGAGAAATCGATGTAGTCCAAAGATTTAAGTATGGCTGTAATGAGGTCTTAACCGGTAACTGGCTCGAGATGGTGCCGTGTGGTATTGTAACGGCAGCTGCAATCACGTGTTCACCATTCTTTTCGTTTGTATACAGGGCCGTAAGCTCACAATAGCAGACTTTTATTTTATTGAATTTACTCTGAAAAACCAGTGGATTGGCAGTGGACTTTTTGTAATGGCAAAGCTTTTATATTATTATTGTTGCTTTTTTTATTTATTTTGTGGTCGTTTTTTTTTTGGGGTGGGGGTGGGTGGGTGGGTGTAATAACAAAGGTGGACATTTTGGAATAGAGAATTTTGCAGTATTATCAAGATTGTTCTTTATAATTTCTATATTAATACGAATTCGAATGCAAAACGGTGAATTAAATTTGCTTTCCGATCTACAAGGTTTGGGCTAAATACAATACCATATGCAGGATTAAATGGATTAGCGGATAGTAGTTTAGTAGTGTACTGAAGAGCCAGTTTCGTTCGGCTGAGATAAAGTGATGGTTGATTTACCTCAGCACAGAGGCTTTCTGAAGAGATTGTTCTGAATGCTACAAAGTCTAAGTTCCTGACTGTGTATCGGATTAAACATTTGCGTGTAAGATTTGCTAGCCGATCCGACACAATCGATCCATATTCAAATTTAGATCTTACTAATGAACCGTATAACCTGAGTAAGACCTTTCTGTCTGCTCCCCAATCTGTGTTTGCCATGACTCGTATTTAATCCAGGGCTTTTTTTTATATTTGTCCCTCGAGGTATCTAAATACCGTATATACTCGCGTATAATTCGATTCCAAATGCGAACAACATAGACCCTGATCTGCCGTCGCATAATGCGCCGGCAGATCAGGGTCTATGTTGTTTGTTCTACTCATTAATCCTTACAAACTGCATAGACCCAGATCTGCCGGCACATTATGCTACGGCAGATCTGGGTCTATGCAGTTTGCAGTTGGTATCGGTTTATACGCGAGGATAGCCGGTAAGTCAGTCCACAATAAGTCCTAACAAAAGTTGGTCTCCTCCACAAATTTGGTCTTCTCCACAACAGGGATAAGAAATCCCTCAAGATAGAGTTCTGAGTCATCCTGAATTTAATATAATCCGCAGAAATACATACAAATAGTTTTAGATTGAGTCAATTTTAACCCGTTTTCTTATGACCATTTCAGCATAATAGTATTTGGAGTTGACGTTCAGTAATATGCATACTCTTTGATCTATAGCAGATCAACAAGTCATCAGTTCGTTAAATAAGGGATTTTACTATGCTGTTAATTTTTATGTTGAAAAAAGTAACTTACAATATGCTGTCCTGAGGTAGACTCGCATCCTTCGGGTAGGTTTCAAAAAGGCTGGAACCTACTTTATCCCTGAAATTTCTATCTTTCAAAAACATTCGATATAAAAATATGCAGGCGGCCTCCTACACCTAGTTCGAATAGGTCATTTATAATGCCGTACTTACATGTGGTGTCATACGCTTTCTCGAAGTAAAGAAAAAGATAGCTCCCGTATATGCTTCATTCTTTATGAAAACTTCTCTAATAAATGTTTCAAATCTGATTAGATGATTTGTCGTGATACTCTGGCGTCTGAATCCGCGTTGAAAAGTGGGATATTAGTTTGTTGGCTACTAGATACCAGAGGGATCTGTCATGTATCATTTGTTCCATGGTGTTGCAAAATACAGCTTGTTAGTGCCTTAAAAAAATATTTGGTATGGTCGGTATGTACCTTGCCATGTCTGGGTACCGGTATGACTGTTGCTTCTCTCCATTATGGCGGGTAGTCCCCGGTTTCACATACTTTATTAAAAATGTTTAGCACTGTACTGAGAGCTCTATCAAGTAAATGTTTCAGAAGTTGATAGTTGACATCATCTGATCCCGCTGAAGTCTCATGGACTCGATCGATCTTCTCCGAGAGTAAAAGTTTTTAAAATCTTGACAAGGGACACAGGATCTCCCGAATAGTCCCCATGCATGTTGTAAGAGGCGAGGAAGGAGGCGCGGTGACTCAGTGGCTAGTGTGCCGGACTTGCGACTGAAAGGGTGCTGATTCGAATCCTACTATCGGATCAGCCCAGGTCAGCTACTGTGTTGTGTCCTTGAGCAAGGCACTTTACTCCAATTGCTTCTGTACTAAACAACCATCCTGTTTTGCTGTGCCGTAAAACACCAAACACCGTGTTTTGTTTGTTCTCTCTCACTCTATGATGGTATATTTTTTGTTGTTTTTTTTAAATTTTTTTTTGCGCACTGACATCGTCCTTTATACGTCTACTAAGGACATTTGAAAACCAAATCTGCCCTTGACATTGCCCCTGAAACCAGGCGGGACAAGCCCATTGATCAAACCTGACCCTTCCAAACGACTGTCTAGCCTGACGTCGAGGCCGAAGTAGTGTATTACATCCAGGTGGCAACAACCCAGCCCCTCATATGCTCGAATACCTCGTTCAGTCGTCTCTTACGACTTACGACATGGATTTGGGGGTAGGGAGGGGGCGCATCGAGCCTATTCTAGTTCAATGAATCTGCGGGGGTGGGCTGGGGTGTATGGATGATAGAGTTACTCATTGTGCTATTGTACAACATATTCTGCCTTTTAAACATTCAGTGAAAAAAGAAATCTATCCAATTGAACAGAATAGAGGTGTTCCGTTTGCTTTATGACGTATTACGGAAGGTATACCACTTTCAGATGTGTGCTAAATACCACTCATGACCTGTTTACGAGAATTAGTCGACGTTAACGTATAGAAACTATTATGAGGTTGCAAATATAGGGCTGATGTTGTCAACTTAACTTTGAATATGTGCTCCCGACTCTCTGATTTCTAAGTGGCAGAAATGGCAGACTACTTGCACAGTGAAAAGTTTAATTGAATATTATGACAAATATGGTGTCTCTTTTTGTACACCATTGAGCCATACAAATAAATAATTACTTATGTCCTCTATATTTTCGATATAATTTTTTTTATAAAAATCTGTAGAAAGTATGCAAATTTGAAATAATATAATTATAATTACCTATAATTAATTTAATAATAATAATAATAATAATAATAATAATAATAATAATAATAATAATAATAATAATAATAATAATAATAATAAATACAACACTGTACGAAACATTACAGATATTACAATTTATAGACTGATGACCGCCCCAGTTATTTTAGAAAATTACCCCCTGTCACCAAATTAGTCGCCCAAATACAAAATCGTTCTGTCGCCATCTGAACATAGTGCGGTACACAGTGATAAATATAACACCTAACAGCGACACACACAGATCTTTCTGACTAACGCTCAGAGACGTCACTCATGGACGTCCTTGTTTCACAGTTATGTGATAAATAGATGTTTAATTCATGTTTTTAGAAATAAAATTTATGAAACCACAACCCAAAGAGTTTTAACGGTAATCTCGATAGTATGTGCGCGCGCGTGTGTGTGTTTATATACATATACATATATATATATATATATATATATATATATATATATATATATATATAGATATATATATATATTTATATATATACATATATTTTTGTGTGTATGTGTGTGTGTGTGTGTGTGTGTGTGTGTGTGTGTGTGTGTGTGTGTGTGTGTGTGATATTACGAGTCCCATTTAAGCACAAGCGGCATATACAAATCTGCAGTTTATAACAGTTCCAGGGTTGACCTTTATGGGGCAAGTTTGACTGTTGTTGAATAATGCGATATGTCACTCGCTGCATGCGGCTTGTGGGATTGAATATTATTCAATCGTTTCATACATTTCATGTCTAACTAATATTTTTAATATATATATATATATATATATATATATATATATATATATATATATATATATATATGTTGTTATGTATATTGAATTTATAATATGTGTCCATGAGGTATGTTGAACTTTAGTCATTTTGTAAACAATATATTTACTGCATTTGAGTATCTGAGTTCAAGGTCAGTCTTGTTTACATAGCATTTAGCACTTACATTAGAATCTTCCATGGCTTGATGTGAGAAAAGTCAGGTACGTACAGTGATTTTCCATTAGAGTTACTCATATTCTAGAATATTCTGTCAGGTGATTTATCTTTATATTTAAACAGGTTTGGTAATCAAAATTTAATTCCTATACTAAACTTCGTATTATTAAGATCAGTCTATTAAGGAATTTATTTTATTAATCAGATGCTACAGTTGTGAAAATCAGAGCAAATTCAGAGAGAGGAATTATTTATTTGAAATATTCATTGGAATTACTAAAAGTGCTCATTCTAATTTTGAATTAATACTTGACTTTGGGATTTATGTGATTTCATTCAAAGATATTCTGGATTACATCATTCAGGCACATCAGGACATTCAAGACTACCGACACATCAGGACATTCAAAGGTACTGGAATTCATTCGGAATATTCTATATTTAGGACTTGTGATTAGGTCACTGAGGATTATTTGATTATTTGGACTTTTATTCACGTTATTGTAAGTGTCTTTTTGAATTTTCACTTAAATTTTCTTTATATATATACACTTTCATCACCGATCAAAGAATACTGTGAACTATTCTGAATCGAGAAACTGTGATCCATCAAAGTAAAGGAACAACAAGTATTATTTTCCTGAATTTGTGAATTTTCAATTATGAATTAGTCGTCAACGACGTTGTTTGGACCACACGTTTTCTGAAATTGATTTTGGAAACACGTGGATATTTTGAAGCTAGACAGAAGTAGGATATTTATTTACACATTTTACAAAAAAAAAAAAAAAAAAAAAAAAAAAAAAAAAAAAAACACGACCAGGAAAACCCTGCAATGCATTTCGATGTTTTGCTGTATCACTTAGGTCTATCTATAGTTTCATTCTGGTCTTAATAAAATTGGTATCAATGGATGCAGAATTACAAATTATGCTGGCGACTTAATGGAGCACAACTCTACATTATCAAAAAAAAAAAAAAAAAAAAAAAAAAATCTAGGAAATTGTTTTCCATGTAAAAACACAACTTTTTGACCCATAAAGTATGTGTACAATATTTGGGCTTATGTACATAATCGAAGTCAAACTTTCTGATTTGAAAAGTGGAGACGTCGTTTTTGAGTTCCATAAATATCGCACAGGAATCAGTATACATATTCGAACAACTACGGCTGTTACCGCATAAGCTGAGGACTCCATGTAAAAACATCAGTGTAATAAAGACCTACGTCCCACGAGAAGAAATGTGTCATATGGAAAAACCGGTTGTACAAATGGAATTAGATCGATGAAGAAGACGGCGAAAGAAAATATAGCAAGCAGTAGAACAGATAGAACGGAGTTAGACACTCCCAACCCATGGTAAATGGCTTAAAGTAAGTTAGCATGAGAGAAAGCAGGGCATCTCAAAACAGTTAACTATGAACGCTGGATTATTAATGGTCTATTTGATGCATTCCTAAAATTGTTTCCAATTGTTCTTTGCGACAATTGTAATTCGCTATGACAAGTATTTCTTATCAAGAAATCCATCCAAAACAATTCCTAAGCACTTCTGTGTGGTATCCAAGAAATACACCAATTTAAAAAGTTGCAATAAGCAAATGTCTATACGGTCATTACAGGACATTCTCTACTCGATGTGCGATTTCTGTTGCGATATATCGGTTCAATATTACAACGTCTTTTCAGAAATTGCAACTTCCAGAAAGCATATATTAAATTACTACACTGGGATCCATGATATTCCCCTTTTGATCCGTATTGTAAAATCATAAATTTCGCTGGCGGTTAGTTTTCATTTATTTCGTGGATTTTTGGAGATAAAAAAGAAAATACACACAAAACAAAATTATTGTTCCTGTTCTTAGACATCATCAAGTTTACATCCAAGAAATTGTGTCCCCATGAAAATTGTCTCAGGTGCAAATCAAATAAATTTTAGCCCTAAGAGAATGGTTGATTTTACAGTACTCAAAAAAAAAAAAAAAAAAAAAAATTAGTTTAGTCAGAGGAGCCTTGTCTGGTCCATATGGATTAGATTTTTTAAAAATTATAAACTTCAATATAACTTTCTTATTCTGTAATCCTTTTTCCTCTCAGTTAAAGAATACATTTTCTCGTCAAACAGTATTTTATTTTGGATAATCTGGTATCAGGATGTGACAAAACAGGATTTATAAGAAATTGACAAATTTGTATTTGGGAGTTAATATAGCTTTTATCCAGTCTGGTAGATTTATGCAATGTATATTTGTATATAATGCACATACCATCTCATCAGAACAAAACCTCATACCCTTGCGCACTAGGTGTGAACTACAAGCAATTCACTGATTTGATATTGTGTTGTATACAAATCGAAGTGCACTCCTGGCTTAATTTAGGCGCAACATTAAGCGCATCGCTGCTGTAGCATAAAACTTAAAAAATAAAATCATAATGAAAGAATGTGAACGTCCGCTGCAGATAGCACGTGCACAGTCAAGTAAGTACAAAGGAGGAGGAACACAAATACAAACACCTGAGATACACGTGTATTATTTAATGAATAACAAAAGTACAGGGTGTATTTAATTTATAGTTCTCTTTTCTGTCCGTTTTAAAGACGGAATGCGAAAGATTGCAACCAAATGTCTAAACGTCTGGTGGCACGCACGTAAGGTAGTTCAAGTAGGAATGTTTTATGTGGATATGATATAATTTGTCCTGTATCACTATCGACTGTGATTTAAATTAGCGAAATTTAATTAAAAAAAAGGCAAATCCCATTGAATGAAAAGTGCCAGTTCAGACACGAAAGAGAACTTTACGGGATTTAATTTTCCAACGAGGTATAATAAGGGAATTAAATTCGCTTACAAAATATTTGGTTTAGAAATTAACAAAGTTACATAACTAAGATATTTTTCTTTATTACAAAATAACAGCGACATGAACGCTAAAATGCTTGACTCAATCATTCCTCAGTGTCCAGCGTCAGAAAATAACTTTTGACTGTCTTCCAAAATTAAAGGGTAGCTAACTCAAAAGAAGCATATTCATCTGGTCATGCGCACCATGAATTTACCTGCAGCTTGATTCCTTTCAGCTTTTTATATTTATTCACGAATTCCAATTAGATTGTAAGTCACGAATTCCAATTAGATTGTAAGTCACGAATTCCAATTAGATTGTAAGTCACGAATTCCAATTAGGTTGTAAGTCACGAATTCCAATTAAATTTTAAGTCACGAATTCCAATTAGATTGTAAGTCACGAATTCCAATTAGACTGTAAGTCACGAATTCCGATTAGACTGTAAGTCACGAATTCCAATTAGATTGTAAGTCACGAATTCTAATTAAATTGTAAGTCACGAATTTCAATTAGATTGTAAGTCACGAATTCCAATTAGATTGTAAGTCACGAATTCCATTTAGACTGTAAATCACGAATTCCAATTAGACTGTAAGTCACGAATTCCAATTAGACTGTAAGTCACGAATTCCAATTAGATTGTAAGTCACGAATTCCGATTAGACTGTAAGTCACGAATTTCAATTAGATTGTAAGTCACGAATTCCGATTAGACTGTAAGTCACGAATTTCAATTAGATTGTAAGTCACGAATTCCAATCAGACTGTAAGTCACGAAATCCAATTAGACTGTAAGTCACGAATTCCAATTAGATTGTAAGTCACGAATTCCGATTAGACTGCAATTCATTAATTTCAATTAGATTGTAAGTCACGAATTCCAATTAGACTGTAAGTCACGAATTCCATTTAGACTGTAAATCACGAATTCCAATTAGACTGTAAGTCACGAATTCCAATTAGACTGTAAGTCACGAATTCCAATTAGATTGTAAGTCACGAATTCCGATTAGACTGTAAGTCACGAATTTCAATTAGATTGTAAGTCACGAATTCCGATTAGACTGCAATTCATGAATTTCAATTAGATTGTAAGTCACGAATTCCGATTAGACTGCAATTCATGAATTTCAATTAGATTGTAAGTCACGAATTCCAATTAGACTGTAAGTCACGAATTTCAATTAAATTGTAAGTCAGCTCGTGCTTTAGCTGCAGTTTAAAGTACACTTAAACGGAATAATGTAATCATGAGTGCTTGAAGAAAAATAAAGGAACAGAGTATTTTCTGTTTGGATCTTGCTGACAGGATAATGCACTTTGAAGTATATATATGTGTGTGTGTGTGCGTGCGTGTCTGCGTGTGTGTGTGCGTGTGTGTGTGTTTCATAATGAGATACTGAAATATATCAGTGCGACAAAAAAAGGGTATCGCCACAATGGCAATATCACTTTTATCGCCACAGTGGTTATATCACTTTTGGAACTACTTTCTTTTTTTCATTTGGAAGTATATCTGCCCTTATGTATGTTTATCAGACCTGTATTTCCATATTTAGGCCTATTGCATTTTTTCTTCTTCCTTTCCTTCTCTCTCTCTCTCTCTCTCTCTCTCTCTCTCTCTCTCTCTCTCTCTCTCTCTCTCTCTCTCTCTCTCTCCATTAGGATGTATAGATCTTAAAATGTTTCCAGACTGTTGACCCTCTAGTATAGATTTATGTAATCAATTAGAAGGCGCCATCAAATCAAAAATGCCTAAAAAAGAACTCCAAACAACAAAAAGTAGGCTTCAAATATTAATTTTGTTATAATTAGTTTTCCACATGAATCATGTAAATTATCAGTGACTGAACTTGCATGACCTGTTGCTATTCGATATTCTCTATCATCCGTACACTATCGTACACCGGTTACACTCAACGTATAGTAATCGGATTGTTTAACTGTCATTACAATCATACTCATGTCTGAAAACGATGGACAAATCAGGCATTGATGAGTTTCGAGTGCAAACCGAAATGAAGTGACAATCGAAATCTGTGTGTATCATCTGTTACCGAAACAGACCGCAAGCTTGCCAACACACAAACATTCACGTCTGAAAGCAGACATAAACAAAAATAGAAACCAAAATCCTTACAAGTAAGCTCACAATCATTAAAATCTGTTGTTTAATGATGTTACGCTCTGAAGTCTGTTACGCTCGTGGCGAGTGACAATACAAAATGTTTCCACTTCACGAGTGAAATATTTCCTTATATCTACTCAAACAACGTAGATATCCTCTCTCTCTCTCTCTCTCTCTCTCTCTCTCTCTCTCTCTCTCTCTCTCTCTCTCTCTCTCTCTCTCTCTATATATATATATATATATATATATATATATATATATATATATATATATATATATATATATATATATGTATGTTTACATATATATCATAATGAATCTAAATTGTGATTCATTATATCATAATGAGATATTGAAATTTAATATGTATCAGTGGGAGATATTGAAATATGAAATGTATCAGTGAGAGAAAAAACACTTCTTACCACTTTTATTGCCATAGTGGCGATATCACTTTTGGAACCACTTTTGAAAGACCTCTGATCTCTCTCTCTCTCTCTCTCTCTCTCTCTCTCTCTCTCTCTCTATATATATATATATATATATATATATATATATATATATATATATATATATATATATATATATATATATATATATATATATATATTCCCTTTTTCTCAGATATCCTGACATTTTCTTACTTCAGTGATAGAATTTCAAAGGCATGTGTGTGTGTGTGTATATATATATATATATATATATATATATATATATATATATATATATATATATATATATATATATCTTTGGCTCGAACACTGATTGTTCAAACACCCTCGCACGTTTACCAAGCATGTTAGTGTGAGCTAATTTTAGTGACTTGTTCTGATTTTTTATAAGAGGGTCATGCATGTAAAAGGAACATGTACGAAAGCTGCGTTTATTGCAACATGTGATGCCTCTTGATCGTGCATTCCTTAAACGCGTTTGAAATTCTGATGCAATGACCTAAGCTGACCTTTGAATCGAAATCCATATGTGTGAGAGACTCAGTTCCATATAGAGTTGTATCCCTGCCTTGGCAATCTTTAGATTCTTCCACATACTAGAGGTTCGTTTCGAGCAGATGAAAAACGTTCGGTTTACTCGGGTTTCATTGTTCATCTCATCGCATTTATTTTCGATTATAATTTTTTAGATGATCTTTAAGTTAATTCCACATCCTATTTACGATATTTTCAAATAATAAAAGCGTAAGAAATAATGAACAGACTATATAATAAGAGTATTCATAATTAAACTTAGGTTATCTAAATGGATAAACAATAAATAAATCACCTTTTCAACTGCTGAAGTGAATTGAAATATCAATTTATGTTTGGTTTAATGCCAGTGAGGCAGGCCATCTGGCAGAAATTCTGGGCCCCTGGGCAGAGCAGTTATGGGCCTAAAAACTAGTTTAATATTTTGTATATAAAAACCTGTGTACAGTTTTCCATATAAAACCTGTAGTAATCTTCCATAAATTGGACTCTGGCAAGGAACAAATTTTTTTATTTACTGCAAAGATTATTTTATTTTTTATAACTTCGTTGACGGCGGGTCTCTAGAAATCGCTGGGCCCTTGTGCAATTGCTCCTTCGGCCCCCCCCCCCCCCCCCCCGGTTCTCGGCTGGCCTACAGTGAGGGGCCATGTTGAGAACATCGATTGATAATTTAATGCGTTCTGGGATATAATACTCTAAATGTGAAATTAACTACAATTTCTTCCACAAACTACTCAAGTCAGCTTTCTTTAAACTAACTGATGAACTTTTGTTCTAATCTGCATTTTGTATGCTGACGACTTTAAAGGGCATTTCTTTTATATAACAGAAGTTCATTGAACTTTGTATACCCGTGTGTATTAAGGTTAATATTTTGTGAAATGTTGGAGTATTTAACTTTAAAAAAAAGGTACGTAGCTACTAGTTTAAGCAATCCAAAATCACTTCACATCTATAGGCTGGTGTGCATTGTTTTGGCGTTACTTCTAAAGTGTACATGAACGTGGTCATTCCTGATTGTTGAGTGATTAGTTGTCATCGAAAAACTTTCAGCGGAAAATTATCGACCACTACGGAATTTTACAATGGAACCATGGCACTAAACTGGGTGAAGAAAAATCAGACGGCGTGTTTAATCATTACCAGTGCAGGTGGCAGAATAAAAAATGTCCAGTACTTCTCCACTGATTTTGTCAGATGTGTTTCCTAGGTTAATTATATAATGCGCTCGCAAGGAAAACAGATCGACGAGCAGCGAAATAAACTGAACAATTGCCATTTTAAGGTATGTGAAATCAAATTCTCAAAAACAATACCTTAAGGCTGAAATGGTCAGCACCACACGCCTACACAACCTGTAGGACTCGTACTTTACAAGGGAACAACTAAAAAACCTGTTTAATCATCTGAAATTCAAACTCACATTCATGGGCTAATCATAATGTTCAAATTCTGAATAGTCACATTGATCACAACATCCGCAAATTATGAATAGTCACATTGATCACAACATCCGCATTTATATTCGTTGTTGTGGGTTTAACGCCATTTTTCAGCACATGATTTGCTATACATGGCGGCCAGTATATTTGGTAGAGGAAGAACCCGGGAAAACCTCGGGAAGAACCACCGACCCACGGGAAGCTACACGCAAGCATTCTCCCATACCCACGTTGGCCGAGCCGAGACTCGAACCCACGCAGACAGAGGTGAGATGTGTGAGTGATCTGTACAGGCGAGCGCCTTAGACCACTCGGCCACCCGAGGCCCTTTTAGACACTCTTGAAATGATAACTTGTTTTAAGGATCAAGTGAACGTCAATGTGGTCATATAGGCGCCTTTATTAATCTTAAATAAAATATTAATTGTTGTTCTAAACTTTAATACTAATGTAGTTTTACCAAAGACTGT
The DNA here is from genome assembly GCA_029931535.1 of Margaritifera margaritifera. Lineage (NCBI taxonomy): Eukaryota > Metazoa > Mollusca > Bivalvia > Unionida > Margaritiferidae > Margaritifera > Margaritifera margaritifera. The sequence continues at coordinate 125,019 of JAQPZY010000995.1, read as the reverse complement.
TCATTCCTGATTGCTGATTTTCACCTTAGTTGTGTCCAGACGAGAATTATCGACTTTTACAACAGCAGCCTGGCACTAAACTGGGTCAAGCAAAAGCGGACGTCGGGTCTAACCATTACCAGTGCAGGGGGTAGTCCGCATTTTTCAATACGTGGCGCTTCATTGTGACAACATTATTGCGCGTGACATTCAACGCGGTTTACACGGATCCAACCTCTTGGTTCGTCTCGTCTAAAATTGTCCATGTAGTTAAACATGGATTTTGTCGAATGTGTTTTCTGGGGCAATTATATAATGATCTTGCAAAGGAATAAAGATCGACGAACAGTAAAATAAACTGAAGAATCCTCATTTAAAGGCATGTGTCATTAAATTCTCAAAAATGACATCAAATTCTCAAAAATGACACCCATTGAAAGGCATGTGTCAATATATTGTCAAAAATGACACCCATTGAAATGCATGTGTCCTTAAATTCTCAAAAATGACACCCATTGAAAGGCATGTGTCATCAAATTCTCAAAAATGACACCCATTGAAAGGCATGTGTCATCAAATTCTCAAAAATGACACCCATTGATAGTTTTGCAATGACGACATCACTAGCATTCAACTAATCAGATACCGCTATCTGACTCATTTGAGTAAGTGATTGACACATTTTTTTATTATCCTTTTAGGCCTTTGACTTTGATAGCGAAGAAATTCATTCTAGCCTGCTATCTTTGTTTAAAAACTGAATATTTATAGCTAATAACACTTTGAAATGTATTTCCAAGATTTTCCAAGATTCATTTAGAGAAAGTCTATGATGACGGAATTAGAAACTTGCAAGGCAAGATGAAGGATAAGACCCGAGTAAACCAAATGTTTTCACCTACCTGAAACGGGTGTCAAACCTGTTGTAGCCCGTATGTAAAAACTATCAATAGCAGACATAGCATGTACAGCATGCACGCACGACTCGTATGATTCGTACTTTAGTTGAATATCTGTCGCCATGTAAGTGTCATTACATAGAAGAAGATTGTGAAAGTTTGCTGTCACTAATTGTCCATAAAATAATAGCTGAATGAGTATTTAAACAAATTCATCAAATTTACACACATTGAAGATCAAAGACTCGTCTTATCAAGTACACAAAAAAAGTATATGTTCGTGAGAGAATCGTTTTCAGTATGACACAATTATTGAGATCACATCGGTTTTCCTCAAAAGCAAAACTTGTGTGGCCATTTTACGGCAGGTCACAATCGCTACAAATTTCCCAAGGTCCCGTATGCTTTTCCTTGACTTGATCATTTTCTTTCACAGGACTGCTATTGCAATTATTTAAATTGTATACCACGCCCAATTTCTCCCAGAGTTCATAGCGCTACAATGCACCCAATCAACCATCCAGTGACGCAATTAAACAAAGCCACTGTCTGAACAGACCACGTGACAGTGCAATCAGCCTCGTTTTGAATGTTCATCTCAGTCATTTTTGCATTGAATTTTGGCGAAGAAAGAAATAACGTTAGCATTAACAGTACTGAGTTGTTGGATCAATGCTGTCAAATTTCTATATTTACCATTACCTGTTGCGAATCCCTTCAAAAATGAGGTAAAACAAGAGTATGTGTTTCTGTAAAAAAAAAAAAAAAAGCGGCTGAAATCAACTTGTGGTGGCAGTGGCTTTTCGAGAGAAGTAAGAGCGCCACCTGGACAGCAGTTTGCTATGCACCTTGGTAAAACTTACGTCGTATAGATGACGTCATAATGTAATGGTCACGTCATTTCGAGCTGCGCAGTAAGAGTTGATTTTACAAAAGCGGACTGCTTTCATTGTTTCGCAAAAAAAAAATTACGTTTATTAATCTGGAAAAGAAAAACAGGGATCGATTCCGCAAGCTCGTGATTTTACTACGGTACTAACCTGAAGAAGTCTTTGAAACAATTTTGGGCATCACAATGATTTATTTTGTTCCTTGCCCGAATTTTTTTTTTTTTAATAAAAAGTTTTTATTAAAACTTGAGACGTACTATAGAAGACTCTTAGATCTGACGCGAGGTGGGGGTCGTCTGCAAATACAAAAAAAAAAAAAAAAAAAAAAAAAAAAAAAAACACTTTGAACCATAAACATAAAATCGATGGATAACATTGCCACCTGCCACCTGCAGTAGTTAAATCCACAAGGCTTTTCAAATATTCTACAGAAAAGTCAATACGATGTGTTACTTAGCAGTCTAATCAGAACTTTGGTAGTGGTCTTGATAGTCACAGAAGGTGAAACAGCCACCAACTACATCTGTTTGATGGAAGAAAAATAATTAAATACGGTACCTACAGACAAGCAGGCATGCAGACTAAACTCAAGGTGTATTATTATCTTGCAAACCAGCATACACTGTTCTTTGCCCACTCCAAATCTCTCACTTGTTTCATCGTAGGAATTTGAAAACCAGACTTGTCAATCAAGCTACCATTTTCCGGTCAAAATAAATATTAAATTAAAATTCTAACCATCTAAACTATGCATCATCGACGGTCTAAGCTATGCCATATTAATTAAAACTCCTGTTCGATTCTTTGAGAGCTATTATGTCTATAACACATTGTGTACGTTTGAAGAGCAACGATTGCCACACGTCTGGATAAGTGAACTGCGCAAATCAACACAGAAAAAACAACAAGATTGCCAGGTACATAACGGGCTGTGTTCTTGTCTCTGCTCTGACCAGGAACACGTTAAATTCTGATCATAAATTAGTTATTTTGGCGACCTTGTTTGTGAGTAGACGAGGTTTATACTCGGTACAACAGAAGCAAGGTAGTGAATATAGGTATCCAACACGTTTAGTCGTAGTTTGTGAACTGTAAACAATATGGTGGACATGAGGTATAGCAATTTTATTCCTATTTAACTAATTTTGGCACGTGAATAAGACTCTCCTTCTCTTATTCTTTGTTCGGATCAGTTAGCTTCGGTCTCACTGGACAGTTGTTTTGGTGAATTTTCGTTTTACTAAGGCATATTGCAGAAAAACCCGGAAATGAACGTGTTTAAAGATGGTGATCATATACTGCAAATATGTTCTCATTATTCTGAGTATTTGTACTCTTTTGGATACGTATCTCATGAATTTTATTTTGCACTGATTTCAAGATAGTAAGAATGTCCACGCAGCCAATTTAAAATAGGAGATTTGCTCATACCGGTGTGCAAGTTGAAATCTCTCCACCACGATATTTTCTTCGGGGCACAACCTCACTGTAGACAAATAATGTAACCTTTGCAAGGAATTTTCTTGTCTCAAAAAATATATTCTATTAATTACAGTCCAGACGGGGGAATTCTTGAATGAATTTAACTTTTTCAGACAATTTCACCCTAACATCCAATCAGCATAGAACAGTCTCCTCAGACGTATGATCTTCATTTATGTGGAACTTATTTTAAATAATAATAATAATAATAAGAAGAAGAAGAAGAAGAAGAAGAAGAATTATGAGGAAAACGATGTTATTTCCGATGATATTGATAATATTTGGTTATTCATGAAAACAAAAGTGTATTCATGTTTTCAAGCTGCAAAACTTAACATAATTCTACGTGTACTTTCAATCTTGCTCATATTCCCACTCTTGTAGGATGCCCAATTGACATAAAAAAACAAAAAAAACATCAAGAGTTAAAATTTAGACAACTGTAAAATATTAAAGAAAGTATAAAATAACCTTTGGTATTACAAACATTGTATACAAAGCACACTTAAAGTTATATCAGATGATGTATTGTTAAATTCCGCAATTGGTCATTTAAAAAAAACAAAACAAAATGAATAGACTTTGTATTTCTGATTTTAAAATACCAATCTTATCAAAAGTAGTCTTAAAAATCTGCCAAGAAGTCCATTACAAATCTGCCAAGAAGTCCATTACAAATCTGCCAAAAAGTCCATTACAAATCTGCCAAGAAGTCCATTATGGTTAAAAAGATAAATAAATGTCAATTTCTTTTCCTTGGCCTTTTAAAATTGATGTCATTAAACTGCGTGGCTTGCACAAGTTGCAAATGCTGACAACACTTCCTTTCATATGTAGCTCAACTCGAGATAATAATAATAATAATAATAATAATAATAATAATAATAATAATAATAATAATAATAATAATAATAATAATAATAATAAAAGCATGCATTTATCTAATGATAAGAATATCAGTACAACAAACTAAACAGTAAAAATAAAAAACAATTTTTTTTTAATAAACAAAAATGCGTAATAAAGTAGAGTAAGCCAGTCCTCGCTTTATACATTCTGGTGTAGTACAACGTTTTTCCAAATTCAATTTTTTTCCTTAGACCGAATTAAAAAAACTTAGGACAAAAGCTTAGGATACTGCAAAATGTAGAGCAAATGTGACGCAACCATATTCATAAATATATATTTTTAAAAGCTCACTTAACACTCTATCGGGCAAATTTGCTGACGAATTGCACAACCTACACTACTTGCCCATGTCGAATACATGCTTATTATGGATCATATGTAACCTGGTACCTGTAGAATATACAAGTATAAATTTGATTCCTCTATTGCCGATGCAAAAGGAACACAGTGGTTTACAAAAAGGTATATACCTTTGATTTATGAGCACAATTTTAAATCAGCTCAAAGTTTTCATTGCAGTTTTTAATTGTAACTAGCACGCAAAATTAAAATAAATTACACCAGTATATTACTATATCTTTTAAAAATATAAAGATACTTGTATAATCTTTGTAAATAAATAAATAAAGATGCAATATAGTGAACAAATCAGGTACTGTACGGTAATGTGTCAAGTGCCTGGAATCCACTGTGGCATGACATAGATATTTGGTGAGACAGAAAAGGAGAGATATATCTCAGTGTAATTCAAGACCCAGATAGACAGAGGAAATAGGATGTAGATAATGTCCCATAAGTGTCAATTCAAGACTCAGATAGACAGAGGAAATAGGATGTAGATAATGTCCCATAAGTGTCAATTCAATACCCAGACTAGACAGAGGGAATAGGATGTAGATAATGTCCCATAAGTGTCAATTCAATACCCAGACTAGACAGAGGAAATAGGATTTAAATAATGTCCCATAAGTGTCAATTCAATACCCAGACTAGACAGAGGGAATAGGATGTAGATAATGTCCCATAAGTGTCAATTCAATACCCAGACTAGACAGAGGGAATAGGATGTAGATAATGTCCCATAAGTGTCAATTCAATACCCAGACTAGACAGAGGGAATACCCAGACTAGACAGAGGGAATAGGATGTAGATAATGTCCCATAAGTGTCAATTCAATACCCAGACTAGACAGAGGGAATAGGATGTAGATAATGTCCCATAAGTGTCAACATAAATGATTAAATGTATATTTTTTCTTTCAATGTGACCTTTTCTATTGGTCATGCAGACTTCCATGAAAAATCAGTGTCTTCGCATTGCCAGCTTGCGCATTTTGCAAATGTAGGTCAAATTACTGTCCCTGTTTTGAGCAGGTAGAAAAACATGCGATTTTCCGATTCTCATAGGATAGCGGTTTTATAAAAGCTACCCATGAACCCAAAAAGTCCAAACCAAAAGTTTTGCTATACTCACAAAGTTCGATTCTCATTTCTGCACCTCTTTGTCTGTCTTTCTTTCCCTTTAAATACAAGAGTTTCATACAAGTCTGTAACCATCCATGTACGGTGCTACAGGTCCTTCCCACGGACGTCACTAGTACACGTACCGAGTTCTTATCTTAACATTACATCTGCACAGTTGTCCAATTGTAAAAACCTTCATTTCCGGTTTTCTATTTCCGGCTTCCATAATGATTTACTCCGTTGATCACTTCAGCAGAGAATATAATTTTTAGAACAAAACAAAAAATATAAAAGAAAGCAAAGAAATATAATTCATGACTTTAAACATATGTACCACATTCATCGAAGGATTTAATATCCCATGCAACAGAGAAAAACTTTCTTTGAACGTCACGTCACACAATAATGTTGAGAAGCGCTCAATGATCAGTCAGTACATGCAATATATTTCAATTAGTATACGCATGTCAGAACTGCGTTTGTTTCTCATATGCTTTGACTATTTCATATGAGCCTCCACAGCAAAGTGATGATTTTGAGAATTCTGATGAGAAAAGAAAGCAACTAACATAACTAGACTAGCTTTTAGAGGTAGACTTTTTACATATCAGGATGCGTGGTCGTTTAAAGATTTCAGAGAGAATACACGTCTTTTGGTTGTCTTTTACAGCTAGGGTAAAAAGTCAATGGAAACAGTGTTTGACGAGAACCGTGTTATTCAGGACGAAGTAAAAGAAGAAGTTGTAGATACTTTGAAACATAACAAAATAAACAAACTTTTAATGAGACTTGAGTTTCCTTGTCAATACAAGGAACTGTCGTGTCCATAAAGTAATGAACTGACGTGTTCATAAGGTAATGAACTGACGTGTCCATAAAGTCATGCACTGGCGAGTCCATAAGGTAATGAACTGACGTGTCCATAAAGTCATGCACTGGCGTGTTCATAAAGTCATGCACTGGCGTGTCCATATGATATAGTAATGAACTGGCGTGTCCATAAGGTAAATAACTGACGTGACAATAAGGTAATGAACTGACGTGTCTATAAGGTAATAAACTGACGTGACAATAAGGTAATGAACTGACGTGTCCATAAGGTAATAAACTGACGTGTCCATAAGGTAATGAACTGACGTGTCTATAAGGTAATGAACTGACCTGTCCATAAGGTAATGAACTGGCGTGTTTATAAGGTAATGAACTGTCCATAAGGTAACATATTTACTTTGTCAACTCCCCCCCCCCAAAAAAAAAAAAAAGCTTGTTACTATACATAGGCCTATACAATGATAGTTTCTTCATTTTGATGCTATATATCTGTATGATCTTAGTACATTCATCTCGTGACTGTATGATCTTAGTACATTCATCTCGTGACTGTATGATCTTAGTACATTCATCTCGTGACTGTATGATCTTAGTACATTCATCTCTTTATAATTTTCCTTGTGACTAAATAAACAATAAGTGTACATCTCGAATTTCGAATTCTTTTTACTCACACATTTTCCTATTGCTTTTAAAACTTTTTTCGTCTTTATCCGTCTTGAATGAATCAAGTTTTGACCTTAACCCACAAAGGTCTCTGGCTGATGTTCCGGTTAGTTGGTCCTTGAAAACGCCAGATATCATTTAATCACTGGTGATAAGCCAATCACGTTTTACTTTGAATAGTAACTAGTGTTGTAAAATTTGATATTCCCTTTCATATCGCTGTAAAAGTGTTCTGTCTCATCATCAGTCAGCAGGTGTAGTCTGACTCTATCACCGTACTTGTTTTTGGAACTTGTTGTAATAGAATTTATACAGTAACCATTTGGACAGCTCTAACACACTGAAACCACCATAGATCGGTTTGGTTAGTTTCATTTTCTTGTTTTCCAGAAAGACTAGCACCAAGTCGTCGTCAATAATTGTTCTCCTGGCGAATGATATATCTTTTTGCCATTTGAAAAAAAAGTTATTTTCATCTGCACATATTTTAACTGTTGTCCTCTTTTCTAAGAGTTTCCATCTATTACCGAAAATACACTGTTATTAACGAATTGTAAAAGGCTGTCTCAAAATCATTATTAGCGTGGTCTCAAACTTGTTTTCAGTTCTGTGTTCAAATAAGACAACGCTGTGTGTATTTTTCAGTTTTTAACCTAACATCACCTCAAGTTTTAAGTTTTGGTAATGTATTACATACTTGTGTTTTTTTATGTATACAATAGTTGTGGTGTAGTTGGTTTTGTATTGTTGTAATTTCAATCAATTCCTTTTGCAAGGGAGATAAATATTTTTCTTCTGGAACAAGTTGTTTCCGTGCTAGAGGCTAGTCCTTAAAATGATCAATGGAAACACCAAATCTACTTCTAGTATGAGCCGCGGTAGCTCGGTTGGTGGAGCATGGAACTCGTAATCCAAGAGTCGTGGGTTCGATACCCGCCCAGGTCAATCATGGTCGGCTGCCCCTGTGTGTCCTTGGGAAAGGCACTTAGCTCCCATTTTCCCGGCATGATATAGGCAATAATGTGCTAAAAGTGCGGTGAAAACCAGCAAAAATAAAAGTACTTATAATATGCATTATTATCATGTATTTCAAACAGGTTTTCTTCTATTCATCTAATTTGTCCCTCGTCTGTCCATCACACCCATATAGATTCGCGGCATCTAGGTACATGACAAATGATTTTGGTTTTGTTTCATCGACCTCTCCGTCAGTTTTTAATTAGTTTTTCTTCATCATCAGCAAAGACTTCGTGATTGACTTTAGCATGACTATGCAGAATCATACTAGGTTCGGTACAAATTCCACTTTCAGTTATAACAAACATGTCATAGTCTGTCAAATATTCTAATGGAACACTATACAGAGGAGCCTCGTTAATCCGGGCACCTTCGTTCCCAGTGAATATGTCCGGATTAATGAGTTTTCCGGATAATTGAAGAGATTCATACATTGACACACCTCCAAATTTGCGTAGGTGAATCTGTGTTATCCGACTGACTATTTTCATATACGATTTTTTGAATTTTCTTATTTTTGGACAGATTATTTCCGGATTATCGAGGCAAGTTTTATAGTAATTTTACTCTTTGGTCCCCGATTTTGATTTCCGGATCCGGAACGCGGATTTCTTGATTAACGGAGCAAATTAACATTTAGGAATTCTGTTCCCGTTGAACTACGTCCGGATAGCGAGGTTTCCGGATAAACGGAGTCCGGATTAATGAGGCTCCACTGTATATCAAGGCCCGTAATGTTGACAGTTAGACTGTTTTTTTTTCCATTTTATTGCTTCACATCCTGTTGATATAGGTCAAGAGACAATGTGTATAAATAGGGATTTGATAAACAAATAATTTATTCCTGTTTTAGATCAGGCTGTGGGAATCCATTTGTGATCAGATTTTACATTTTTCCGTTGAAATCAGATATAATTCGAGAGGAATTATTGATTTAATATATATTCATTGAAATTACTAAAGTGCTCATTGACTTTTGAATTAATACATTACATCGGACTTTTGTGAACTCATTCAAAGACATTCTAGATTGTATATCTGGTATATCAGGACATTCAAGACTTTTGGAACTCATTCGGAACATTCTATAGTTTTGGATTTGAGATTAAGACATTTTGGATTATTTGGAATTGATATTCATAATATTGTAAGTATCTTTTGAATTTCACTTTGTATTATAGCTTGTTGATATTACCTGCATTGTTGGTTTTACTTTCTTTCTGTTACATATTTTTAAGACCTAGAGTCGTAATCGAAATTGGGGACTCGTTCTAGGATGTGAATTTCTTTACATTACAATTTAAATTGACTTTGTTTTTTAATTTTCATTGTCCCTGGTAAAGAAATTTATCTCACACATTAGAGAAGTCTTTATTGAAAGCAGCAAACATTCACAATGTCATCTAAGGTTGGGAACTTTTTTTTTTTTTCAAGTCCTACCCAGGTAGGGTTAGAGTCAATGAAAAAGGACGAGTTGCTTCAGCTTGCCAGACATTATGACCTTTTTGAACCGAAAGCGTCTTTGACAAAGCAAGAGATAAAGAATATTTTAATTCCATATTTGGTGGGAAAGAAACTTTTGGATAATAGGGCTTTGGGTTAATTGATAAGTCTGTACTGTACCTGGGTTTTGATTGGAAATTAAGGGAATTACAGCTAAAAAAAGAAACCAGATGGAATTAGAATTAAGAAAGTTTCAGCTTCAGAAAGATTAGAGGGAAATAGAAATGCCGATGCAGAGAGAGGAAAAGGAGAGAGAGAGAGAGAGAGAGAGAGAGAGAGAGAGAGAGAGAGAGAGAGAGAGAGAGAGAGAGAGAGAGAGAAGAGAAGAGAAGAGAACATGCAGATGAAGAGAGAGAAAGAGGAGAGGGAAATGAAGGAAAAGGGGAACGCAGATGCTGCGAGAGAGAGAGAGAGAGAGAGAGAGAGAGAGAGAGAGAGAGAGAGAGAGGAGATAAAGATGCAAAGAGAAGAGAGAGAAACGCAATATAGATTAAAAGAATTAGAACTGGCAAGCGGAGCACTCTCTCCCTCCCCCCTTTACACAAAAGTTCAGGTTTTGATGTTACCAGATGTACTAGGTTAGTATCTCCTTTTCAGGAAGAAGAAGTAGATAAATATTTTCTTCACTTTGAGAAAATTGCTGAAGACAGCTCGTGTTAATTGAAGATTTCAAGAAGTGCATCCATAGTGGTGTCACGACCTATCTTGATGAGCAAAAGGTGGAAACTTTGAAAAATGCTGCTCGCATGGCTGATGATTATTCCTCAACTCACAAAGTTTCATTTCTAAGTAAGTCTACCTCTTAGCAGCGTTTTGGTACAAAACCATCTCAGTCTCAAACGAGTACTTCCAATTCCGGCACAACTTTTAGAAATCAAACCTCTGATGAGGCTGATCAGAAATCCTTATCTCTTCCTACGTGCACTTATTGTAAAAAGAAAGGGTACATCATTTCTGATTACTACATATTGAAAAATAAGCAACAGAATAAAGACAGAGCTATTCCAAATGGTCTTATTTTTTTTGTTGGGTCCTGATTTGTATTCTGCTTGTGCAGTTACCAGAGCTATGGCAAAAAGAGCTCTTGCGAATTGTGCTGATCAGGAAATTATTCCTTTAGCTGACACATTTATTGGTCAGTCTTTTGTTGATGTCGCCATTTCTCCTGGTATTGATCAACCAATTGGTATCGATCACAGTGATCCTCGTTTTACTACTCATAGTCTCTATTCTGATCAGTGTGACAAAAGACAACCACTCCTGAGATCTCCTGTTTGTTTCAGACGGCTATTAGTAAAACTGAATCCACACAAGTCCCAGATTGTTATTCTGTGAAAAATGGGGTCCTTATGAGAAAATGGAGACCACTTGAGGTACCCGCTGGAGACGAGTGGTCAATGAGTTATCGAATTGTCGTTCCGAAGTCATATTGACAGGAAATTCTTAGTCTAGCCAATGAAACTCCCTTGGCTGGTCATTTAGGAGTCAATAAGACTTATCAGAAGATCTTGAATCATTTGTATTGGCCAAAACTTAAAAGTGATGTTTCTAAATACTGTAGATCTTGTCACACTTGTCAAAGGGTATGAAGACCCAAATCAGAAGATACCTAAGGCTCATCTGCAACCTATTCCTGCATTTGACAAACCATTTAGGAGAATAATGGCAGACTGTGCCGGTCCCTTACCTAAGACCAAATCAGACAGCCAATACTCGTTGACCATAATGTGTGTGTCTGCAAGATTTCCAGAGTCAATTCCTTTGGGAAATATTAAAACTAAATTGTAAAAGCTTTGGTGAAGTTTTTCTTACAATTGTTGACCTTTTCAGATCTGTCCAGTCTGATTAAGGGTCAAATGTGATGTGTGGAATTTTCCAAGCAGTTAAACATGAATTAGGCAACCAACAGTTTAAATCTTCTGCCTACAACGCTGAAAGTTGGAAAGATTTCATCAACTTTTGAAGAATATGATTCGGTCATATTGCTTTGATACAGAAAAAGATTGGGATGAGGGTGTTCATTTGTTGTTGTTTGCTGTTAGGGAATCAGTTCAGGAATAATTGGGTTTTAGTCATTTTGAACTGGTTTTTGGACAAATTGCCCGTGGACCATTGAAGTTATTGAAAGAGAAACTTCTTTCAAATGAGGATTCAAAGATTAATCTTCTTGGCTATGTCTCTGATTTCTTGGGGCCCCGGGTGGCCTAGTAGTCTAAGGCGTAAGGCGCTCGCCTTTACCGATCACTGCCATATCACCTCTGTCCGCGTGGATTCGAGTCTTGGGATCGGCCAATGTAATTATGTGAGAAAGCTTGTCAGAAGCTTCCCGTGGGTCGGTGGTTCACCCGCGATTTTACCGGGTTCTTCTTCCACCAGATATACTGGCCGTCATGTAAAGTCTATCAAGTGCTGAAAATGCGTTAAACCCATAAAACCACCTCTGATTTCAAATGTAAGTTGTCAATGGCTTGTGAAGTAGCAATAACTAATCTTCACTCTACTCAGTCAAGAATGAAATTAAAGTATGACAGAAATACACAGAAAAGGAGTTTTAAGCCTGGTGAAAAGTTCTGGCTCAGTTGCCAGTAATAGTCGCGTATATTGTTATGTATATTTAATCTATAATGTGTGTTTAAATATTGCCCAGAAGGTAAGTTCTACTTTAAATTCTGGTCACTAATAAACAGAATGTTTACTAGAATTTGAGTTCAAGGCCCGTAATGTTGACAGTTAGACTGGTTTTTTTTTTCCATTTTATTGCTTCACATCCTGTTGATATAGGTCAAGAGACATATCAAAATCCTCTTCGGGCTAAATTGTATGCTCCTTATACCGTTGCAAAGAAAGTAAATAATTTAAATTATATCATTAATACTCCTGGGCGGCGGAAATATAAACAACTTTATCACTTAAATATGTTAAAGGAGTATTTTCACATAGATAGTCCAGTTAGTTACTCAATTAATTTAGTTGTACCTGTCCCACACAGTGAGGACGTAAACGATGGAATACAATCTGACTGTAGTGACTTTGGTTTAACCAAACTTCGGAATTCGGCAATATTGAACAATCTGGACCAGAAATGTTCACATCTACCGTAACAGGAGAGAAATTAACTAAATCAGTTATTACATGAGTATGAGCACTTGTTTTCCTGATGTTCCAACACGAACAAATAAGATCTATCATGACGTTGATAAAACAGCACCCTTACTGGATGAATCCTTTCAAGAGTAATATTTGAAAAAGGAAATTCAATATTTACTGGAGAATGATTTCATAGAACCAAATAAAAGTAACTGGAGTTCACCATTTATTCTTGTGCCTGATCCAGATAATACATTGCTCATGTGTACTGAAAATAGAAAAGTCAACAGTGTCACAAAAATGGATTCATTTCCAATGCCAAGAATAGATGATTGCATCGACAAAATTGGAGATACGAAATACGTCGAAATACGTCACCAAGTTTGACCTTTTAAAAGGATTCTGGCAAATTCCACTCACGGAAACGGCAAAAGAAATTTCAGCATTTGTAATTCCTGATGGGCTTTATCAATATAAAGTGATTCCTTTTGGTATGAAAAATTTTCCGTCAACATTCCAGCGTTTTATGAACATGATAACATCCGGTCTAGATAATTATGACGCGTACATCGATGACGTCCTCGTCTACAGCGACACCTGGGAAGATCACTTGGAAACCATTCGGAAATTCTTCAATCGACTCATTGATGCAAATCTGACGATTAATTTATGCAAAAGTGAGTTTTACCATGCTTGTGTCACATTTTTAGGACATATTGTGGGACAAGGTCAAGTTAAACCTATAGAAGCTAAGGTCAAGGCTATCTCTGAATTCCCGGTGCCTGGTAGTAAAAAGCAACTGATGCGATTCTTGGGTATGGCTGGATATTATCGGAAATTTTGCTCAAATTTTTCCATAATTGCTGAACCTCTGACAAATTTATTGAGCAAGAAGGACAAGTTTCATTGGTCTGACAAATGTCAAGAATCTTTTGACAAATTAAAGGCCACACTTAAGCGTGCATCAGTTCTTTCAGCACTAAATTTCAGCCAATTATTTAAAAATGTCTGTTGATGCAAGTGATGTAGGGGTTTGTGGAGTACTGATTCAAGAAGATAAAAATGGTGTAGACGATCTAGTGTGCTATTTTTCCAAAGAAATAAATAATCACCAGAAAAATTAATCCAAAATTGAGAAGGAATGTTTACCTTTTATATTGGCTTTGCAACATTTAGAAGTGTGTATTACTTCAGCTCTTTCTCCGATTGTTGTATTCAGTGATCACAATCCCCTTACTTTCATTAAAAAAAATGAAAAATAAAAATCAGATATTGATGAGGTGGGGTTTAATGCTGCAAGAATACAACATTGATATTAGACACATCAGGGGAAACGATATCGTGATCGTAGATGCACTCTCACGTGTATAGAATTACTATATTACTATGTGAGTTTGACTATTACAATATTATATGCATATTTGACAAGTAATAAAAGAAAGCTTTATTGCATAAATCTTTATTTTTTATGAGAAAGGTGTTATATATAATTAACCTGTTATGTGTGTTTAACCTTGTCCATGATAGTAAGTCGCACTTTAAAGTCCGGGTTAATTAATAAACACCTTGTTGACTGACACTGAGCTGAAGACCAGTATTGTTGACAATTATTCACAACCTATTTGGGATTTTTCCACAAGAATGACCCACGTTCTGTTGTATTGTGAGTTATTAGAATATGTGTATATAATAGGAACTTGATACGCATTTATTCATTCCTGTTTTAAAATCAGTCACTGGGAATCTGTTTATGATCAGAGTTTATAGTTGTGCTGTAGACATAACTCGAAAGGAATTATTTATTTGAACATTTAGTGGAATTATCATAAAGTGCTCATTAACCTTTGGATTGATATATATGACTTTTGGATATTTGTGGACATTCTCAAAGATATTCTGAATTGTATCGTTGTGGTATAACAGGACATTCAAGACTATTCATTCATTCGGAACATTCATCCATTCAGAACATTCATTCATTCGGAACATTCTGTAATTTATGACTTGTGTTTAGGACATTTAGGATTTTTTTGAATTTGATTTACAAATTGTGAGTGTCTTTTGAATTTTCATTTTAATTAAAGAGAAATAAATTGTTTGTTGATTTTACACATATTGTTGGTTTCACTTTCTTTCTGTTACATTATTTTAAAACCTTGAGTCGTAACACATTACTTTGGACTTTTGTGACATTCTGGATTGTATCATTGTGGTATATCAGAATATTCAAGACTTTTGGAACTCATTCGGAACATTCTATATTTTTGGTTTTGTGATTAGAACATTTAGGATTATTTGGAATTTGATGATTCATAATATTGTAAGTATCTTTTGAATTTCACTTTTTATTATAGCGAAATAAATTGCTTGTTGATAGTACTTACATTGCTGATTTCACTTTCTGTCTGTTACATATTTTTAAGACGTAGAGTCGTAACAATATCACCTAATGGTTCAAGGTTGAAATGTGACATCACCTCATGTACATACTGGTAATCGTTATTTGATATGTTTAAATTGTTAAGTGATAAGCAAAACACTTTCTCGGGATGATATATATTGTTTCATTAAACCTTTCAAAGCTCTCCGTGTATTCTAATGAGTAGATGTTCTTCCTCTAAAATTGAAGCTGCATACTTTGAACCATTTCATGGTCTCAATGAACTTGGCATCGTTTCAATTCTTAGCCACCTGCTCTAGAGATGGACACATGAACCGAAAGTTCCACAAGTCTAATCGTTTTATTTTCAGTTTTTTCCATACCATGCTTCATGAACCTGTCAACTATGAAATTCTTGCTAAATGCTAAATGAAATATATTTCTCGTCGTTATTCTGTATAATTTGCACCTCTTCATCTGGATCTTTTTTTTTTACAAGTTGTCATAACCGCACAAATTATCAATGAATAGTGACATATATTTACTGGTTAAGTGATTATGTTCTCTGACTTTGTCTTTAAATATTTTTCTTTTCTCTCAGACATACAATTTGTTGAGTTAAAATATTTGTCATCATCCTCTATGAACACAACAGATTTGTCGTTTTGTGGCTTTAATTAGTCGCACACTATTTTTTGCTATCCTACATAATCAGTTGCAACACACCTAAATGCAATCTGCATATCTGTAAACGATTGGTCTGCAACATTTATGAATTGATTTTAGATACAAACAAGACCCTAATGGAAAATGTTTAGACGTTTGCCTTGTCCAGGATATATTTGATTGTTGCATAGCACTGTTACAATTTTCTGCCAGGAGTATACCTTTAAAATCACAATAAAAAAAACATACAGAATGTTTAAATGATGATGATAATCTTTAAATTTACAATTGGGTTTTTCAGGAATGATAGTGCTCTAATTGTCTACACTGTAAAAAAGTCTGTGTTTCGAAAACTTTTCTTGTATTTTGAAAAAATTCAAGCATTTTTTTACAGATATATTTCTCTCTGTGATTTCTTTTATCTGTGATGAGACCTATTTTGATCAACCTTTGGTTCAGACGTGATGGTACCTTCCGTATGCATAACTGTATCCGGAGTCAATGTCTTGGATTAACCCCCTTGAAGTGAATATGATAATTTTCTCAGCGTGTCTAACTTTCTGTGTCTCACTTACTCTAACCGGTACAATGCAGCTTCACTCAGTTGCGCTTCACTATGCGACGTGAACCTCCACACCGGTGTCTCCACCTTGCAATACTTTATACACATTTACTGATATATTAAATTCATTTTCAGTTTTTGGGCAATCCAAATTGTATTTTCATTGTCAATCTACATGACCTCTTGGTGCATTTAACACAGAATGTACAGCATAAAAGAAACATTTATCATTGTTTGTTCATAACCCTTTCAGGCAAATCAATATATGAACTTCCTGTGAGCGGCTGGTGTATTTCTACATGCAATGTCAAATATTCAATCCTGTCGAACATACATTTTGTACTTTCGCTTATTCCCTGTCAAATTTGGTATGCAACCTGTCAAATAAACTTTCAATGATATCATCCGTTTCACCTCTGTTAAATATAATCTTGAGTCTTGTTCTATGGAAAATATTTCTGAACTCAACCTGTTCTCCTTCCTGGCTGGGTCTCTTCATATAAATCTGATCGTTAAGCTGTACTGTCAAGAACCAAATGCCACTGAAACATTTATGCAAATCTTTATTGTTGCCATTGCACTCATTTAAATTTATCTTAGATGAATCTAAGACTTCTAGTGATAATTCTGTTTAACATGCATATGTCTCAGTTCTTTTCTAGTTTGAAAGCGTATTAAAGGAGCTGTCATTGTTTTCTGAGTTGCTTTAAAATTGGTTGATCTGTGATAGAAGATTTCATTCTCTTTTATTTAACTATCAATATTTCAGTATATATTTCACTACTAATTGTTTAGGTATGTGAAACATTTGTTTTAATATATTTAACTTTGTCATAAATCTTTGCAAAATGCTCATCTCATTATCTAAAACTTTCTGCCACTGGGATAGTTATATCGGAAATTCACCACTTACCACCACAAGGGGGAGGCAACATAGCAGATCTTTTCTACGCACCGGCATAGTACTTCTATAATCTTCTATTTCGTACACAAGAGCCTGTGTCACGCTTCTTGATCACATACCTTTTTATTTGTATGTGTTTCACGTACACTAGACTCTGGCCATACAATGAATTGTTAGAGTTATTTTTTCGATCGCAGATTATATATTTGATATGATTTTTATATACTTTTATGTGGCCTGCTCTAGATACTGAGGTGGTTATCGATGTATATATAATTTTCTTCTGAAACCAAGATTCAGCTGCAAACTTCTGGCTTCAAAATACGACGCTTCGCTTTTATTTTTCCGCCATGAATCTTACTTACGTTACTAACACTGTAGTCGTTACTCTATAATAACATGCTAACAGACAATATTTGGTCTTCGCTGCACAGAACTTTCATTATTGATTGCCTGTTCGTCTGTCTGTGTTGTAGTAACACTACTCTTTAAAAACGAACATTAAGTGTTAGTAGAATTATTTCAGCATAATTATAGCAAGTATGAGATATAGTTGTGAATAAAGACAGTGGGCAAAAAGTCTGCGCAATATAATATATATAGTCATAATAAATAACTGTTGGTTCTTGCGCTATAAACATTTTACAATTATAGTAGAGTATATTTCATATTTGGTTGTTGGAATGTATCTTGCTGGCTCAATTATAGCATACAGCAATAGATGTTATACAGACACATCATTTATTGATTTTCGGTTAGAGCTGTCGTTACCTGGAGAACAGCCAGAACTCGAGACGTTTATTGATTTTCTGTTTGGCTGTATATCTTAGTCTGCTTGCACTCCCATTCAATACACAATCATTGCACTCCCATTCAATACACAATCAAGAAATTAGTGTGTGGTCCATGGATTCGAGTGTATTTTTGTTTTATAAAAATGAATTGTCCAGAAATATTCTCGTATGACTATATGATATATTTTTAACAAAATTAAGGACTGCAATTTCATTATCATTCAGCTCAAAAATATCACTGAAGCCCATGGACCTTTCGGGTGTGTGTGTGTGTCAAATAGGAGTGGTCCAGAAATATTTTTGCATAGAGATACGAGATTTTAAATTACAAAAAGATGATGGGTCTATCAGTCTCTACCCCCTCTTATTACTTCTTTGATGGTTTTGATATAAACTGTATATGCGCTTAACTTTAAATTCATCCAGGCACTCTGAAGTATTCCTTCGTTCTACCGAGTTAAAAACTAAAGTTTAGGACCTTAATTGTACTGACTCGATAATATACTTAGCTAATGCACTAAACTATTAGAAAAGGCCTTTTCTGCAAGAGATTTCAACAAGAATATTTGGGCTGGAGAAATGCAAAGGTTAATTTCTTTTATTCGTTTACAGCATTCAGTAATGTGAAGGTAACAAAGAATGATGCATTACGTCACGAAAAACTGCGTTCTATTCATCTGCAAAGAATCGGATTTCTTGAATTGAGAAGCATGTTCCTCATATACAACGAGTCTAAACTAAAGTCTCCTGGTTTTAGTTGTTGTTGTTGTTGTTGTTTTTTTTTTTTTTTTTTTTTTTTTTTTTTTGTTCTTTTCATTTGTTATCCTGGATACTTTTGCTTTTCTGTGCCAAAATGTAAATAATTATTGTTTTATGCGTGTCACTATTTGTCTATATGTTTATGTGAAAGCTTTTTATTGTACCCTGAGGATGACATTGGTTAAGTTCCAAACGTAGGGAAACTTTGTTATTGTCTCTGCGCCGTTTTCTAACTTTGTGTGACAAATTACTTTCATTAATTCCAAATAATCATTTGTATACAAAACAAACAAGGTTGGACTCAATATAGATTCTTGACGAATACCAAGGGAACATGAAAAGTATTCTTTCAAACCATTTACTGTCTGCCTACACGCTTTTAATTTAATGTACACAGTGGCTTTTATGATCGTTACAAGCTTACCATGAAGTCCATTTCTTTTTAAAATAATGTAAAACAGAAATCGATGCTGGTCAGTCAAACACGTTAAAGACATCTACAAAAACACCATAACAATGCCCACATTTCTTTGATACATCTTTTGAATACAAACATGAAAGGTAATAAGATAAATAATATCATCTATATCCTGCCTGATTTTAAGTAATAACTGCTGACCATCCCACATGTGTTATTCTATCTATAATATTATTTTGTAAAAACCTTCCCACGGAATTTGAATTTGAATTTGAATACCACTGTAGGTATTCATATATCCCCCCAATGCAATTGGAATAATTCCCACACCGTGATTCCAATTGGCATAATTCCCACACCGTGATTCCAATTGGCATAAATCCCACACCGTGATTCGTGTTACCAATTAATTATGAAACCCATTATTCCGAATGAATATAAAAATAACCATGATATTCTCTCATGTATTTCCTAACATTGCTCCAGAAACTATTTTTATTTGTCCTTTAAAACAGTTTACCTTGAAATCTATTTTGATAGAAGTTTTCTTGCATGCGGAGTGTGTTTGAATTTTGACTTGGCAGTTGTATACATCTGTAGATTATAATGGGATATGACCTTCATTTTCTGAATTCTTTCACGAGATAAAATTTGATTGTTTCAAGAGCTGAAGTCCATTGTCCATTTTGTGAAAAGGAATTTAATTTTAACACAGGTTGTCAAACTTTTTAATAATACGTATGAGCTGTCTCTACACTATCTTTCAAAAACTGTTGACACTGATCAAGAATTGCTCTTTCAATGAAAGAGCTATTCACATGTCCGCCCAGATGTGGGGGTGGGGAGGGGGGCGGGAGGGGGGGGGGGCAGTTGCCTAGGGGCCTGACAATTCCTAGGGGCCAGCCGTCAACTCACTTATAAAAAATAAATTTATTTTTGCAGTAAATATTAAAGTTTGTTTCATGCAAGAGTCTAAGTTATAATAGATTACTATAGGTTTTATTTGCAAAACTGAACACAGGTTTTTATATATAAAAAATGAAACTAGTTTTGGGGCCCATGACTGCTCTGGCCAGGAGCCCGGAATTTCTGTCGGCCGGCCTGGTTATTCATAATTCATACTGTAAAACGTGCCGTTTGCTGTATCCATTTACATGGAGGCCATTCCCGAGTAAAGCATTGATGGATTTGTGATCTAAGGGAAACAACTCGAAAACCCACTTCACAGGAAAATTATTACATTCATCGTTATCTATATCCAAAATCCTGTTGATCAAATTAGAGGACACTACAATATATTCTGCGACACTTTTGCCATTGCTACATGCCAAAATAACGTCCATGTCTATTTAAAAATTAATGATTATGTTTTACATAAAGATTTCCTTACATTATTCACAACTGTGACTTGTGATATCCTTGATATTTTTTTGAAAAAATAAAAAAATATCTACATATTCATATGCAAGTAAGAAAGAAAATGTATGTTCTTCATATGGAATGGTATACATCAAGATAGCAACTCTACCTCTACGAGCTCCTCTTGAAACCATTTGCACTGGAGAGGTAACACCAATCCAATGTTTAATTCCTGTGTTATAAATCGTCCATCCCAAAGGATATATATATATATATATATATATATATATATATATATATATATATATATATATATATATATATATGCAATATTAGTTCCTAGGTTATTCCTCTCTAAGATACATCGTCTCAGACAAGATAATAGAAGACGAAAGTTAACATCTGGATAGGATTCCCCACCAGTGATAGATCTAAAAGTGTAACAACAATTACTAACTGGAATAAACCAATTAGAGGAGATGAATCCTATGTAGGAGTCAACATCTGTCTTTTATTCTCTTGTTTGAGACTATACGTCGTTTTCACGGCGACGTTTAGTAATATATGCTGATGAATTTGTTCAGTGCATGGCAGGAGTGATCAATGTGTCATATATTATCTCAATGAATTCAACTCAGAAAAATGTGACAACAGTACTCTCAAAGGCGGAATTATCTGTCGATATAAATCTTCCGCAGGGATGCAGCATGGCGGCTGTCCGTCCTTGTTTATGTTATATATAGGATACGATCCAGAAAAAGTAAACTCTATATGCCGTCAAGCTATATGCTCCTTGTTTTCAATTGAACAGCTCGGCCTATTCCATTATAATAAAGTGATGGTAAAGCTGATACTCGATTGAAATGTACTAAAAATCTCAAATATGATCAATTGTGCTTTCTGGAGAAAACAAAATATTAAGTACTGAAAACATAGTTCATGTCCTTTTTAAAATTAATAATCAGATCACTGCCACTCGGACGGTCAGTTCTTCTGGTTTCCGTACGTGGTTACCTTTGTACAGGTCATTGATACCAATTGGAATTTCATGGAAAATCTTTCTCTCTCTCTCTCTCTCTCTCTCTCTCTCTCTCTCTCTCTCTCTCTCTCTCTCTCTCTCTCTCTCTCTCCACAGTACACGAAGCCTCCAGGATTAGGTTGACAGTTTATTTACATATATGTTTTTTTAAGTCAAAAACCATCGATTCGCATAGATTTTTTCTGCATTCTGTGCCAATGCTATTACCGGCTGCATTACTACATTGATAAAAAGAAGTTCCAAAATTTACAATAATTTTAGGACAGCAACCTATAATAATTAGATTTGTGTATTTTGTCAAATTAATTTATTTTCAAACGAAAATTAAGAGAATTTTATTTTTGTACACAGTTTTTGTGCGGATTGATAGATTTAACATTGTTGCGGTGGGTGAACCGTAGAAACATCACAGAGTGGTTACATCCGACAGATTTCAGAGTGTAAATCTTTAAACAAAAGATTTGAATGATTGTAAGTTTACTTGTATGAATTTTGGTTCTTTATTGTGTCCATTTCTGCATTCAAACGTTACTTTTTAGCCTTGGCAAGCATGCAGTCTAGTTCGGTAACAGATGCTGCATCCAAATTTCAATTGTCACTTAATTTCGGTTTGCAATTTACACTCATCCATGCTCGATTTCTCCATCGTTTTCAAACATGTTTATGATTGTGTTGACAGTTAGAATCGCTACTTAAACCATTTGTTACTATATTTAACCAAGCGTTTTTCCTAAAAATGTGTCCGTTTGTTGTAGTGTGTAAAAGGCATATGATACTCTGTGGGTCACAGAATATTGAATACGAACAGTTCATGTAAGTTCAGCCGTTAATAATTTGCAGGATTCATTTGGACAACTAATTTAAAAAGGTTCAAACTTGAAGCCTACTGCCCTTGTTTGAAGTTCGTTTTTTTGCATTTTATGATGGCGCCTCCTTATTGAATAAATGTATACTAGATGGTCTACAGTCTTGACACATTTTAAGATCTGTTCATCCTGAGAGAGAGAGAGAGAGAGAGAGAGAGAGAGAGAGAGAGAGAGAGAGAGAGAGAGAGAGAGAGAGAGAGAGAGAGAGAGAGAGAGAGAAGGAGCAGTAGAAGAAAACTGAAATAGGCCTAAATATGGAAATACAGATTTGAATAACATACATAAGGGTAGATACATTTCCTAAATGGGAAAAAAAGTAGTTCCAAAAGTGATATTTTGAAGGTCAGAAAAACAGAGAGATAAAAAACAACAGAATCAAAGACAAAAATAAATTAGCTAGGATCATAATTATAAGAGTTCGATCTTGTGCGTTTTTTTAAGCGTTTATTGCGGTATAAATTGTCAGGTGCCGAATCACATAATGAATAACACCCTTCCGCTGTGTGATTCGGCAATAAGGCAACTGACAGTTTATACCACGATAAACACATACAAAATTGAAAGTAGTATAGGGGGAGTGAATAGGGCAGGGGGGACTCTACGGGGCAGTAACGGGAATTTAACATTGGGGACACTTGGGGCAGTTGGGGACACTTGGTTGCAGGGGGACACTACGGGGCAGTGGGGCACTTTGGGGCAGTGGAAGGGGTACTTGGGGGTGGGATAGAATGAGAGAGGATAGAATAGACACATACACCAAACACACAGTGGAAAGGTAATCATTGGAAAAATTAATCTTTTCTTGAAAAATGGGTGGCCCTGAAAAGGGCTGTTGGTTTTTTTTTTGTTTAACATACACATCTCCTGGAGGGTCTTCTTTTTCGGAGACTTCTACGGACTTCCGGACCGTACATCAAGACACACTTTAAACATCCTTGTCGTTCAATATAGATGCGACGTTTCCAGATGGCTGTCTCTGTGAGTTTAGTAATAGCACATGAGGCTTTTACATACATAGGGAATGCTGGGTCGAACAACATCCCCGAGATGATACTGGATGATTCCACACTTGTCCACATTTTGTTTTGTTTCTTCTGGAGTGGTCTTGGAGAAAACCGGTGAAGCTTTATGAGACAAGCGGTCGTATATATACCCTACGATCGGATTGAAATGAATCGAAATCAACTACCAATCAAAACACGCGTTACAAGCGGGTCGGTTTTTCTTCCAATAGGAAGAGAGCGGGGGTGTGACGTCATTTGGAGTATAAAGGCATCACAGCGTTCGTAGGGATTTTACTTTTTGGACAGCCTAAGTATGACGGAGACCGGAAAGACCATGTATTGGAGTGAGCCTGCAACGAATACCGTGTTGAGCTTCCAACCGGAAGATTTTAATTTAGATTTTCTGTCTCAAGAATTTGAGCCTGAAATCACTACGACTGCTGCTGTAACACTTCCCTCTTTGCCTGCTCTGGATGATTTTAAAAAGAAGCAACAAGAAGAAATGGAAATTTTTTTACAGCGACAGAGAGAAGCGGAAGAAGTGTTTCTTCAACAAGAAGAGGAAAGGAGAAAACGAGAAGAAGAAATAAGAAAGTCAGAAGAGGAGAAGAGTGAAGCACAGAAAGAAGAGAGCGATGAAGATAAAACGGTGAGTCTACTACTCAAAGACATTTTACGTGAGTTAAAGCATCTAAGAAAGTTATATGAATATTCTTTAACTCAACCCAAGAGAAAAAGACCATCACGGGCTAAACATGCGAAACCCATCACAACTACTAGTGAGATGCTACCACCCCCACCCCCACCCCCACCACCACCAGTCATAGAATGTCTGTCTGTCTCTCTTGTTCTTCTTGAATTTCTTCACAGGGATCAAGGGTTCTTCTTCTTCTTTCTCACTGTTTTCCAGTCGTCTAGCTTTCTTGCTTTTCTTGACGATAGGTTCTTCTTCTTCTTCTTCTTCTTCTTCTTCTAGGTTTGAAGATCCTTCGGTTTCCTCCCTCTCTGGTAGGTTTTCTTGTTTTTGAGGACACTCCGAAGACCAATGTCCTTTTCCTTTACAATGATAACAGGTATCTTTCCCTTTATCTTTGTTTTGGTTTTGACGTTGTGGACATTCTGGAGCCCAATGTCCTTTCTCTTGGCAGATATAACAAGTATCTTGACTTTTATCTCGAGAGGTAGAGGAAGAGTAGTCCTTTGTCTTATCGGTATACTTTCCAAGGACTCTCTGTAAAATTTTGATAGCCACAGCCGTCTGTTGTGCTGAAATTTTGAGCAGAAAGGCAAGGTTTTCTGACTTCTTCTCTTCCATCTTTACAGTTTGAAAGTTCAATCACAAAGACTGATTCTGAGGGTAAGAAGGTCTCTCTATATATAGTCTCCTGTGTGAAACTCCATCAGATCTAAATCAGATTTCAAGATGAAAAGATCACGCCAAATCTATGAGAAAACAGAAGAAGAAACAAAGAGGCCACGACGAAAACTGACCGTGCCGCCTGAAACACCGCTGGCTGAACTGCTAGCTCAAGTCCATGCTAGCGATTTCGAAGAAGAGATGAGTGAGCCTGAAACCTTACCACCTTCTAACCCACCCAAAACAAAAACCACCACCATCACCAACACCTCTGACCAAGAAAGTCCTACCGTGGCTCCCGAAAATTACTATCGCATTCGAGAGACGAAAAAAATAACCTCTCGAAAATTTAAAACCACAGCCTACACTCACACGGTTCACTTCAAAGACTTCAAGTCCGAAGTACCTCCCGAGAAAGCGGCGGGGTTCATTAGCGATTTGTGGGGATCTGTGTTACAGAACTTGAAACGACAATGCGGAGCCAAAGAAGACGATCGATTGAAACTGGCCATCCATCACGACAATTTGAAGTCGCCTGTCTGGACCGAGTTCAGCACCCCGGCAGAATTAACACCAGACAAAGTCATGTCCAAAATCGAACACGTTCAACAATCCAACGACAAGTTTACCATCACGGATGGAAAGGCTACACTTTACATGACTCACGTTGCTCCTCCTCGAGGGAGCGGACGAAGTAGGAAAGCGTTACTGGTGGACGACCTTCGCAGTACCAAACACAGTGTCGTCCAAATCGACAATACACAAGACCAGATGTGCTTGGCTCGGGCCATCGTGGTGGGGCGAACGTATGCCAACAAGAACGAAAGAGTAGAATGGAAAAGAGCCTGGAATAACATTCGAAAGTCGAACAGAGTCCAACAACGAAACAGAACTCCTGTTACGACAAGCAGACATCCCCAAAGAGACCGTGTGTGGCATTTCTCAAATGCAACAACTTCAAGACGTCTTGGGTCCTCACTACACTTTGAAAGTTCACCCTCAAGAAGTGCGCGGAGATATGCTGTTTCGAGGCCCCGATTTCCCCGAAGGAAAATACATTCACGTCTATTACCATCAAGAACATTTCGATGCCATCACCAGTATCACAGGATTTCTAGGATACGGATACAACTTCGAGAAATGCGACCATGGATTTAACAGTCGGGAGCGACACATTCATTGCGGTGAGCGATGTCGGGGCTGTTTAGCGGACAAACCATGCCTTCCTGAACAACACCACGTCCATTGTGAGACGTGTCGACGCACTTTTGTCAGTCCCTCTTGTTACCAACAGCATTGCAAGACACAAGGACACCAACAAAAATGTGCTTGCGACTTATTGAAATTGTGCTCCACGTGTGGAAACCTGATTCGCACCAACGACCCCAAGAGACACGTTTGTGCTGGAAAGAAAAGATGTCCTATTTGTTACCAGATGGTGAACTTTGATCATCAATGTTTTATTCAAAAGTACGACAAGACAGAGAAGAAAGAATTAAAGAAGAACAAGAAGAAAGTGGATTTCATCTTTTTTGATTTTGAATGCATGCAAGAAACAGGCATTCACATTCCCAATTTCTGCGTGGCTCATCGGGCTTGTGAGAAGTGCATCCAAGAATCTATCCATTTTCACTGTCCTCATTGTAGTCGGATTCCTGGAGGACGTGAAAAAATCTTTCGTGGGGCCAACACTCTGCCCGAGTTTGCTGAATGGATTTTAGACCCCACCGACGACACTTGGAGCGAAGAGGACATTCAACGTTACGGAGACTGTCATCGCTATGCGACCGTCATAGCTCACAATTTCTCGGGATACGATGGACAGTTTTTGTTAAAATATTATTCGCAACAAGGTACCGAACGCCCTGAAGTCACCATGAACGGAAACAAGCTCATCTACATGAAAGTGGGTCAAGTCAAATTCAAAGATTCCATGAGTTATTTGGCCATGCCTTTGAGTCGAATGCCTAAAACATTTGGCATGACAGAAATGGCCAAAGGCTATTTTCCTCACTTCTTCAACACGGAAGCTAATCAACATGCCGTCCTACCTCATTTGCCTGACCTCCATTATTACGACCCCGACGGAATGCGCCCCGAACAGCGAGAAGCCTTTCACGCTTGGTACCGCGCTCACCAGTCCGATCCATTTGACTTTCAAGAGAAAATGCTCAAGTACTGTCGATCCGATGTGGACATTTTACGGCGTTGCTGTGGAAAGTTTCGACAGTTATTTCTTGATCACGGAGACGTCGATCCTTTGAAAGATGCGTGTACCCTACCCAAAGCCTGTTCCTTAGTGTACACCCAAAATTTCATGCCCGAGAACGAACTAGCCATCATCGACTCCAACACCTCTCTCTTTGCCAGTCGTCAATATTCGGCCAAAGCTTTGCGTTGGCTCCATTACTTGTGCCAAAAAGAAGACAAATGGATACAACATGCTAGAAACGGAGGAGGAGAAAAGAAGATTGGATCTTATTCCGTGGATGGTTGGGATTTAGAAAACCCGCACACGGTGTACGAATTTCAACGTTGCTTGTTTCACGGATGCCCTACCTGTTTTCCTGACCGAAGCCTGAAAAATCCTTTCACGAGAGTCAGCATGGAAGCCTTGTACGAACAGACTTACCAACGACGACTCAAGTCAGAAAGTCAAGGATACCAAGTGGTTGAAATGTGGGAGCACGAGTACGATCGACGTTTGAAAACCGATCCTGAATTTAAGAGCATCACCGAAAGTTACGACGTGGCCGACATCGAACCTTTGGATCAGCGCCACAGTTTATTTGGAGGACGAACCAATGCCACTCGATTGCTGTACGACGTAGACGAATCCAAAGGAGAAGAAATCAAATACATCGACGTGTGTTCTTTGTATCCTTGGGTGTGTAAATATGCTCGTTTTCCAACCGGACACCCAGAAATCTTGACAGAACACATCGACGTGCAACACATTCGTCAATACGAAGGATTGATCAAATGTAAAGTCTTACCTCCGACCCACTTGTACCATCCCATCTTGCCTCACCATTGCCAAGGAAAACTGATGTTTCCTTTATGCCGTACGTGTGCCGAAACATGCAACCAAGATCACCCCTGTCACCACACGGAGGAAGAACGCGCTTTGACAGGAACGTGGGTCAGCGCTGAATTGTTTCGAGCTCTGGATCGAGGATACCGTTTGTTGAAAGTGTACGAAATCTGGCACTTTCCAACCACCGCACAATACCAAAAGGACGACGCCACGAATCATCCAGGCATTTTCTCGGGGTACGTCAACCAATTTTTAAAACTGAAACAAGAAGCCAGCGGCTATCCCTCGTAATGTCAGACTCCCGAAGACCGAGTTCGATTCAAAGATGAGTACCGTGAAGTCGAAGGCATCACTTTGGAAGACGTGGAAAAGAACGAAGGAAAAAGATCGTTTGCCAAAGTCATGCTCAATTGCTTGTGGGGAAAAATGGCCCAACGACCCATCTTACCCAAGACGGAATACTTGACCGATCCCTATCGCTACTTTCAACTGGTGGACAACAAAAGTGTACTAGTCAAACACGTCGAAATCGTCCGTGATGATTTGATCTTAGTCAATTTCGAAGAAGAACCCAAGTTTGTAAAACCTGACAAGTTTAGCAACGTAGTCATTGCCGCCTACGTGACAGCCCATGCTCGTTTGAAGTTGTACGACGAAGCTTTAGAAGTCTTGGGAGATCGTGTCCTGTACTTTGACACCGACAGTTGTATCTACATTCATCGCCCCGGTTGCCCACACCCTACCATCCAAGGAGATCGTTTAGGAGCCTGGACGGACGAGCACCCTCAAGACACCATTCTGAGTTTTGCCAGCGGTGGCCCTAAAAATTACGGCTACCGATAGCGAGACCCACAAGGCCAACTTCACACCCAATGTAAAGTCAAAGGATTGACCCTAAACTATCGAACCAGCCGAGTGGTCAATTTTGAGGTTTTGAAAAATGCTTTGCTGTCTGGACAAGTGGAAGACTTTCGAGTGCAAACGTTAGAACCTCACAAGATCGTACGGTTACCTAATCACCAAATCGTCACTCGTCCTTTACAAAAAGTGTACCAAATCGTGTACCAGAAACGAGTGAGACTTCCAGACCACACCACTTTACCTTACGGACACGCCGATCTGCAGTATAAAAAAGGGACCACTTCCAAACCTAACCATTCATTGCAAATACAGACGTTGACCTAGAAAGATGAATTACACAGAGAGAAAAAAGATGAGTGAGAATTTCACCTCTACTGTGAACTCCAAGTGCCATCACTACTTGGAGTGCGATGCAGTGCCATGCGGGGAGACAGATTCTGTACGCTTTGGCATCCGCGATTCTCACTACGAGACGGATGCCGTACGCGTTGACATCAGCGATGCTGCGGTGCGTGTGCCTCACCATCCCTCTAGCGATGCAGGACGTCCTTTCTTTTTTATTGGGAAGAATGCTAAACGTACCTGTGAATGTCATCCCTACATGGGAAAAGAATTGACGATACCTGTGGCTTTGCCTGGCTATTCCAAGTTTGAAAGTCGACTCCAGACGTTCCAAGACAAGTGGCCTAAATATTTAAAAGGACCTACTCCCAATACTTTAGCCAGATCTGGATTTATCTACTTGGGAGAAGGAGATCAAGTTCAGTGTTTCAGTTGCTGTGTGAGACTTAAATTTTGGGAGCCTACCGACTCGGCTTACATCGAACATGCCAGATGGTCTCCGCACTGTCAGTTCTTACCTTTAGTAGCCTTAGAAGAGTACGGGTACGATGAGACAGATGACAAGAAGAAGTAACATGCCGAATGATACTTTACAAGAATACATTTGTGGTTTACCTTTGGAGCTGCGAGAACGCATTTACCGAGAATGGGTCCAGATACAAGTGAAACGTAAAGAACAGTTACATCCTTTACGACATACATGTTTTAACCATTGGTATCTGAATGTTATAAAAATACTGATTAGTGTCAAGATATTCAAATGGTCAGACATTCATGAAGGACTAGAAGACAACTTTAAGAGTTTGGAGGGCACCACCTACAATGTGTCAGTGATCCATATAATTCGATGGAACGAAGTGAAGGAAAAAATGTGACCAACAGACAAGAATACCAAAAACTTTTACTAGAATTTTCACCTCAAGACGAAACGTCTTTACGTCGACTGACGTGTAGTACGGTTCTTCTCACTGATCATCTTAGATATCCTTTACCCACCGATTCCATTTGGCTAAAGTGTGAGTTTTTTGTCACCAAGAAGACTAGTTTAGAAGATCGCATTCGTGACTTGCCTTCGAAGCTGCGAGTACGCATTTACAAAGAGTTGGTCCAGATCCAAGTGAAACGCAAACTCAAAGTCATTCCTCGATTTTTAAACTATTGCTACTTCCACCGTATCAGAAGTCTGATTCTGGAGAGAAACTATCACCGCTATCGTGAAGAACTCAAAAGAGAGTTACTTCTTTCCAAGTCGAATACTTTACCAGAGTACATTCGTGGTTTGCCTTTGGAGGTGCGAGAACGCATTTACCGCGAGTTTGTCCAAATACAAGTGAAACGCAAACTCAAAGTCATTTCTCGATTTTTAAGGTATGCTTATGTCCAAACTGTCAGAAAAAAGATTCTGGAGAAAACCTTTCATTGTAGAATCCCGGGAATAGTCTATCACAAAAGAACCTGGATATAAAAACCCACCATGCCTGATCTGTGGTCTTCACTTGTGAAACGTATTTCTTGGAAGAAAACCTTTCATTGTAGAATCCCGGGAATAGTCTATCACAAAAGAACCTGGATATAAAAACCCACCATGCCTGATCTGTGGTCTTCACTTGTGAAACGTATTCCTTGGAAGGAAGTCAACGATCGTGTTCAGACCTTAGAGGATGATAAAGACCTGATACAAGAACTGTTTCCATTGAATTTTGGACGCTATGTGATGTGTGTGTTAGTGACTACCTTTCTTGGATTTCGTTTTCCAGGACATTCGTTGTGGAGTATTTTTGAGGATCAGTGTTTGTCTTGCATTATTTTGGAGGACCCGTGGTTGTTTTGGACTATTTTGATGAACCATCAACAAAAAAAACAAACATGACCATTCATGCTTTATCGGTACACGAAAGACAAATTTTGTACTCAAAGTGTTGAGAGTGGTGATGAAGACGAGTGGGGTACCTCCGTGTGAAGAAGACATTAGTCAAACTTTATCTACCTTTCATACGTTTCAAGAAGTGTGTATTGCTAGTGAGTTACACCAACAACTTTGCGTTTGGAAAGATGTACGTGACTGGAGAAAAATTGGTTTCGATGTTTGGCTACAAGAAGTGGCCCAATTTACCAAAGATTTGGCACGTCACTAAGTTTCCAAAAGTGAAATGGGAACCTAAGTTAAAAAAAATGACCTTAGAAACAATCCTGTAAGAACCTGACACAGCAGAGAAAGACCACACCGTTGTCGTCGTCCAAATACAACCCCCTGAGGAACACCCCCCCCCCTCCTTACCGTCAGAGACATTTCATTCTTCTACCACCAGAACAAAGACGAGCAGAAGAAGAATACCACCAGTGCATGTGCCTTCCATTCCAAGGACAGTGTTTTGTTCTTGTTGTACATTGACTTGTTTGTACAGAACTTTAATTCTTTTAGTGGTAGCCTTAATCTTGTACGTGACCATTTTTGCGATCTGCATTTTTGTCCTTCATGACTTGTAAAAAATATGTTGTTGTTTTGTTTATTTGTTTTACAAAAAAAATAAACGTGTATGAAACGTATAAAATGTCTTGGGTCTTTTGTCTTCTTCTCAAAAATCTTCCTACCTCAGTCATGGCTACATCTTCTTCTGCCTCGTCTGCCTCTTCTACTTTCTCTGTGGTCAAAGTGATTGACGAAAAGTTAGATCGTCCTAGTTGGGAAGCTTTGTATCTACGCCATCCATTTAACATGTTGATTGCTGGACCCAGTGGTTCAGGCAAAACCGAATTTGTCAAACGTTTGATCGAACACAAATCTCATCTGTTCGATCGTCCACCTCAACGCATCGTGTGGTGTTACAAAGAGTGGCAATCGTCTTACACTTTATTGAAAGAAAGTCAAGGAGAAGCCATTTCACTTGTAGAAGGCATTCCTCGCGAAGACGATGGGATCGTGTCTGACGTGAGTCAAACACATCTGGTCATCTTCGACGACATGTTAGGAGAAGACGAAGAAGAAATTAAACTTTGGTTTACACGAAAAGGACACCATCGAAATGCCAGCATCATTTACATTACTCAAAATTTATTTCAACAAAGTAAAGCCCATAGTACCATCAGTCTCAACGCTCATTACGTGGTCTTGTTTAAAAGCCCCAGAGACAAATCTCAAGTGCAAGTGTTAGCCAAACAGTTAGGCACTCCTTGGTTGAATTATGCGTACGACGATGCCACTCAAACACCTCATGCGTATTTACTCATCGACTTAAAACCGACCACTCCTGACTATTTGAGATTTCGTCCCCAATTGTTTCACCATTGGTGCCAAGAAGGAGGTCCTGTCATTTACACGTCCCCTTCAGCCACTCTCTGAAAAAAAAAACTATAAAAACATCTACCGCGTCAGTTCTGTCTCACAGTCTTCGAGATGACTTCCTTTCAAGCTCATCCTTCGGCTAAATTGATTCGTGCCTTGTATGGTACCAGTCGCGAAAAAAATGCACAAGTCCGTGCTCATTTGTTAGAAGCTAGTCTCAAAGAAATGTTACGATGGTTTACTTTGACGGCACGTCAATTACTGCAAGGCATCATTCACATCCCTCATCAAACTCAACGTTTTTTTCAAAAACATAAAGGGGCGTTGTCACAACTAGCTGATCCTAGAATCTATCCACGGACTAAAAAGCAAATCATTTTAACCCCTGGAGGTAGCGGTTCTTTAGGAGGGGTCATGATTCGTTCCCTTTTGAAATGGGATCCTAATGCCCAAGCCAAAAAACCCAAAACACCAAAAAAAAAAAAAAAAAAAGAAAAGTCCCTATAAGAAAGCCACAAAAAAGAAAAACCCTAAAAAGAAGAAAGCCCCCAAGAAAAAGAAAAGTTCTGCCAAGAAGAAGAAAACACCCACCGCCACCACCACCACTGGCACCCGCAAGAGAGGTTCTGCTGCCAGGACGCAAACGTACACCCGCAAGACACCACCACAACAACCATCAGTGACGAGGTCTCCTCTTGCGTCCACTTCTTCGTCTTCTAAACCTCCCTTCATGATGATGCCTGCCAAACCAGACTTAAGACAAGTGTTTCCTAATTTGATGCAAAAATAGAAACCCATTTCGAAATTCACCACTTTGGGGCCTACGACATCGGCTGATCTGGCCATGGTAGCAGCCGCGAACAAAGTTCCGTCCCCTAAAACCAAAGTCCAAGAAAGAACCGGCGTGTTATAAAGTTTACTGGATTTATCCAAAGAAGAATTGAGACGATTTAGTCCATTGAAAACACCGCAACGTCGAGTGAGGCCTGTCATGAAGATGGTACGTCGTGCAGACAATCAGGGGAGACGTGTTTCAGTATAAAATAGAAGAGTGACCTGCCAGAGACTTCAGACTTACTCCTAATCTCTAAGATGACCCCTAAACGTGCACACCACCACCACCAAAAGAAGAAAAGCAAAAACGGACTTCCACCTCGTCTGGCGAAACATTGGGACGTCTTGTCTGTCCTTACCAAATCCAATCCTCCCATGCGAAAACAACTCATTCAAACAGCCCCAAAAGAAATCATCGATACCGTGTGTGAATGTTGTTGAACGTCTTGAAAGGAACGGTACCTTTGTCCAAGATACAGAAACAAAAATTAGTCAAACATCGGAACGTTCTTAGTCAAATGGTGAAAAAGAAAATACCTCTCCAGCTAAAGAAAGAAATGTTGGTGCAACGAGGAGGATTTCTACCCATGCTGATAGGACCGTTGTTAAAAATAGCGGCTCCTTTGTTAGGAACGATTGCTGGATCGCTTTTAGGAGGTGTCATGCGATAAAAAAAAGAAGATGAAAAGGACACCCTTCTCTGCAAAGACCACACATTTTTGTACCTTTGGATGAAATGGAAGGACGAAAACTGACTTTAGTATCTTACAAACGATGGATGGAATTCCATCGTTGGAACGAACAACGGATACCTCATTTACCACCCAATCCTAATCTCAACGAGATGTCACAGTTACAACAAGAATTACAAACGCCGATGGAACGAAGCGATTTGTCAGAAACAGAAAATTCCCAACGGTACGGTCAACTCTTACAACGTCTGCAACTCTTTCACCAAAAAGCTGTTGACGAAACAGCTCCACCCACTCTGAGAGATTTCAAAACCCTGATGAAAAGCGAACCTAAAGTTACCACCACCACTAAAACAGACACCGCCACGGGGATGACAGTGAAAGAAGAAAAAGAAGAAGAAGAGTTACAAACTCCACCTCTTAAAAAAATACGAAAGTTAGCCACACCGGGTTGGATAAAAAAGATGTTGTCTACCCCATTGCCATCAGAAGAGAAAAAGGAAGAAGGGAAGACAGACGTCAAAAAAGAACCGATGACCCCTGTTCAAACATCCTCCTTTACACCAGTGGCTCGTCGGACACGTAAAGCATTGCAATCCAAAAAGATACCCCACGAAGAAAAGAGCATTGGTACTTGGTTGACTTATTGAGGAATCAAACAATGGAGAAACTTTTAGCCAGCCTTTATTACAATCCTGGCCATGCTGCTGGTTACGGAGGAGTTCAAAAATTATATCGAGCTGCCAAAAATAAATTGAAAAGTGTACGTTTGCCCGAAGTACGACAATGGTTACAAGAACAATCGACGTACACGTTACACAAACCCATTCGACGAAAATTTTCTAGAAGTCCAACCCAAGTGGAAGGCATCGATCATCAATGGCAAGCCGATTTAGCCGACGTCTCTCATTTGGCAGCCTACAATCGTGGTCACAAATATTTGTTTTGTGTCATCGACGTGTTTTCCAAATTTGCTTAGGTCGTGCCTTTGACATCTAAAAGCAGTAGCGAATTGGTACGTGCCTTAAAATTGGTCTTGAAACAAAGTGGTCGTCACCCTTTACGATGGCAAACCGACAAAGGCACCGAATTTCTAAACCAAACTTTTCAAAAAGAATTGAAACAAAGGCAGATTCATTTTTTTACCACCGAAGATCCTGAAACCAAAGTCAGTATCGTAGAACGTTTTCAAAGAACTTTGAAAGAACGCATGTGGAAATATTTTACACATCAACACACTCTCAAGTACATCGACGTGTTACCCCGTTTGGTCAAAGCGTACAATCAATCGTACCATCGAAGCATCGGATGTGCCCCCGAAGAGGTCAGCCCTGAAAACGAAGTGACCGTGTTTGATCGATTGTTTGGTACACCCCAGAGCAGACCACCTCAGAAAAAAACCTTGCTGGAGTTGAAGACGGGAGATTGGGTTCGCATCGGA
This sequence comes from Margaritifera margaritifera, assembly GCA_029931535.1. Lineage (NCBI taxonomy): Eukaryota > Metazoa > Mollusca > Bivalvia > Unionida > Margaritiferidae > Margaritifera > Margaritifera margaritifera. Next base: position 89,694 of record JAQPZY010000995.1, on the reverse strand, counting down.
AAAAACAAACGCACTTTTGACAAAGGTTATTTACCCAACTGGACCACCGAATTGTTTCGTGTCACTACACCCGTGCGTGGACGCCATCCTCCCGTCTATAAATTGGAAGAAATGCACGGTGAAGTGCTCAAAGGAACATTTTACTTGCCTGAGTTACAACTAGTGACTAAAAAAGAAGACGCCTTGTACGACATCGAAAGCATTCTCGAACAAAGAACACGCAAAGTAGGCAAACGTCAAGTAGAAGAAGTCAAAGTACGTTGGAAAGGATATCCTCCTAGTTTTTATTCTTGGATTGCTGCTTCCCAAGTCGTCGACTATAAAAAGAAGAAGAAGAAGTAACCTAACATGCCATTCAACACAGCCACGACCTCGACGACTCCTTCGCAGAGTTCTTATCTTCAAGAATTACAAAAACAACCGCTCTGGGTGTGGTGCGGAGAACGTGTGCCTAAAAATCAAATCGTCTTTTTCTGCCAATTTTTTGTGGTGTATTGTGTCATCGGAGCAGCTATTGCCAATTTGAGTTTGCAACAAGGGGACAAACAATTGTGGACCATTTTACTTAGCAGTTGCATCGGTTATCTTTTACCCAGTCCCTCTTTGAAATTTACGACGACGACGGACAACAGTCACCACAACAACAGCAGCCAACACCACGGGAGTACGACCAACGCCAATCCACCTTCTTCCAGTCACCATAATACCACTCCTCTTTTGGAACCCTTTGAACATCATTTGAACTCGAGTGACTCCTCGGACGCCAAAACTTTGGACCTACTATGAATGACCAATTTTATTTAACTTTACCTAGTGACAGTTCCATGGATGTGTTTCCCAACAACAAATTATGTTGTTTCACAGCCAAATTACCTCAGGCCATCCAATTGGATCACGACGCTCATTGGGAAGTGGCTTTGGTAGAAATCATTCATCCTACACAAATCCAAAACATCTACGCACATCAAACCACTTTCAAAGTGGAAATCTTGGACCAGCAAGTGCAAACCTACTTGGACACTCATTATAAAGATTTGATTTTTACCAAAGTAATTGTACCTGGTAAAAAAGTTGGTGACAATCCTAAGTACCATTATGACATGAAAATTCCTACGGGGTATTATTTTAGTGCTAAACATTTGGTCGACACGATTGCAACCGTCTTCGAGGCTCAATTTGGCAAAGCCTTAGAAAAATACAATAAATCAGTAAAGATCATTCACCATGATGTGGCACGCCGTCTCTTGATACAATTTTCTTCGGATTGGAGGGAGAGGGGAAAAGAAAAAGAAGACATTTTCTTAGCCATCACTTTTTCTCCTGGATTGTTTACTCATTTGGGTGGAAACAAAACGGTAACTACTAAAAAAATTCGAAACCAACAGAGACTTCGGAGATGTTTTTTTGGCTTCCTATCGAAATAAACCAAAGTTTGAATTTAATGTTTGTGTACTCCGATGTGGTAGAATACAACGTGGTGGGACACACATCTGCTCCCTTACTGAGAGTCATTCCTTTCAAAGTGGATACTGCTGCTGGTGCGTACGAAGAAGGTGGAAACACGTTTCACGTTCACCGTGAATTTGTACACCCTCATTATCTTCCAGTCAGTAAATCGTATTTTGACAGTGTCAAAATTAGTATAAAAGGAGATTTGGGACAAAGTGTGCCATTCATTGACCAAGGAAAAGTCAGGGTGAAACTACATTTTCGAAAAAAGTTCTCTAGCGAATTGTAACTTCCAAAAAAATGTATCCAGTGTACCGAGGAGTGGCTCGACAACGAGGACATGGTTTAGGAGCTATGTTAAAATCGGCTTTTCGGACGGTAGCCCCTATTTTGAAACATATGGTGACTCGAGGATTTCATGCCTTAAAAGATGCCGCTTTGACGCAAGGAAATGAATTTGTACAAAACGTCCTCATCGACAAACAAAATCCTAAAGAAGCCTTTATGAGAGCAGGCAAAAATGTGTTGATGAACACTGGAAAAGATCTTTTAGGTCTCCGAGAGAGTCCTATAAATTCACTTCACGCTTCTGGCCCTGGCATTACTTCTTCCTCCACTCCACAGCAAGGACAAGGTAGAAAGAGACGACGTCGAAATCTCTTCAGAGCTCATAAAAAACACACGGTAGTTCAAAAAAGAATAAGAAAAGAAGAACCGTCAGAGAATTAGACGTGTTTGATTACTAAAAGCCATTGAAAATGATGCACCGAGATTCTTGCGAATGTACCAAGTCAGAACTGGATCTGTTTTCCATGCCTCCTACCATGATGACGATGCAAGAATCCCAATGGGTAGAATTTCATCCTGTATCGTCTTTGACGGATTCAGCTCCTATCGAATTTGAAATCAAAGGACAAACCGAAGATTACATCGATCTGAATAACAGCTACTTGTACTTGAAACTCCAAGTGAAGAAAACGGACAGCAGCCTTCCTGATGCCAATGCCCGAGTGGCACCCGTCAATAATTTCATGCATTCCTTGTTCAGCGGAGTAGATTTGTACTTGAATAACAAACTGGTCAGCAGCAGTTTGGTACTTATCCTTATCGTGCTTACTTGCAAAATCTCTTGACGTATGGAAAAGAAGCCAAGAACACTCATCTGGATGCTTCGGTGGTCTGGAAACCTGACACCTCGGAAAAGTTCAACAACACAGACTTGTCAGTAGCGGCGAAGTCTACTGAGGATGGTGTTAATGGTACTAAAGATATAATTCCAGCAGTCCGTCACAATGTGGGGTTTAACGAGCGACGAAAGAAAATCTTAGGAGGGCGCAGTTTAGAACTGATGGATCGTTTGCATTTGGACATGTGGTTGCAAGACAAGTATTTGTTGAACGGACTAGATGTACGCCTGAGACTGAATCGCAGTAGTGCCGCCTTCCATTTGATGGCCAGTGTCGACGAGTGGAAAACCCACATCCAAGAAACCAGACTTTACGTGCGCCGTGTGGAAGTCTTACCTAAAGTAGCCAAACGTTGAGCAGAACCACTGCCAAGTATCCTGTGCGACGCGTGGAAGTGAAAACATTTACCATTGGTAGTAGAGTCCAATCCATAGTCGAAGATCACGTCTTCCAAGGACAGCTACCCAAACGTTTGCTGATTGGTATCGTCAGGAATGATGCCTTCAACGGAGCCATCGGTGAAAATCCGTTCTACTTTCAACACTTCAATGTCAAAAAGATAGAAGTCAGTCGAGATGGCAAGGCATTGTGTACCAGACTTTTTGAACCTAACTTTGGTGCCCAGAAAAATTACTTGCGATCTTACCTGAGTCTGTTTGAAGACTCAGGACAGTTAGGCACAAACACCAGCCACGGCATTTCGTACGACGATTATGTAGGAGGGTATGCTTTGTGGGGATTTGATTTCACTCCTGACCAAGGCAGCGACGAAGGACATTTCCACCCTATAAAATCAGGCCCACTTCGTGTGGAAATTCAGTTGACAGCCGCTCTCGACTACACGCTGAACGTCATCTTGTATGCAGAATTTGATAATACTCTAGAGATCAACAGTTTACGAGAAGTGATTCTAGACTATTAGAAGAAAAGAAAAAAGATGCAACACGTAGAAGAAGAACCTATGGAAATAGACGAGGGATTTTGTGAAGTACAACAGTCACAAACTACCACTGATGATGACGGGTTGATTCATCCAGAACTTCCAAAAGAAGAAGAAAACAATACTGTTCCCAAGTTTGCTGGATTTATTCCATGTATGCCATCAAGTTGGCCAGAACACGAACAACATTTAGTCTCTTCTTTTGCTACGGCAATGGGTTCCACAATTACAGAACTGTCTATGAAAGATTGTCATGGATGTCAAATCAATCATCCCAGTCAGAAACAACACGACAAATGTTTGATGATGACGGCCGAAGAAAAAATGGACGAATATATGGAGGACGCCTGGTCTGAAATCTCGGAAGAAAAGGTGTTGAGACAATGGTATAAAGACTTGCAGCATTCTTCTTCACCTCCACTCACTCCTTTGGAGATCCGACGCATCGAAGCTCATTTACAAAAGGCTATAGAGACTGTCCGTGATTCATCGACTTACTTGAGAGACCAATTCAAGCATAAAGTCATGTGTGAATTGATGACTTTTCGTTACCTGTGAAACCAGAAAAAATGGATACCAGGGAACTTCGTTACCTGTTGACTCGCAGTTCCTACACTTCTTCTTGGAATCCTGTGGTGTGTGCTAAAGATGAACTACCTCATCGCAAACCTAAAGACGTTCATGCCTATGTCATCAATACCGACGACAGTCATCGACCAGGAACCCATTGGGTAGCTGTGTACTTTCCCAACGATTACAGTGGTGGTGGTGTGGAATATTTTGATTCTTATGGATTACCTCCTTTGGAAGACGACATCATCGACTTTATGAGAAGAAATGCCATCTCTACTCGATTCAATAATGCCCGATTACAAGAATCGAATTCAATGGTGTGTGGACAATATTGTGTACATTTTCTTCATCAACGCAGTCTCGGATATTCCTTAGAACATTTAGTGAATTGTTTTGATAGAGACTATGCTCGAAACGATGCTAAAGTAGAACGATGGTTTTGTGAACGTTATGGTTATCTCTTGTCTTTAGCTCAGAAACGTAGTGTGCATCAGAATGATGTAGATGTAGAAAAGTGGAAGTTTAGTTTACCTTCCCAAAGTTGGCAACCCTGTAAATACGTTCCTGTTTAATATCTTGTTGATTGTTAGTTTGCATTTTTATGTTTAAAGAAGCTTCTTCTTGTTCATTAAAAAATGTTGATTTTTTGAGAAAAAAAAATGGTGTTGTGTGTTTTTTTTTTATTGAATTTGAAAAACAAAATGGATATGCTCTATCTATCTCTTTCTATCGATCTGAAGTCACCACCTCTATCCATTTTCTCACTCTCGATCTGAACCCCATGTTTTCCATTGCGTCCGCGCTTCAAGCATATAAAGCGGTGCGTTGGCCAGTGTAGTCACTCTCGTTGACTCGTCAAGATCTCAACAACACTTCAAGAAGATGGCAGCAGCCAAGATAAGCAAACTGAACGACGCTATGGTGAATATGCAGAGGGTGAAGCATCATTTGATGGAGACCAACCCTGAGAGAAAGACAATGATCTTCCTACAAATGGCTCATGATCTGGTGGAAGAAGTCCTAAGGGAAGAAATCATCAGGGACAGAACGGAATGGGAGGAGAGGCAAAGACTTCAGCAGCAGCAACAGCAGCAAAGACAACAACAACAGCAGCTCCAACTCTTGCAATCGATGAAAGTACCCGACGGAGAAGTCAGCTGTAAGATAGATTGCGATGAGTTTGCCTTCTCTTTTACCAGAAAGAGAGCTTGTCCATCAGCAGCCACGAGACCTGCGGCTAAACGTGGCCGCCCTGCTGCGGCTGCTACCGCAACTAGAAGTTAAAACAACATAACTTCTTAACCCCAACGGCCCTTTTCAGGGCCACCCAGATCTCTAGAAAAGATAACCACTCTTACATTGCCTTAAAAAATTTGTGTTTGTATGTGTGTGTGTTTGTGTTTTACCCACTCCAAAACAAAAAATCCCTTTCCCCAAAAAAATAATGTTTGTATAGAGAGCGTGTGTTTGTGTTTGATAAAAAAAATATAAAAAAAGGATAGTGTGGTGTGTGTTTGATTAAAAAAATAAAAAATAAAAAAAAAATATCAAAAAGGATTGTGTGGTGTGTTTGTTTGTGTTTGATAAAAAAAAAAAAAATTAGAAAATAAAAAATTTGTATGTGTTTTTTATCAAAAGTAGTTTCTTTTAGGTCCGCGTACTGGGTTTGTGTTTTTGGGGTAAGGGGTGATGGAGTGCAAAATCCGCGAAGCCTAGAATGACGTCATAGGAATGACGTCAGACGCGGGTAGTGTGGGTGATGTTTTTTTAGGTGTAAGGGATGTTTTCTTTCACGTCCGCGCTTAAAGTATATTAAAACAACGCCTTCCATAGTCGATCTACCCATCAACATGAACAAACAAGAGACCGTCAGACAAATCCGAGTGTATCTAGAGGTGGCCTGGCACCTCCTACACGACTTGGAGAAGAAGGAAGAGGATCCCAATCAAGCCTCATCGGATGATGGAGGAGGAGAAAGAAAATTGGGATCCTGAAGCGGACCATCCTCCGTTTGCTTTGAAAAACTCCAAGCGCTGCATGAGTGCAGAAACATGGAGGGGAAGCTGTCCCGCGTGTCGGGCCAAGCCAGGGAGGTGCCCGCACCTCTAGATACACTCTAAAACCCAACGGCCCTTTTCAGGGCCACCCATTTCACAACAAAAGATTAATTTTAATAATTGCCATACATAGGTGTGTGTATGTTGGTGTGTTTGTATAGAGTGTGTTTGTTTTTTTCCACACTCCAAAACAAAATTAGCCATTCCCTGGTATGTGTTTGTATAGAGTGTGTATGATAAAAAATAAAAAATTAAAAAAGGATGGTGTGGTGTGTGTTTGTTTGTATGTTTGATAAAAAATTTATGTTTTTGGAAAAAAAGGATGTTTTCCTTCACGTCCGCGCTTAGAGCATATAAAGCAGCGTCTTCCACAGTTGCGCCATTCACACTTCAACTGAAGAATGAATAGCATTGAATTATTGCAGGAAGCCTGGGATTGGATGGTGGAAGTCAAATATTACCGAGAACGAATGATGTGGTGGTATCCAGTGAACCTACACTGCGAGATACAAGACTTCGCCCACATAAACATGGCCATGTGCCTGATTCAAGAAGTGAAGGAGGAGGAAGTAAAGAAGATCAAGAACTCCTCCTCACCTTGTCGAGTGGGGCTTCTTAAAGAAGTCCTGGATTGTTTAAAAGAGATAGAAGAAGATTTGAAGTGTCCAATCCTCACTCGACAAGAAGCGGCCCGGCTCCGAGTTCAGACCATTCTTAAAAAAATTATGGAGCAGGAAGTCCAAAAAATCAAGGCTATGTTGGCTAAGGAAAAAAAGAAGAGAAATTCAATCGCCTGAACTTGAACTGGATGAAAATCCAGGACAAGTTCAGGCGATTGGGACATCCCGACTGGATACCCCAGAAGAAGAAAAACAACAAGTTCTAACTTCCAGGCTTCCTAACCAAATGTTGGAGGAAGTAAAAAATCTCCAACGGCCCTTTTCAGGGCCACCCATTTTTCAAGAAAAGATTAATTTTTCCAATGATTGCCTTTCCACTGTGTGTTTGGTGTATGTGTCTATTATATCCACTCTCATTCTATCCCACTCCCAAGTACCCCTTCCACTGCCCCCAAGTGCCCCACTGCCCCGTAGTGTCCCCCCTGCCCCCAAGTGTCCCCCATGCCCCCAAGTGTCCCCAACTGCCCCCAAGTGTCCCCAATGTTAAATTCCCGTTATTGCCCTTTAGAGTCCCCCCTGCCCTATTCACTCCCCCTATACTACTATTGAAACTCTTAATTATTAATAATTAAACCTTTCACCTACCGTTACATGCTCAAAAAGAGTGATTTCTCCACATTTCTGCTGAATTAGACACCAATAGAGAATTGTTCAACATAATTTTAAAACTGCAAGGTTTTATGATCAAAGAATCTAAAACGATGTAGCATGTCTACTTGATTTTAATTTCGAAAACTTTCACATTTATTTGGTTTTACTAATCAAAGAATCTAAAATGATGTAGAATATACCTGATTTCTTCTAAAGTTATGACGTATATACCGTATTGCGGGTATAATGCAGGTGAAGAAATTTTAGAAATTCAACGGTCTAAGTGGGAGATCGCGAAAATAAATTCATAAAAAATGTATCATCTTATATATAACCGCCAAAGATTTGCAATGGCTAGATTATAACTGGTCAAAATTTAAAACTCACGTTCTTGGACAATATCGGTAAAATTCTTGGACAATATGGGTAAAATTCTTGGACAATATCGGTAACAATCTTGGATAATATCAGTAAAATTCTTGGACAATATCGGTAAAATTCTTGGACAATATCAGTAAAATTCTTGGACAATATCGGTAAAATTCTTGGACAATATCAGTAAAATGCTTGGACAATATCAGTAAAATTCTTAGACAATATCAGTAAAATTCTTGGACAATATCGGTAAAATTCTTGGACAAAATCGGTAAAAATCTTGGACAATATCAGTAAAATTCTTGGACAATATCGGTAACAATCTTGGACAATATCAGTAAAATTCTTGGGTAATATCGGTAAAATTCTTGGACAATATCAGTAAAATTCTTGGACAATATCAGCAAAATTCTTGGACAATATAAGTTAAATTCTTGGACAATATCGGTAAAATTCTTGGACAATAACGGTAACAATCTTGGACAATATCGGTAAAATTCTTGGACAATATCGGTAAAATTCTTGGACAATATCGGTAACAATCTTAGACAATATCAGTAAAATTCTTGGACAATATCAGCAAAATTCTTGGACAATATAAGTTAAATTCTTGGACAATATCGGTAAAATTCTTGGACAATATCGGTAACAATCTTGGACACTATCGGTAAAATTCTTGGACGATATAGTAAAATTCTTGGACAATATCGGTAAAATTCTTAGACAATATCGGTAAAATTCTTGGACAATATCGGTAAAATTCTTGGACATTATCGGTAAAAATCTTGGACAATATCAGTAAAATTCTTGGACAATATCGGTAAGAATCTTGCAGTAAAATTTTTGGATAATATCGGTAAAATTCTTGGACAATATCAGTAAAATTCTTGGACAGTATAGTTAAATTTCTTGGACAATATCAATAAAATTCTTGGACAATATGGGTAAAATTCTTGGACAATATCTGTAAAATTCTTGGACAATATCGGTAACAATCTTGGACAATATCAGTAAAATTCTTGGACAATATCAGTAAAATTCTTGGACAATATCGGTAAAATTCTTAGACAATATCTGTAAAATTCTTGGACAATATCAGTAAAATTCTTGGACAATATCGATAAAAATCTTGGACAATATCAGTAAAATTCTTGGACAATATCGGTAACAATCTTGGACAATATCAGTAAAAATCTTGGACAATATAGTTAAAATTCTTGGACAATATCAATAAAATTCTTAAACAATATCGGTAACAATCTTGGAAAATATCAGTACAATTCTTGGACAATATCGGTAACAATCTTGGACAATATCGGTAACAATCTTGGACAATATCAGTAAAATTCTTAGACAATATCGGTAACAATCTTGGACAACATCGGTAAAATTCTTGGACAATATGTGTAAAATTCTTGGACAATATCAGTACAATTCTTGGACAATATCGGTAACAATCTTGGACAATATCGGTAACAATCTTGGACAATATCGGTAGAATTCTTGGACAATATCTGTAAAATTCTTGGACAATATCGGTAAAATTCTTGGACAATATAAGTAAAATTCTTGGACAATATTGGTAAAATTCTTGGACAATATCGGTACAATTCTTGGATAATATCAGTAAAATTCTTGGATTATATCGGTAAAATTCTTGGACAATATCGGTAACAATCTTGGACTATATCAGTAAAATTCTTGGACAATATGGGTAAAAGTCTTGGACAATATCAGTAAAATTCTTGGACAATATCGGTAACAATCTTGGACAATATCGGTAACAATCTTGGACAATATCGGTAGAATTCTTGGACAATATCGGTAAACTTCTTGGACAATATCGGTACAATTCTTGGATAATATCAGTAAAATTCTTGGACAATATCGGTACAATTCTTGGATAATATCAGTAAAATTCTTGGACAATATTGGTAAAATTCTTGGACAATATCGGTACAATTCTTGGATAATATCAGTAAAATTCTTGGATAATATCGGTAAAATTCTTGGACAATATCAGTAAAATTCTTGGACAATATCGGTAACAATCTTGGACAATATCGGTAAAATTCTTGGACAATATCGGTAACAATCTTGGACAATATCGGTAAAATTCTTGGACAATATCAGTAAAATTCTTGGATAATATCGGTAAAATTCTTGGATAATATCGGTAAAATTCTTGGACAATATCAGTAAAATTCTTGGACAATATCAGTAAAATTCTTGGACAATATCGGTAACAATCTTGGACAATATCGGTAAAATTCTTGGACAATATCGGTAACAATCTTGGACAATATCGGTAAAATTCTTGGACAATATCAGTAAAATTCTTGGACAATATCGGTAAAATTCTTGGACAATATCGGCAAAATTCTCGCCATGCGCAAATTTCAAGTTTAATACATGGATTACACATGTTAGTATGTACTGAGAATTTTCAACAAAAAGCAGACTGTGTTTAATCATTTTAAAAGTTTCTAATATGACGAAAAAGAAATTAAACTTTTGCTGTAATTACCCATTTTGAAAAGGATCTTTTTATGTAAAAATATGCGTGCGCAGATAGTTGGACGAGGTGTGTCAATGTGGCCGTATTCATGTATCAATATCGGATTTCGCCATTAATGCGCCGGTGTGATCTTATACTTATCTTGTTCCGGGCCGCAAAAGACTGCATTCCACATCGTTTGTCTATTAACTGAAAACATGTAATCGTGTTTAGTTTCTCCAGTCGCACAGGAAAGAGAAAGTTTCCAAGTAGAAAAAATAAGACGGGCTTTCTTGTCCTAAGACATCTTATTTTATTTAGAACTATAGAAATAACGATGCAGGAAAGAGGATTTTTCAACTCGTCTGCTCCAAAGTAACTAGTGTGTATTCTCGTTTGCGTATAAAACTAAATACATTACGGAATCTGAGTAATTTCACGTAATATACATACTAAATACTGATGGGTGCTTTTTTCCACGGGAATGACGTTTTGCTCAAGTGATTATTTTTCAGAAGACCTTAGTTGGGTCTCATGCATGACTCTCATCCGTTTGATATCACCTGATCGGAAACGCGTGCCGCCCCAAAAAAGAAGTAATGTTAACTTACCGCATTATCGCCTATATTAAGGAAACTTTAAATTGCATAGGAAAATGTATTTATTTGTTTATTTATTTATTCAATCACCACCCAGGGATTCGGCGAACGTTCGTGCCATAAAAAAAGACAATAACAAAACAACAATAAACAAGTATGATCCCTATATAAATAATTGTTTTGGCATCCACAGCATGAATTCGTGGAGACTTGAGACTAGCATCCACAGTGTGAATTCGTGGAGACTTGAGACTAGCATCCACAGCGTGAATTCGTGGAGACTTGAGACTAGCATCCACAGCGTGAATTCGTGGAGACTTGAGATTATCTTAAGTGAAATTAACCTGAATTTGCGACCAGCTTTTGTGCGTTTTAATTCTCAGATATTTCTAAATACATACATAAATCAATCAAAGAATTAGTCTATGTCCTTTTATTTCATTTAAAGTATTTTTTCTCTTCACAGATTGTCTTAGTATCTTTTTATTAGGTGAAATGATTTATTTCTAAGTTCAAAAACGTGAAATAAAACTTGTAATTCGTTGTGCCAATCATCAAATTTGTCTGTCAGAGTTTTATGGTTGAATACCTTCACTTTAAGACGAATCAGTGAGTCACGCGTAATACAAAAAATAAATAGATCCACAAATAAATAAATATATAGCATGGAAAAAATGTATTCTATTAAAACGCTTGACCTGCAGTTAGGAGAGGTATTGGGATGGCCTGTTGTCCGTTGTCCATCCTTCCGTTAACACAAGTTTGTTATCGCTAATCCTCGTAAACCACTTGGAGAATTGCCATGAAACCTTAAACACACATTCATCCCAAGGTCTTGTTATCCTAAATAGACATCCAGTATGGCCAACACAACAGCCATCTTTAAAAGCTTACTATCACTACTCCTCCTCAATGGATGGTGATATCAACATGGGGTTTCTCTATAAGACTTCTTAAGGTGTCTAGTTTGTCCTAAATAAAAATGGTGCCGGTCTGGCATCCAATATGGCCCCCATGGCAGCCATCTGGAAAATCTTGTCATCGCTCTTTTCCCTGAACAGAAAGTCATATCCACGTGGGGTTTCCACCGGAAGACTTCTTATGATGTCTAATTGGTCCTGAATAAAAATTGTTCCGTTAATACGTCCAATATGGCCGCCACAGCGGTCATATGAACATGGAGTTTTAACTGAAAGAATTCTTATTATATCTAGTAGTTGGTCTTAATGAAATGGTGCGGATCTGACGTCGTATATATAACCGCCACGGCAGCCATCTTGAAAGTCCTGTTATTGCTTATCCGCCTGAACAGAAAATCATATCTGCATGGGGTTTTCACCAGAAGAATTTGTATGGTGTTTAGTTGGTTTTAAATCAAAATTGTGCCATTTGATATCAAGTATGACAGCCAAGACGGCCATATTAAAATCTTATCGCTATTCTTCATTGGGGTTTCACCAGTATGGCCACCATGGCAAAGATCTTGGAAATGTTATTATTGCTTTCCTTCCATGGGGGTTTCACCAGTGTGGCCACCATGGCAAACATCTTGGAAATGTTATTATTGCTTTCCTTCCATGGGGGTTTTACCAGTATGGCCACCATGGCAAACATCTTGGAAATGTTATTATTGCTTTCGTTCCATGGGGGTTACACCAGTATGGCCACCATGGCAAACATCATGGAAATGTTATTATTGCTATCCTTCCATCGGGGTTTCACCAGTATGGCCACCATGGCAAACATCTTGGAAATGTTATTATTGCTATCCTTCCATGGGGGTTTTGCCAGCATGGCCACCATGGCAAACATCTTGGAAATGTTATTATTGCTTTCCTTCCATGGGGGTTTCACCAGTATGGCCACCATGGCAAACATGGAAATGTTATTATTGGTATCCTTCCATGGGGGTTTTACAAGTATGGCCACCATGGCAAACATCTTGGAAATGTTATTATTGCTATCCTTCCATGGGGGTTTTACCAGCATGGCCACCATGGCAAACATCTTGGAAATGTTATTATTGCTTTCCTTCCATGGGGGTTTCACCAGTATGGCCACAATGGCAAACATCTTGGAAATGTTAATATTGCTATCCTTCCAAGGGGGTTTTCACCAGCATGGCCACCATGGCAAACATCTTGGAAATATTAATATTGCTTTCCTTCCATGGGGGTTTTCACCAGTATGGTTACCATGGCAACCATCATGAAAATGTTATTATTGCTATCCTTCCATGGGGGTTTTACCAGTATGGCCACCATGGCAAACATCTGGCCACCATGGCAAACATCATGGAAATCTTATCATTGCTTTCCTTCCATGGGGGTTTTACCAGTATGGCCACCATGGCAAACATCTTGGAAATGTTATTATTGCTATCTTCCATGGTGGTTTCACCAGTATGGGCACCATGGCAAACATCTTGGAAATGTTATTATTGCTATCCTTCCAAGGGGGTTTTACCAGTATGGCCACCATGGCAAACATCTTGGAAATGTTATTATTGCTATCCTTTCATGGGGGTGTCACCAGCATGGCCACCATGGCAAACATCATGTAAATGTTATTATTGCTATCCTTCCATCGGGGTTTCACCAGCATGGCCACCATGGCAAAGATCTTGGAAATGTTATTATTGCTATCCTTCCATGGGGGTTTTCACCAGCATGGCCACCATGGCAAACATCTTGGAAATGTTATTATTGCTTTCCTTCCATGGGGGTTTCACCAGTGTGGCCACAATGGCAAACATCTTGGAAATGTTAATATTGCTATCCTTCCATGGGGGTTTTCACCAGCATGGCCACGATGGCAAACATCTTGGAAATGTTAATATTGCTTTCCTTCCATGGGGGTTTTCACCAGTATGGTTACCATGGCAACCATCATGAAAATGTTATTATTGCTATCCTTCCATGGGGGTTTTACCAGTATGGCCACCATGGAAAACATCTTGGAAATGTTATTATTGCTATCTTCCATGGGGGTTTCAGTAGTATGGGCACCATGGCAAACATCTTGGAAATGTTATTATTGCTATCCTTCCAAGGGGGTTTTACCAGTATGGCCACCATGGCAAACATCTTGGAAATGTTATTATTGCTATCCCTTCATGGGGGTGTCACCAGCATGGCCACCATGGCAAACATCTTGGAAATGTTATTATTGCTATCCTTCCATGTGGGTTTCACCAGTATGGGCACCATGGCAAACATCTTGGAAATGTTATTATTGCTATCCTTCCATGGGGGTTTCACCAGTATGGCCACCATGGCAAGCATCTTGGAAATGTTATTATTGCTATCCTTCCATGGGGGTTTTACCAGTGTGGCCACCATGGCAAACATCTTGGAAATGTTATTATTACTATCCTTCCATCGGGGTTTCACCAGCATGGCCACCATGGCAAACATCTTGGAAATGTTATTATTGCTATCCTTCCATGGGGGTTTCACCAGTATGGCCACCATAACAAAGATCTTGGAAATGTTATTATTGCTATCCTTCCATGGGTGTTTCACCAGTATGGCCACCATGGCAAACATCTTGGAAATGTTATTATTGCTCTCCTTCCATGGGGGTTTGACCAGTATGGCCACCATGGCAAACATCTAGGGAATGTTATTATTGCTTTCCTTCCATGGGGGTTTTCACCAGCATGGCCACGATGGCAAACATCTTGGAAATGTTATTATTGCTTTCCTTCCATGGGGGTTTCCACCGGTATTGTTACCATGGCAAACATCATGGAAAGGTTATTATTGCTATCCTTCCATGGGGGTTTTACCAGTATGGCCACCGTGGCAAAGATCTTGGAAATGTTATTATTGCGATCCTTCCAAGGGGGTTTTACCAGTATGGCCACCATGGCAAACATCTTGGAAATGTTATTATTGTTATCCTTCCATGGATGTTTTACCAGTATGGCCACCATGGCAAACATCTTGGAAATGTTATTATTGCTTTCCTTCCATGGGGGTTTCACCAGCATGGCCACCATGGCAAACATCATGGAAATGTTGTTATTGCTATCCTTCCAAGGGGGTTTCACCAGTATGGCCACCATGGCAAACATCTTGGAAATGTTATTATTGCTATCCTTCCATGTGGGTTTTCACCAGCATGGCCACCATGGCAAAGATCTTGGATATGTTGTTATTGCGTTCCTTCCATGGGGGTTTTCAACAGTATCGTTACCATGGCAAACATCATGGAAATGTTATTATTGCTATCCTTCCATGGGGGTTTTACCAGTATGGCCACCATGGCAAACATCTTGGAAATGTTATTATTGCTCTCCTTCCATGGGGGTTTCACCAGTATGGCCACCATGGCAAACATCTTGGAAATGTTATTATTGCTTTCCTTCCATGGGGCACTTACCAGTATGGCCACCATGGCAAACATCTTGGAAATGTTATCATTGCTATCCTTCCAAGGGGGTTTCACCAGTATGGCCACCATGGCAAACATCATGGAAATGTTATTATTGCTATCCTTCCATGGGGGTTTTACCAGTATGGCCACCATGGCAAACATCTTGGAAATGTTATTATTGCTCTCCTTCCATGGGGGTTTTACCAGTATGGCCACCATGGCAAACATCTTGGAAATGTTATTATTGCTTTCCTTCCATGAGGGTTTCACCAGTATGGCCACCATGGCAAACATCTTGGAAATGTTATTATTGCTATCCTTCCAAGGTGGTTTTACCAGTATGGCCACCATGGCAAACATCTTGGAAATGTTATTATTGCTATCCTTCCATGGGGGTTTCACCAGTATGGCCACCATGGCAAACATCATGGAAATGTTATTATTGCTATCCTTCCATCGAGGTTTTCACCAGTATGGCCACCATGGCAAACATCTTGGAAATGTTATTGTTGCTATCCTTCCATGGGGGTGTCACCAGTATGGCCACCATGGCAAACATCTTGGAAATGTTATTATTCCTATCCTTCTATGGGACTGTCACCAGTATGGCCACCATGGCAAACATCTTGGAAATGTTATTATTGTTATCCTTCCATGGGGGTTTCACCAGTATGGCCACCATGGCAAACATCATGGAAATGTTATTATTGCTATCCTTCCATGGGGGTGTCACCAGTATGGCCACCATGGCAAACATCTTGGAAATGTTATTATTGCTCTCCTTCCATGGGGGTTTTACCAGTATGGCCACCATGGCAAACATCTTGGAAATGTTATTATTGCTTTCCTTCCATGGGGCACTTACCAGTATGCCCACCATGGCAAACATCTTGGAAATGTTATTATTGCTATCCTTCCAAGGGGGTTTTACCAGTATGGCCACCATGGCAAACATCTTGGAAATGTTATTATTGCTATCCTTCCATGGGGGTTTCACCAGTATGGCCACCATGGCAAACATCATGGAAATGTTATTATTGCTATCCTTCCATGGGGGTTTCACCAGTAGGGCCACCATGGCAAACATCATGGAAATGTTATTATTGCTATCCTTCCATCGAGGTTTTCACCAGTATGGCCACCATGGCAAGCATCTTGGAAATGTTATTATTGCTCTCCTTCCATGGGGGTGTCACCAGTATGGCCACCATGGCAAACATCTTGGAAATGTTATTATTCCTATCCTTTCATGGGACTGTCACCAGTATGGCCACCATGGCAAACATCTTGGAAATGTTATTATTGCTATCCTTCCATGGGGGTGTCACCAGCATGGCCACCATGGCAAACATCTTGGAAATGTTATTATTGCTATCCTTCCATGGGGGCTTCACCAGTAAGACCACCATGGCAAACATCTTGGAAATGTTATTATTGCTATCCTTCCATGGGGGTTTTACCAGTATGGCCACCATGGCAAACATCATGGAAATGTTATTATTGCTCTCCTTCCATGGGGGTTTTACCAGTATGCCCACCATGGCAAACAACATGGAAATGTTATTATTGCTATCCTTCCATGGGGGTTTCACCAGTATGGCCACCATGGCAAACATCTTGGAAATGTTATTATTGCTATCCTTCCATGGGTTTTTTACCAGTATGGCCACCATGGCAAACATCTTGGAAATGTTATTATTGCTATGTTTCCATGGGGTTTCTACCATAATACTGATTATGGTATCTAGTTGGTCATGAATGAAAATTGTGTCGATCTGACCTCAAATATGACTGCCTCAATGAACATATTGAAAATCTTATCACTAATTCTGCTGAATCGATGGTCATATCAAAATTGCGTTTTCACCAGAAGTCTTCTAATGTAATGGTGTCCTTTTTGTCCTAAATGAAAACAGTCTCGATCTTTCAGCCAATATGGCTGCCACAGAGGCTAATTTGAAAATCTTACCGCTGAAGAACATCAGAGATAGTTTCAGCACTCACCAATTAAAAAAAAAGAAAGAAAAGAAATGGTCTCATCTTGAATTTCTGGAAATCTTTTCGGCCAGTAGAGCGTGTCCCTTGGAGGGACTCTTGTTTGTTTTGTTTTTTTTCTGTATATATCCGGTATTTACGCAGGAAAAGAAAATTTTCTTTTTATTATATACCGACCATGCTCCAGAATGGAAGCTTAGAAGATTAAACTCACTTTTCAGTAACCCCCTCCCCACCTTTCCGTACATTCACCTCACTTTCATTGGCTGATATATAAATATCTGCGACTTAAGACAGCGGTAGGGTTATGATGACTAATCTCTTGCAGTAAATTACATTTTTGACATTTTGTACATTATTTTACTCTATCTGACCACAAAGTAAGTCCGATTCAGCAATGCATCACATATCATTGTTGTCAAGGTCGTAAGGGAAAATAACTTCATAGAGACGCGAACGGCGTCGAGTTAAATTTTGTTCAGCATAAAATAATTTCCATGTCTGAGAGTTAATGCAGTTTTCATTTATTAGTTCTAACTTACAAAGTGCTCGTTTTTCTTCTGCAGGTATAACTTCTGTAGGCTCAGACAATCAAGCGTCGAGTGGCATGATGGAAAATATTGTATTTTCACATGTGAAAACATAAGGATATATTTTTCACATGTGAAAATATAGGAATGAAACAATATGAAAAGGATTTCACGAACAATTTTCTATATTTGCCACTTAAGTATATAATTTGAAGAAATTTGACTTGACGCCGTTCTCGTCTCTATGAAGTTATTTCCCCTTACCACACGTGAAAATATATCCGGCATTTACGCAGGGATAGAAAATATCATATATATATATATATATATATATATATATATATATATATATATATATAGAGAGAGAGAGAGAGAGAGAGAGAGAGAGAGAATTACAAATTATACACCAAACAGAGCGGAAAGTGCTATCCCTTCATTCTACAGAAGAATGCTTGATATCATTAACATAATTTTTAAATACGAATAAATAATATTATCATACACGTTAGAGAATTTTAATTCGTACTCTAAGGATCCGCGGGTTACGGCACCCATCTCTTTGCTTGTAAGCACCAACCCCTATACCATCTTGACCATGGTCAATTCACCAAAAAATTATGCTACAAAGTCGGTGGTATAGACATTCGTGCGAATTTTTAAATACGAATAAATAATATTCATACAGGTTAGAGAACGAATTAAATATTATTTATTCATATATATATATATATATATATATATATATATATATATATATATATATATATATATATATACACAGACAGAAATACACACACACACACGGGTGTCTAACTGATCATCAAAAAGCTTTTTCTGTTTAAAAAAAAGCCTCAAAAACAACGATTATCTCAAGACCTTACACTGCCAGTGTTTATTATCCCAGTACCAGAAAAAGACCAGGCGATATAGGGGAAATAACGCGCTCATGTTGGTTACTAACTCATACACACAATTGATTAAAGTTGCTTCCCTTACATAATCTATACCAATTTTGGAAGATTTCCGATTTAAAAAAAATAAAATTAAAAATACACAGCATTACACTTACCAGTCAATAGCACGCATATTTGCTTCAGATCTAATTTTGGAAAAATGTAAATGATCTGGAATGCCCTGAAACCACTTAATGAATAACTACAGGGCGCAGTCATTAGAATTGAGAAAGGAGATAATGTGTCAAGAATATTTCGACATGGGTTGAAATGGTGGTTGTTGTCATGCCGTTGTTGAAGTAGTTGCAGCATCACATATTAGTACACATAGTATGCTGGTTGTTTTGGTGGCACCAGACGCAACACACTGGAGATAGAAACATACTCCTCTCCTCATTTTCTCTGTCCATGTTTTTGTCTGTTTCTCAGTCACTCTCGTCCCCATATTTCTTAGAATTTTTGCTGCATGAAAATTTTCTTTTTTCGCCGGAATCGTCTGTGTATAGTCTATTAGTCTGTCTCCCCCCTTGTTTTTCTCTCTCTCTCTCTCTATATCATTTTATACTTCTTCGAATATTTGCTCTAAAAAAATCCACTCTGACATAAATATTTTGTAAAAAAAAAAAAAAAAAACGATAAATCTGATCGATCGAGGTTAAGTAATACTTCCGCCCCCAAGGAACAAGTCAGTGAATTAAAAATGGTTCTCTTTATTTGTTATTTGTTGCGGTGGGCGTAAACGCCCTTACAGGATTGGATTAGTACATTGTTATGTATAATGTTTACATATTTAACTTTTGTCATACATATTTAACTTTGTCCTTGGTTATAGGATGTAAGCAAGTTGTTTACTTAGAATTCGAGGTCAGTGTTGCTTTTGTTTACAATTATACTGGTTTGTCTACTAGAATTACTGATATTTTTTCAGGTCAGCCATATGATTTTCTAGAAAATTCTGTCAGGTGACCTATGTTTCTATATAGGACGTTTGGTAAGCAGTATTTCATTCCTTTGCTAACTAACTATCACTCTTTAAGGAATTTGGTTTAATAATCATATGTTTATAGTTTTGTTGTGAAAATCAGAGAAAATTCAGAGAGAGGAATTATATATTTAAAATATTCATTGGAAATACTAAAGTCTTACAGACTTTAGAACTTTTTGAAATTAATACATGACTTTAGGATTTTTGTGAAATCATTCAATGACATTCTGGATCATATCATTGTGGTACATCAGACATTCAAGACTCCTGGTACATCAGGACATTCAAGACTACTGGCATATCAGTACATTGAAGGCTACTGGAATTCATTTGGAACATTCTGTATGTTTGACTTGTGATTAGGACACTTAGAATTATTGGATTATTTGGATTTAAATTCACAATATTGTAAGTGTCTTTTGAATTTTCACTTGAATTGTCTAGAAATAAACTGCTTGTTGATTTTACTTACATTGTTGGTATCACTTTCTTTCTGTTATATATTTTTAGGCCATAGAGTCGTAACAAGATCACTCTTCATTCACAAAAACGAAAACAATAGAAAGAAATAAACCTCGTCTTCGTTTATTTTTGCAATTCTGAGTGTGAAACATTATTTCATCCTGTTTTTAAATCATTTGGGGAGTGGTTCTGCTGAGCATCTTGCAAAACAGGATACACTCGACGATTAGATTTATGTTTACATTCGCTTAAGGTTATTTACAAACTCAAGGTCGACCATCTTGTTTGAAATATAAAGAGGTACTTGGTGCACCCATTATGCAAAGTGACCGTGTAGATCGAGGCGTCAATTGATGCAATTATATTACCGTCTATACTCGCGTATAACTCGAGTCCAAATGCAAACAACATAGACCCTGATCTGCCGTCGCATAACGTGCCGGAAGATCAGGGTCTATCTTGTTTTGTTATACTGATTAGTCCTTACAAACTGCATAGACCCAGATATGCCGGCGCATTATGCGACGGCAGATCTAGGTCTAAGCAGTTTGCAGTTGTATAAGGTTATACGCGAGTATAGACGGTAATGAAGCTATGATTCGACGATTCACGGGAGCTGTACTTCCGCCAGATGTATGTGCTACTTATATCAGTCACTAAATTATATTCTTCGATTTTTTATTTTTTAAAAATATCTAAATGTAATAATTTACACTGATGAGACATTATTTTGATCTAAAAAAGTAAATTATTACTCCACGACATTTCCGTGCCGCATGGTAAGAAGATTAATTTTATGCAGTGTATGACGTAACGTTTTATACAATCGGCTCGCTTGGGTAAAAGAATCGGCTCAATGGCCTAGCAAAGTAGAATTTATTGTCCATTTCATAAAAATTCTTCGATCGTCCACATTTACATGTTTAGTTCATCAAGATATGTCAAAGACAGCCTTTAGCCATATTTGTAACGGACGGGTATAATTTTCATGCATTTCAATTTGTGTTCAGTTGGTCGTGTACTTTAAAGAGAGAGTTACTCTATGTCAGTTTATCTAAGTGTGAATCATTCGGATTGATAAGAACACGTGAATGAAAGAACATTTTTTCTTCCAAACACATGCTCTTTGTTATATATTTTCTAGAAAACAATCGATAAATAGCGCAATAGGCCTTCAGCTTTTGATTACCATTGAAAATTCAACAGTGACTTGTTGGCTGGAATTCGGTTACTTTCCCTTTGTTGAGCCCTCCATTGAAACGACCTGCAATGCACTCAACGTTTAGTGGTTGTGGGCGCTAACGCAGATAAAGCAATTTAGCCGGCCGATATTTGCGCGCTTGATTGTTAGAACAGCCAAGGACATGTGTGACGTCACGGAGTTAAAATTGAGATCATGCCCTGAACGAGAGAATATAGTCTCGAATCTAAAGCATAAAGAAACAAAATTTCTTTCGTACTGATTAGACATATGTACCTTCATGCAGGTAAATAAAATTGTTTCAGAGATATTTACTTATATTGTTCACTGAAGACAAAGTTTATCGTCGGGCTAAAGGCCAACCATAGCGCTTTCCATCAAAAGTGTGACTGGTTTAGAGACTATAGTACATTTCCCATTCAAGGAAGCGCGTCATCCAAGGTCATCGCATTCTTGTACATAGTTGTGGATAGTGTAAACTCACGTTAGAACACAATCAAAAGTCGACTAATGCAGACGTATCAGTACTTGAAACGGCGAAAGGACTATATTGAAATACTTCTTTTTAGTTATTTGAGTTAAAAGATACTAATCAAGGGGAAAAGGTAAGATAGTTTCATTTAAAATTTTATCAATTAACATGATAACGTTTAGTATTTATTTATCATTGGTAATTTAAAAAAAAAAATCTTTTATCAATACAGGAAATCTTACTCCGAAACGTTCTACAGGAAATCTGACTTCGAAACGCAAAGTGCTTAATGCTTATTCAGACCATTTCTTATTCTTGAAAGTTTATCTTTACTTTGTACAAGTTATGATAACAGATTAACAGATTTGTACATTTAAAAACAAAATAAACTAATAAACTATACCAAAAAGAGAGAAAAGAGAATATATATATATATATATATATATATATATATATATATATATATATATATATAAACTTTTCACGTTTTAAATATTTAGACTAAATAGCAAAGTTGGCAAATATGACAAAAATTTGTACAGTTGGGTTCATCCTACAATTAACATGAATAGGTTATCAAGCTTTGTGTGCATTATATTTCCGAGTACAACATAGTTTGAAAGGATTCTTTTCCGTAAAAGTTGACTAAAATAAAAGGACAGGGGGGCGGAATACTAAAAAGAGTAGAGATTGTCAATCTTTGTAACTACGTTTGGCCTAATGCTTTCAGTGACTGCATAAGTTATTAAATTATCGCATCATGTCTGCCTTGTATGGTTGACTCTGTATACTAGTAGCTGTATAATTGCATTTGGAGTAACTCCCTTCAACTTCATGCTGACGAAAAGAAAAAGGCACCAGCAGGCTAGCTAAGTAATACAATGATTATTTTTAGGACTAAAGGGGAAATCTATTTGCCATATTTAATTCTGTACTGTTTTTTTTTGGGGGGGGGGGGGGGGTTAAACATGTCTGTTTTATTGAATTCTACACCGTGAGCCCGTTGACTCGAGAAACCTTCGGTCAGGACTAGGTACTGTTTCGCTCGATAATAACTGGAGCAGTGGGTCACCTATATAGTTGCGTGCTAAAAATAGCTCTATGCTCGTGTGGAACGCTCCGCTATCTAGGCGTAACCGTCTGCTCATATAAAAGGTGGAAATGTCTCGTGTTCCTGATAAAGAACATTGGACGCATAGCTTTACGTACTCTTTTTGTTTGAGCTCCCAGTAGTACTTGTTTTGGTTTTTTCTCTCGAGAAATACTAGTCCAGAACTTATTTTCTTGCTGAGATTTTTACAAGTTAAGATGTAAACGTTTTTAAGGTACATATAATAAGGTTTAAGCAAATTATTTTGTCTTTATTATAAATTCGTATTTGTACTCTAACACTTGAATTCATTTGAACTTTTCGTTAATTTTCTCAAGTAACTATTTATTCATCTTTTTCAGTCGATGGCAAACTGAAGAAAAGGAAAAGTAATTCATAGATATTTCACGTTGTAAAGGTAAATAGACTTGTTAATGGATTCACAGCTGGACAAAGGGTGTGTTTGCGCCTGTCGCCCAGCTACTTACAATAGTTTTGGTTTAGAGAGACTTTTGGTAGGGGACATGGCTCCTACACACAAGCAGCATACTGATTTTCATACCATGGAGCCGAAGCTCAATTGTGGACTGGAAAACTGTAGGACTAGTACAGCAACTCTGAGGAGTGTTTTGAGGGGTGAAGTCCCTGCAGAGTATTCTCATATGGCAACATCTCGGATGCCAGTCCTTCAACAGGGATATGTAAGGACATCTGCCGTGCCCTTTGAAAGATTTGTACCTTCTCCGGAACAGATTGTTCCCTCATTTCAGGCTATTCCTTCACCACATCAATCGGATCACGAAGACTTTCATTCATCATCTCCAATCATGTTTCCTCAGGATGAACCTATGGACTTGTCATGCAAATCCACTTCTGCCTCGGACACGGACTCAAATTCTTCATGGGAATTATCGGGACAATCCATCTCCAGATCAGCCGATAGGTGTTCAAACACGTCCATCCTTAGGAATCTTCTTTGTGTTGGAAAAGACCAACAGAGATTCTTTGGAAGAGAATCTCCTAGCAGTAATCCAAGACATTTTAACATTACGGGGAATACTAGAGTAACTCTTGCCAAAAAAAATATGTTTCCAGTCAGTTCACGCGTGTCAGACTGGTTGGTCAAAACGGTCCAGTTCGCCAAATCCATTCCAGAATTTCTCGCACTCTCTCAAAACGACAAAGTTACACTCTTATTGAACTCTTGGACAAGAGTTTTGCTGCTTTTCATGGCGGAGAATAACTTTGAATTTGCTGTTACGCCACTGCCACGTGAGGGCAGCCAGGATACAGATCCGGCACCCAATCCCGATGAACCCACAATGAAATCGGTGGAAGCGATCCAGTCTTTCATCAGAAAATATCAAAATATGAACCTTGATCAGAAGGAATACTCTTATCTCAGGATGGCAGTTATTTTCAATGCAGGTAATTATTTTTTTATTTATTTTTAATAAATATACAAAGTTACAGCTTTTTACTTTATTTCTTCCATTTTAATATAAACATATCAATACTATTTTAGAGTTCGATGGGAACAGTTCTGCTCCGCACATGTGTCATTTTCCTTGTGGGCTTGTTGGTTAATTATAATAATAGGTGTGTTCCTTCACAATTGTCAATCAGTCCATGCTAATTGCTTTGAGTCCGCCTCATCTACACAATCTTTTTTTCCGGTCACCGTTATTAGTTTTGACCATTTTGTGGCGATGGTCGATACGTAAACATGTTACTCTCCTGGTCAGTGACCTTTCCCCAAGCTTGTTAAAGCCGGTTGCTTTGTCAGTCACGTTCATTTCTGATGCGCTGATCCGTTCAGTACAGTGACCTTGGCAAGCAAAGCTGTATATGCACTCGGTCACGTCTGGCGGAAATGATCATTGTAAACAAAAATAATTTGACATAACAATTATATTTTGTACCGAAAATATTATATTTATCTCAATTCTCTTGTGTTTTAATACGATTATTCTTGGTGCACTACATCTTGGAATTCGTTTTCTGTTTTGAACATGCTACTGAAATGTACCTTTTCTTGGTTATACCTTGAGAAAATTATTCCCTGAAGCGTTTAAAAAATAAAAAAAAACTTTACCAAACTCTAGAGAACAATTTTAAGTATAAAGAAGTCGACAATGTATGATATTTAAATCAAAAGACAATACGCCCAGTTGACTTTCTCACTTGCTGAGCATGCGCAGGAGCCAATCCTTAAAAGTACTTTTCTTAGGTCAGTGCGTCCTCCAAATTAAGCGAGGCTTTCAAATCGCTGATTGCAGAATAAAATAATTTGTCTCGTTTCTCCCAGACAATAGGAACGAGTATTGGTTTACAGTAAAGTACAATTATATGTTCTCCATCTTAGCAGCATCAACAATACTAACGATGAGATTAGCTGTGGGAAGTGATCCTGCCCCCCCCCCCCCCCAAAAAAAAAAAAAAAAAAAAAAATGAAAATAAAAACAAACAAAACAACAAAAACAAGCAACCGCATTAACATTCCATCAAAGGCTGTGGTAATAATAATAATAATACAAGCAACTAGTCACATGTAGCTACAACTGAGGCGCACATGCTACCGCCATTACCATCACCGCAAGGACTGTTATTGCCATCACTAATAGCTGCCTTGTAAATGTAGTTAATAAAGACTAGTGTGTATATATATATATATATATATATATATATATATATATATATATATATATATATATATATATATATACATACATACATACATACACACTTCCTTCAGACAAAAATAAAAACCGTCTAATATTAAAAACGAATCTATGATGCCACTTCGACATTAGTTTGCCCATCATTTATGATCAGCATGAAATGAATATTTCAATCATATCTAGTACCCAGCCAAGTGTTTACAAATACAGTTAGCTATGCTTTCTAGAGTGTACAAAGTTGAAAACAAATTTGTGAAGAATTAAATATAATGGGTGATCTACCGGACAGCGGGACAAAAGGCGATGAAACCAAATCGGAATAAATATTGGTTGGAAATCGAAACAATGTTATCTTTTGTTTCAGCGTCTGGTCGCATGAAATTTCCATTTGCTAGACTACCAAACTTAGAAGTATAGTACTCCAGTTGGATGGGATACAAATTTCGCATTTATTTGGTCGATTTAATGGTTCAGTATTAGATTTAATATAAACACGTGTACTTTTTTAAAACTTATTTTGAGGGCTGACGTTGAAACTTAAGGAAGGTCTGTTGGCGAGATCATGGCCAGAGAAAGTCCGTTTCAGTCATATTTACTCCATGTTTAGATTTGGTCTGGTCTGGTTTGGTTGGAACTTTTCAAAATCTTGTTGTTCATATATTCAAGGCTGGCGTCCATAAGATGCTTCAGCCAGATGTTAGTGTGTATTTGCTTATGCATCAGTCATTTTAGCAAACTGATCAGATACTTAAAAACTTCAATTAGTATAGTTTTTATTTCTTTTTCTTTTATTTTATGTTATGTTTCTAACACTTTAGTTGATGAAATATTTGTTTTGCTTTTTTTAAGGTTATGTTGGGCTGGATCGACCAGATGTAGTGGAAAAACTCAACTCTTTGATACAACAGCTTCTGCAGCAGCACGTGGCAGCCTCGCGACCGAATGACGTCATGCACTATTCCCGTCTTTTGCTCTGCCTTCCATCATTGTACGGGATAAACAGCAAAATGTTTGAAAATTTATTTTGTAGCCACATCACGGGTAACATGGACATGGAAGTGTTACTGAAAGAGATGCTTCAGAATTTGTGACTTGTTTTTATGTTTTAATTCTGTGATGTCACTGATGAAGTCTGTCTAATGAACTATTTCCATGCAAGATGCCTTATTTATTTCATATACACATCTCTTCTCAGATCATTTTATTGTGAAACTCTTTAATTTGTTTCTTGTTTTTTTAAAAGTATTTTTGTTTATATCCAGGCATATGAAAATGTTTCAAGTCCCCACCCACTCACAAATTCACACACACTGAGATTGTAAAATTGCAAAAATACTCATTTTTTTTTGTCTTCTATTCTACTGTGATGAGGATTTGCCCCATTATCCTTGACTTTAAAAGGCCAGGACTTGAATGTTGAAGGAAACTACCTCTGATCAAGGCCAGAAGAACGTTTGGGCTGTGTGTGTTTGCTCAAAAGAATGTGAGCTTTTTGTGTATACAGAACATTTTGTAGGGTTCCAAGTCGATTCATTGGTCTTCGTTCAAAGTTTAAAGATAAAGAGCACATAATGAAGTTCATTCAAGATTATGGGCAAAAAGTTAATCCATCTGTATGAACTGCATGTTTCTCACCCCCTGCGGGGTCAGGGATGTACAAAATGCCCTATGCACCCTTCTGCATGTCGTATTGGGCAACTAATTGAGGCATCCTGTTTGCCTTGGGTTGGGGCTCTTGATGATGTTCCAGCTGAGAAGTCTTAAACTTTTCAATAGATTGCAGTTTATATTTTGTAAAATTGGACATTGTATTTTACAGACTTTACCTTTTTATGGCTTTGTTTTGTGTGCCTTTTTTTTTTTTTTTTTTTGAATACCTCGTCTTAGTCGGCATTGTATAGCCAAGATTGTGCTGATGTGCCATTAAATCCTACACATACATACATACTTGTCCTTTTGATCATTTTATTTATGGCATAAGACATTAGACGGTTTGAAACTTTAATATTTCCTTCCTGTTGATTGAAATTCTTTAGACAAGATATTGGGTTCTCAAAAGCTGCTGAAAAGAAAATCTTTTGACTGGTAAATAATTTGTTGTGTATTCTACACACGAACTCACAACTTTGTGGTGTTAAATAAGCAGACAGTCCGTATTTTCTCGTATGCATTTACTGGCATTCCAAGTACGTCCACCAGTATGATTCCTTACACAGTTTTTCTTTTTCTTTTTTTTTTTTTTTTTTTTTTTTTTTTTTTGTTGCTCTGTGCAAAAATCGAACATTAGTACTGCGGGGTCGGTGTATCATTCTGTACATACGCCTAAATGTAAATATTTATTTATTTATTTATTTTATATTTATAGCATATAATGTTAGTAAGTTGTACCTAGTGTGTGACCGAGATTAATTTTCGTTATACTAAATTATTCGCTTTTATGTTTGTGTATGAGTAGTTCACCTGTTTTATAATTTATTTCAAACAACGAATTTTCAATAAGAACGAAATACTTGACCGAGGTACCACATCTCGAGATCATAACTTGCACCAAATTTTGTAAAAAGAAATTATCAACACGAGGAAAAGTAAATTTATTTTCTAAAACTTCGTTAACTTTTCCTTTGTATTTTCAGTTGCATTCATAAATTCTTGTGGAGTGCGATTTAAATTTGGACTGGTCTCTTTGTGATCTTTATCGAGGAGTCGTTTAAGAGAAAGAATGTGCACAAATCGCCAATATATGCGCTGCCAATTCCCACAGCATTATATAAAAGTTGTCAAGTATCCTCAAGTCATCACTCTCAGAATAAAGTTTTATTTGTTCTTTAGAAGCAACTGTTTCAACTTATTAATTATATGGCGTTTGGGCAAATTAGGGTAATAATTATATACTGGAACTTGACGATTCATGTGTAATTAAAACGTTCTCAAAAGACACTTTAATTATGTAAAGAATGAGATGTCTATCATTTTGCATGCTTAATTATATTTGTCGAAAACTTTTGGAAGGCTAGGACGTTTGTGGGTGAAGCAGTTTTTACTCCAGCTTGCAAATATTTTGAAATGAACATAATTTTATGACGATCGTTTATTCAATAAGAACACTTGACAAAAGTCTTGAAAATGTATTACCAAAAAGTGGCTTTTCTGTAATCGATAATCAACGGTTTAGAGAAAATTACAGAAAACGTCTTTTTAAAAAAAAAAAAAAACAACTATTTTTACGCTATTAATACAGCGCCGAAACAATGTAGTTTTAACATATGAATTAAATGTTTCATACAAATGTCTATTTCTTGAAACGTTACCCTCATGTATGATTGTGAATGACTTTTTGAATGTTCTGTGTCAGATGCAAATATCTTGCCTAATTTTCATGATCAAGTGTCAAAAGATACATACAAAATGAGAAAAATAAATGAATTTTTTCGATAATCAAGTGTTTGATCGTTTGCATTTAATTTTATTATCCTATGATCCCGAAACTTTGTGAGACACGATGGTACGTTTTATCCAAGGGCAATTTTAAAACGATACCCATGGGCAATTTAAAAAACTTAAGTATATCGAGGAGTAACCGAATATCGGAGACGAAAGAGCCACCGTTCACTCGCAAGTGGTGTACATTCACTATTATCTCTCTCTCTCCCTCTCTCTCTCTCTCTCTCTCTCTCTCTCTCTCTCTCTCTCTCTCTCTCTCGCTGTAAAAGAGTGCTTGGTGTCTACTGGATTTAGAAAGTATATTTGGTGGAGGAAGAACTACCGACCCACAGGAAGCTAATGGCAAGCTTTCTGGCATGCCCACGTTGGTGGAGCCGAGACTCGAACCCACGCGGACAGAGGTGAAACGTGAATGATATGTCAAGCGAGCGTTTGAATTTTTTTCCCTCTTCTTTTCGTTGTTTTATTTATTTTATTTTGTTTGTTTTTTTTCTCCATTTTATTTTGTTTCTAATTTTTATCGTCATGTGGTGTGGTGCTGGTTGCTCTTATTTCATATACAACAGGCATGTGCAACCTACGGCCCGCGACCTGGTTTTATCCGCTTATTTTTACATCAGTGTGTGTGGCGTGTGGCTTTAAAAATCGCTTATCCGCCCACGCCCTGGAGGAAGTTGAACATGCCTGATATACAATTTTATCGAGAAATCAAATAGGCTGATAGTATTTCGTATACATGTTTGACTGAGAATTCATATAGGTAAAATAGACCTGATGGAATTTCAGGACAGTTTACACTATCTTATGTGCCATTTAGTTGACTTTAATAACGAAGAAACATTTACTTACATATTAATTATTGTACTTATTTATTTCTTTATAAGCTGTTAAACTATGTGCAATAAAGTAATCGAGTCTACGTGCGACCTTCAAAGGTAACGCAGGGGCCCCGGGTGACCGACTGGTCTAAGGCCCTCGCCTTTACATATCACTCGCACATCTCACGTCTGTCCGCGTGAGTTCGAGTCTCGCCTCGACCAGTGTAGGTATGTGAGAAAGCTTGCCAGTAACTTTCCGTGGGTATATGGTTCTTCCCTTAGTCTTCTCGGTTCTTCCTCCACCGAATATATGGCCGCAATGTATAGCCTAGGTTCTTCCACCACCGAATATACTGGTCACAATGTATAGCCTATCAAGTGTTGAAAAATGACGTTAAACGCAACCCGATTCGCCTGTTGCACTCTATTGTCGCTCAGAAACTGTTCTCGTATATGTGGCTCTCTTCTTGATTTAATCGCGGCAAATTCATAGTTCTGTACAGTTTTACCTGCCTTATGGTCAATCTATCTCTCTGTCTGTCTGTCTGT
The DNA here is from genome assembly GCA_029931535.1 of Margaritifera margaritifera. Lineage (NCBI taxonomy): Eukaryota > Metazoa > Mollusca > Bivalvia > Unionida > Margaritiferidae > Margaritifera > Margaritifera margaritifera. Next base: position 59,189 of record JAQPZY010000995.1, on the reverse strand, counting down.
ATATCTAACTTTCTATCTTTATGAAATTTAGTTACGACATAGCAAATAATGATTTTGTAGTAGGAATTCAAACCAAAATGAACATTTTAGGCCTGTACATTTTCTTTCTAAATCTGAGATATTCTATTAAACTAATTCAGTCTGATGTGTTAACCTTTACTAATCATTTTGCTAACTATTCAATTTTTGAAAGGAATGGCTACAAAACCAATAGAATATGTAAAAACTAAATTTCGGGCTTAAGGGATGTTATCTAATAATAAACCGATTTCTCTTATCTTGAATTTTCGATTATGTGAATTCAAAAGGAGGAGTCAAAACCTGCATTTTTCGGCCTAACAAAAATAAACTGATTCGAATTGTTTCTCTCTCTCTCTCTCTCTCTCTCTCTCTCTCTCTCTCTCTCTCTCTCTCTCTCTCTCTCTCAAAATACAGGCCACTCGGCCACCCGAGGCCCCACTTCATAATGATAACCGGTATAATGTAATCGAATAGCAGTTCTTTACAAAGCCGAGTCCCAGTCCGCTTCCGTTTTCATCATTATACAGTGGAGAGTCAAACTAGAGCCTGAGAGCAAAACAAAGTAAAATGAAAACAGCGAGCCACAAATTTCAAGGTAAAAAGAAGTAACGTAAATGTTAGTCTGAAAGAATGCTGTAAGATCAGATTTTTTGTACGCTGCGTAATGTAATTTTTAAAATAAATACAAATAAAACGTTTATCATGTATCAAGAGCAGGCCCGCCGGGAGGGGGTGGGGGTGGCAATTGCCAAGGGGCCCGGGTGATTTCTGATGGCCCGCCGTCAACTCAGTTATAAAAAATAATTTAATCTTTGCAGTAAATTATAAAAAATCTGTTCCTTGCAAGAGTCTAAGTTATATTAGATTACTACAGGTTTTGTATGGAAAACTGTACACAGGTTTTTATATACAAAAAATTAAACTAGTTTTGGGCCCATGACTGCTCTGCCCAGGGGCCCGGAATTTCTGTCAGCGAGCCTGATCGAGAGCAATGGCCAGATTTTTATGAGTGACCTAGCATGCGACTTGATGTATGAATAAATGTTTAGTATGTATATATATATATATATATATATATATATATATATATATATATATATATATATATATATATATATATATATATATATATATATATATATATATATATATATGGTTCCTTTATGTTCAAGTACAAGGTAAGAACTCGAATTTGCTGGTTGATTCGTGGCCCGTATTAACAAAATTATTTCCATTCTATAAAAAGGGCTCCTCACTTGAACGAAACAAAAAATGCCATGGTGATGAAATATGAGTCTATTTTATAAATGAGTCTCAGCTTTTTAGCTCACCTCCACCAAGTAGAGGGAAGCTAATACACAACCCGGTGTTGGCGTCGGCTTCGGCATATTCATATTTACAGCTTCACTGTATCTCAACCATTCTGTCTTCTTAGATGATAGACAACAGTTTGAAGTGGATTTCATAACACCTTTAGCAATGGGGCTAAAGGAGCTAACTTTTTACATGTACATTATTTGTACATTCTCGGTAAAAGTGGTTCTATTTAACTCCTGTTTTGCGCACCCTGTATAAAAATTGTATATATACTGTTGCACCTGGAACCATGAAACTTGGCGAGGAGATGCATTTTGACGAGTACTACACCCTTATCATAAAAATATGTCATTGTAACCCATATTTTATGCTTCATTGATTTTGGTTAAATTTTGTGCTTTAATATTAGTTCTCAAGATCTGTTCATGCTGGAATCATCAAACCAGATTAGTGTATGCATCTCTATTAGTACTGTACCCTTATACCAAAGGAGGGTCACTGTGACCTACATTTCAAATTTTTCTGTTTAACGTTACGTTTGTGCTTTTTGATCATAACCAAATGTTTTTTTTTTTTGTTTTTTTTTTTGTTTTACCCTGTATACATACTGTTACACCTGGAATAATGAAACTTAGTTATGTGATGCCAAATAGATTTTCTGCATGCTTCGTACATATTATCCTGTCTAGAATCATGAAATCTGGTGATGGGATACATCTTGATAGTACTACTTCCCTATTGCAGAGGTTGATGTATGATCCATACTTTATGCTTCACTGACTTGGGTTAAATTTTGTATTTGATGTTAATTTCTTAAGCAATGTTCATACTAGAATCATGAAAATTGATGATGATAATTATCTCTGTTAGCATCACACCCATACAACGAAAGAAGCTCATCATGACCTATATTTGACCTTTTACCGGCGATATCCTATATGTGTCTGTGTGTATGCATACATATATCTATATATCTATCTCTCTCTCTCTCTCTCTCTCTCTATATATATATATATATATATATATATATATATATATATATATATATATATAGAGAGAGAGAGAGAGAGAGAGAGAGAGAGAGAGAGAGAGAGAGAGAGAGAGAGAGAGAGAGAGGGAGAGAGAGAGAGAGAGAGACAGAGTAGTACCCGTCTATGTGAAAAGTTAGTCTATAATTTAAATTTCATATAGCTTGAAAGAGAGTAAGTCCATGTCCATGTCTTACTGGTTATAAAAGGAAATCCAAGTCTTACCGGTTATAAAAGGAAATCCAGGTATTACCGGTTATAAAAGGAAATCCAAGTCTTACCGGTTATAAAAGGAAGTAATGCATATCTTGAGGGAATTTATGTGTACAAGGCCTCTACATTTTTCAAATTATATATGCCTTTTAAACCCGTTTTTGACATATTCAGTTCCTTTTTCATCGCATTTAATGTATCACGAAAAAGACTGTCGAAAATGGACACATTTAATGTATCACGAAAAGGGCTGTCGAAGCTGGACACATTTAGTGTATCACGAATAAGGCTGTCGAAGGTGGACATATTTAATGTATCACGAAAAAGACTGATTAAGGCGGACAAATTTAATGTATCAGGAAAATGCCTATCGAAGGTGGTCACATTTAATGTATCACGAAAAAGGTTGTCGAAGGTGGACACATTCAGGGGCGTACTAAGGGTAAATGGCGTCCGGGGCGACGATGATGGCCCGAAGTGCCAGAATACGAGGCCCGAATTTTTATCAGCTGTTTTGGCGCCCCAAGAGCTCTGGCGCCTGGGGCAACCGCCTCCGTCCGACCCCCTCCCCCTCCCCTCCCCTCCCCCCCCCCCCCCGTTAGTACGCTACTGAACACATTTAATTATATGCACGTTCAAGCGTGGTAATACGGGGATATTACACTAGTATGTATATAGCATGTACATAACCTTATACGTACATACCTGTATGTATGTATGTATGTATGTATGTATGTATGTATGTATGTATGTATGTATGTATGTATGTATGTATGTATGTATGTATGTATGTATGTATGTATGTATGTATGTATGTATGTATGTATGTTACGCTCATAATATCGGAGTCCGTTTGAAAACCGGCACTGATCTATCAGATAGTTCAATTTTATATTGAATTTTGCATTACCTTTCCTATAAACCAACAGAGGTTTTCAACCCTCCTAAAAAAAAAAAAAAAAAAAAGGCACACGAGGATTCATTGATAGCATTTGTAGGTAAGTGGGTGCAAACGTTTTTATTTTCAATTTTCACATTATTGTATTAAACAAAAGTCTGGTTTTTATTACCTGAAGTTGATAACTAAATTCGTCAGACATGGCCCGCCGTTCTCTGAAGGACAAAATAACACACCTATTGACAGGTGTGAAGTGATCATCCATGTCGTTTTGTTTTCAGTTAATTAAACAACCAAAGATTCTGTCGCATTTAACATGGCAACATAATGACTCAAGCCGTGCAAATTTAAGATAGATTACAATAGTTCTAACTCGTCATTATAAGGTTAGATTTTAATCAAGTAACTTTCACAATTAATTTTTTTCGTTTCTTTAGTTTTTGTTTTGTTGATTTTAACGACACTTTTAGCACATTATTGGCTGCATCATGCCGAGGAAATGGGAGCTAAGTGCTTTTCGCAAGGACACACCGTGGTAGCCGACCAGGGCTGGCATGGGCAGGTATCAATAAAACCTGCGACCCAATAATTAATGGATTTTATGACAGTGAAACTTGCTATCGTTTGAAGGAAGCTCTCCCTTTAAAAATTTCCTTTATATCATAATACCTGGGGTTTTTTATATATTAAAAACAAATCTTTCATATATATTTCAATATAAAACAATATTGAAAATGAATATCAGAAATCCAGGTTGACAATAAAAAAGCATTAATTACAGAAAATACATGTACTTTATTAAATTAAAGAATGTAATTATGCAAATCTTGGTCCTTATTAGATCAAGATACAATATGTATGTAGTAGCGTTTTACAGCACGTCAACACAACAGTGGCTATATGGTGCCAACTAAAGGTATGATGAAGATAGAAAATAGATGTCATAAAGCAACGTTGACTAAAAAATTAATTTTGCATTAGGGAGAAAATCCGGCCTTGAAACTTGTTGTAACCGTCTTAATCATTATTAAATTCGATGCTATTCTACCAGTGTTCAAAGTTATTACCTCATCAAAATACTCGAGATGTAGGCCGAACTTGAATTATCATACAACCACGCCATTTTGGCTCTATTCAGGTTCTTTGAGACATACAGAATTAACTCACTTTCTTTTCCTGTGCTGTAGCACCAGCACATGTCGCTAGTGTGTACTATGTTCCCATCGATTAAGTTCATTCCAATTGATTTTTTTTTTTTTTTTAATGAGAAGAGAGTTTTAATTGTGCCGAAATTTCGACACGTCATCTTCGAGGTTTTGTTTAAGATAAAAAAAAATTAAAAAAACGTATCGTTTGGTCTGCATTTATACTAAGTGCGCCTCTAAACAGAGAAAAATAACAGAGATATAAAAATGATTAGTCCAGATACGATCAATGAGGCTGGTCGCCAGTCTAAGTGAAGCGCGGTCCTTAAGTTGATTGTACTAGATTTAATTCGGTTACTGATCAATATACTGCTTCAGAGAGCGAGGTCAATTACAGAGTTTATTTAGTCGAGTTCATGGCTTTTGTGTTCTAAAAAAAGAAATGGAGAAAGAAAAGGAGACGTCATTCAAAGTCAACACAGAAACCAATCTGACAGATGAATGAAATTATGCCTTCGGGTTAACCTTGTCTTTCGTCTAGAATGCATCATTACTTATGTTGGCTGGTACCTGCTTAAATTGGTAAGCCAATATCATAGGCCAATAATTAATAAAATCTCTTTCTCCCGATTGGTTAGTCAGTGATATCATTGGCACAACAGTGACGCCATTCCCATAGCGGCTAGTTTGAAAACTACCCCCGTGAACTGCAGTGATTAGTTGGTCGCATAATGGCCAAAAATTACGAAATTTTAAGTACTTTTTTTAAGATGACGGTTTGATAGTTATCTACGGTCTCACAGATAAGAAAATTAACAAAACTGATGAAATCCACATAAATGAAATGTATAACACCAGACTATTTATTTCTTAAAGACAACAGTAATGTTTCAAAAACGGTGTTTCACGATAAGTACGACACAGAACTTGTACATACAGAAGATTCTGGTTTTCATTTTTTTTAAAAATAGCTATTAGTCATAACCTAGAAGAGTTTATGGCATGGTCTTTCGTCGGTCGTCCGTCCGTCCTTTAGCACAAGTTACTACTTGGAAGACTGTCATGAAACTTTACACACACATTTATCCCATGGTCTAGTTGGTTATAAATGAAAATGGTGCTGCTCGGATATCCAATATGACCGCCACAGCGGCCATCCTGAAAATCTTGTTCTCGATACTCCTCCTGAATGGATGGTCATATCAACATGGGGTTTTCACTGAAATACTTTTTATGATGTCTAGTTGATGTCTAAAAAAAATTGTGCCGATCTGACTTTCAATATGGCCGCCACGGCAGCCATCTTGAAAATCTTGTTTTTGCAACTCCTAATGAATAGAAAGTCGTATTGACGTGGGGTTTTCACCAAAAGACTTCGTATCATGTCAAGTTGGTCGTGAATAAAAATGGCCCCTATTTGTTACCCAATATGGCCGCCAAACAGCAGCCATCTTGAAAATCCTGTTATCGGTACTCCTACTAAATGGATAGTCATATCAACATAAGATTTTCACTAAAAGAATTATTATATTAAATACTAAATACTAAATGGATAGTCATATCAACATAAGATTTTCACTAAAAGAATTCTTATATTGTCTAGTTGGTTCTAAATGAAAATGGTGCCGATGTGACGTCCAATATGGCTTCCACATCAGCCATCATGAAAATTGTCTTATTGTTATCGCTACTCCTTCAGAATGGATGGTCGTATCAAGATCTTCAGAATGGATGGTCGTATCAAGATCTTCAGAATGGATGGTCGTATCAAGATCTTCAGAATGGATGGTCGTATCAAGATCTTCAGAATGGATGGTCGTATCAAGATCTTCAGAATGGATGGTCGTATCAAGATGAAGTTTTCACTGCAAGACTTCTTATGATGTCTAGTTGGTCTTGAATGAAAATGGTGCCGATCTGACATCCAATATAGCCGCCACAGCATAGATCTCGAAAATCTTATTATCGCTATTCCTCCTGAACTGAAAGTCATATTGACATGGGGTTTTACCAAAAGATTTCTTATGATGTGTAGTTAGTCCTAAATGAAAATGGTCTCATATGGCTGCCACAGTGCCAGCTTTAAAATCTTGTTATCACTGCTTCTCCTGAGTGAATGGTCATATCAGCATAGCCTTTTCACTAAAAGAAATCTTATAATGTTTTGTTGATCCTAAATGAAAACGGTGCTGATCTGACGTCCAATATGTGGCTACCTTGAAAATCTTGTTTTTGCTACTCCTCTTAAATGGAAAGTCATTTTGACATGGGGTTGTAATCAGAGGAGTTCGTTGAGGTGTCTAGTTGGTCCTAAATGAAAATGACTAACTCTCAATATGGCCACCATGGTGGCTGTCTTCAAAATATTATCTCTTCTCCTCCCAAATGGATAACTATATCAACATGGGGTTTTCACCAATAGACTTATGATACCTAGTTGGTCCTAAAGGAAAATGGTGCCAGTTGTACATCCAATATGGCTGCCACAAAGACTGTCTTGAATATCTTGTTATCACTACTCCCCCTGAATGGCTGATAATATGACATGGGGTTTTCATTAAAAGACTTCTAATGATATCTACTTTATCCTAAATAATAATGGTTTCAATCTGACATCCAGTATGTCCACCAAAGCAGCTAATTTGAAAATCTTGTTATCGCTGAAGAATGTCAGAGATGGTTTCAACACTCAGCAGTTAAAAGGAAGAAGTGGTCTTATCTTCAAATCCTGGAAATTCTTTTCGCCCAGTAGAGCGACAGTCTCTACGAGGGATTCTTGTTTATTTATTTTTTTTTAAATTCTGTGATGGAATAAAATCAGACTATTTACTAGTTTTATTACACAATAACAACTAGATTTGTCAAGAGTGCATCGATTTTATCTGTGTGCTGGATATTTATATTTTTTGTTTTGTTAGAAAGTATGAAATCAATGCATATAATGGCCATGAGAGAAGTTTGTTTTCAAGTTTAAATTTATACCATTCAAATATACTAGCACGTTGAAATAAAAAGGTCTGTTTGCACAACATGGAAATTGTAGATATATATTAATGAAGATACAAACAATCGCGCCAAACTGTTCATTATGTAAAAGAAAGTTATAAATGAATTTTAAAAAAGGACCAATCATTATTCATTCTGAGCATTTAAACAACTGAAAAAACTTTCAAACTTGAAACTGCAGCTTTTTAAGCTTGTTAATACCTTGGTCTTTCTTTGCCCCACGTGCTATATATCAACATGGGCCGGTTCATTAGACTAAAACGGTAAAGGAACTTTGGTTTAAAATTAACAAACATCACTTTGGACTCAGTGTGTATGTGTGTGTGTGTGTTTGTGTGTGTGTGTTGGGTGGGGGATAGCATGTTTTCTTTTATTGTACCGAAAAGAGTGGTTACATGTTTATAGTATGTAAACCGTAGTCCCATAATTTCAAATTGACTGAACCATTCTTAGTTGGTTCTCACAACTAGTCCGTCTTGTTTATCGGGGTCCAGGGTGACCGAGTGGTCTAAGGCGCATGCCTTTACAGATCACTGCTACCTCACCTCTGTCCGCGTGGATTCGAGCCTTGGGCTTGGCCAATGTGGGTATGTGGGAAAGCTTGCCAGTTGCTTCTTGTGGGTCGGTGGTACTTCCCGTTGTTTTCCCGGTTTCTTCCTCCACCAGTTGTACTGGCCGCCATGTATAGCTTATCATGTGCTGAAAAATGGCCTTAAACCCACAAAACCACAAACCACAACTGTCTTGTTTATCATCTCTCTTAATTTTTTATTTGCGTTAGCGTTAGGTCGGCTTAACAGACAGTTCTGTGTCGTCATATCACTTCTGGGATACCATGAGAATGCGTACTGTGTGCTGTTTCATGCCACTGCGTGCTGAAACGATCTAACCGCTGAGAGTTCTGAGAGTGAAGTAATATTTGTCCAATTTGGAAAGACCTTGTAATATCATTTAATTCAAGTGACGTTGTCCATACTTGTTTAAAACACCCATCGTGTTACAGAGATACACGGTATCACAGCGCAGTTTTGCACTGTAAAATAATTTCGATCGGGTGCACAGACCCACGTGGTTGAAGGTCTTGGTCCGAGAGTATGATATGTATACAGACGCAGTATTTTGATTTCTATGAAAATTCCTAGAACTAAAAATCTTTTTTAGCTATACATTCCCATATTTAGCGATACGCGGTATCGATCTAAGATTGGCCAAACCACAACAGTTTTTAGTGTTTGGATTTGAGAGTGTTCTTAAGATGGCGAAAGCGATCGCACAGCAGTCGGCTACAGGCATGGATAAGACAAACAAATATAAGCTACCTTCATCAAGAAAGGGTAAAAGACCCTCACCAATGACCTCAGATAATGCTAATATAGGTCCTTTTGAGAATTGACGAGGTCGAATGCTAGTGATACAACGCATCAAGTGGTGGCGGTAGCACAAGAGAGGGTACAACGGAGCTGACAGTTTCTGATGTTATGGCGGTCATATTGGCATTCAGAGTAGTGAAGCGGAGTATCGGCCCCTGGGGCCGAGAGAGAAAGATTGAAAGACAGGGTGTGCGAATTATGGAGAGAGATGCCTGTTTGCAATGAGGAATATGACGATGAAGAGTATGTTTACGAGGGTGTTGGTTGCCATGGTTATGTGCATCTGATTGATAGTGTAGATAAGAATGAACCACCTGTAAAAAACAAACGGCCAGTACAGATGAAAAAGAGTAGTCGAACTAAATTGTGTGTGATTATTCACAAAAATTAAAGAAACAAGAGAAAGTCGATGTTGAGATTTAGCAGACACTATTAATAATGTATTTCACGAATGAATACATGAAGACAGATACAATTAAATAATCACAGATATACTTAGTCCCACTAATTGATCATCTTTAGTTCGAATAAAGATTAATAATCTTGTTTGTGCACAACTAAAGCCGAGAACCCAAATAGATGACAGGAAAATGCAATACATCAGCAAACAATTGTCACAGCAGCGACCAATGTAGCAAAGACACTGGATGATTTGGCAACCAATTTAGCAAAAACACTGGATGATTTGGCAATCAATGTAGCAAAGACACTGGATGATTTGGCAACCAATGTAGCAAAGACACTGCATGATTTGTCAACCAATGTAGCAAAGAAAATGGATGATTTGGCAAAACTTGAGAATGCCAGTATTGACATTAAGAAATTGGTGGATGTTGTTGCATTGCTAGGACATGCCGATACACAAATAATTCTGAAACATGAAGAGTCTTACAAGCCACGTATCGGGACAAAACTATGTACACCTCACGTCAGCTGGTCTGTAATACACAAACTTTCTTAATGGTGATAATGTCTCAAAAAGAGTGTAATAGATCCAAGATATAAATAGAATAGGAAACAAAATTGGCTCAAGTAGACTAGTAGAGTGTTTGGCAGTACAAGAGACATGAGATACCGATGCAGAAGATAACCATATTCCCGAGACAGAAGAGGTCAAATGAGAAGATTCGCAGGACAACTTTCAGAAAGCAGTGCTAAAATTGCGAATGTTTCATAGACAAGTAAATATAGTACAAATCATTTCATTTGACATTTTCTCTGTATGTGAATTTCTACATGCTAATACATACATGTTAGTGAATAAATGTGTGATTTATGGTTCTGGGCTTGTGCACCAGCTTTAAAGCCCCATGGGATCCCGGAAGTGGTATGACGATACAGAATTCCCCCACTTAAACGAGACTTACCTTGGTTAAGGCGAAGTGTGACTGGGATTCTGTGGAGTCATATAACACTAAAGGAATCCCTTGTCCGCCCACATGGGTAGTGTTTCATACCCTTTCTAGGTCAATGCTGTTTAGGCCAATTATTGTACAACCCCAGCTTTGAAGACTGTACGCATCTCATGTGATCCCTTCAGTGTTATAGTATTCAACAGAATCCCACTCAGAATTTGCCTTAAGTAAGGTAAGATTCATGTAAGCAGGATGACTGGTAGAGATGTCGGTCTGAACTATCTTACTCCATTGTTTGTCATTTTTCAGCACTTCAAAACAGAATAGGAAATTGCGATTTATGGAGATTATAAATAGTTCCCGTTTTCCTTTTTAGGACTGATTATATTTACACTTCTACGGGCGTTAGATAATACATTTAAAGAGATTACATTTGTCAAGCGTTTCATAAGTTAATGCAAGTGTTTCACACATGATAATTAATCATTTAAATGTGATATTTACTAATTCATATGTGCTTTTTCTGATATGTAATTGGTATAATGGTCATTTATGCATGATGCATCATTTCATATGCAACAGGTTTTGTTTGTTTTTGTGGGTTTAACGCCATTTTTCAGCACATGATACATGGCGGCCAATGAGACTCGAACCCACGCGAACAGAGGTGAGATATCAGTGATCTGTGAAGGCAAGTGCCTTAGACTACTCGGCCACCCTGGGCCTCTTCCTATGAAACGATACTGTATTTAAAGCTGTAATGCCTTCATATCTTGTTTCTATATTTCCTGCTGAAATGTACACAATCTCTTTGAATTTCATAAATAGGGCCTTGTACACATTTTCAGTGATAACCATGCACGCTTTATTGATACTGAGGCAAATTAGTTCAACTAAGTCAGCCCCCCTCCCCCCCCCCCCCCCCGCTCATTAGTGAAACTGTTGTCTGTTATCACATGAACTAGCTAGTACAGATGTCAGATGTATGTGCATCCAAACCAAATCTATCGTGAAAACAAAACATACTTTAAAACGGTCATGCTGGGGTTAATAATGTCTTTGACATAAACAGCCCATTTTTGTTGCCAATGTATATTTGTTTTCCACCATTCTGTTCGACTATTTGCATATTCAGAAATTCCAGAATAGACTGAAGCAACTCAGTAACCTTAAAATTCCGAAAGAAACAAATTTATCTGTTAACCAATGTTACTGAAAATTTCTCCCCCCCCCAAAAAAAAAAAAAAAGATAAATAAATAAACAAATCACGCGAGTCAAATAAAATGTGTAGATTTGAGCCAATTCTAAAAATAAAATGTGTAGATTTGAGCCAATTCTAAAAATAGAATGTGTACATTTGAGCCAGTTCTAAACTTATGAAAAAGACAGCTTTGACTCATAAGTCTCCAATTGTAAAATAATAATAAAAAAAAAAAAACTGCTTTTTTGATGCGATGTTTTATTTATATGCAATAGTTTCCATTCATTTACAACTCAATTCATTTAATTTAAATACTTTCCATTTATTTTGAATAAGTTTTTATTTAATTTAGTATGCATTGTTATTCATTTAATATACCGCATCATTTATCGGCAATATTATTTATTCATTTTCAACAGAGGTCGTTCAGTTGCAGGATGTGTATGCTTTTTGGAATAAAGGTTCATTCAGTTGGTATAAGCTATCAAATAATTCAGTCGGTACGCCAGTTAGTTAAATAAAATTGTCAGATAGACAGACGTGGGCGAGAAACGCTGGGATACAGATAGAAAAAAGTGAACTCATTTTTGCCCAACGGTTTGCTATAGGATGCGACCTAAATAAGGCAGAAATGCCAAACAAGTATACAGGTTCTATCGATCGACGATTCCCAGGTTGGGCATTGATATGGCAGGAATCGGTTCTATCCTGGTGCAGGTTTTTATGTAATATAATAATTCTATATTGACTTGATTATAACGCGAGTTGAACTTCTAACAATGTGGTCACATATCTGTCGTCGAATGACGAACTAACAGATCAGGGTTTACCCTTTTCGTTCCATATATCAAATAAACGGTGTAGACTTGGATATACCGTCGCATTAAAGGACAGCAGATATGACTCTGTGTTGTGGGCAGCTGGATTTGACAATGCACCGGATAATACCTTAATTGGCTTCATATGCTTTGTACAGAAGCCGGTCAGTGGCAGAATTTGCCAGTCCATATCGATTGTACAGCAGTCTTCAGTTGTTCCAAATTAGTTATTATATACATGTACGTTCCTGCATGAATTACTTATTTCAAAACTCAATATGAATTATAGGATATTGACTGAAAAATGAGAAATTCCGGGGGCGAGATCATGTGGCTTATTATTCGCGAGCCTGCAAAAGCACTGCAAGCCACTCGAACGAGGTATCAATATATCTAAATATTGAGTCAATAATCTTTTTTTTTAAATGAAAAACTTAACGACAAGCATATGCCATTTTTAATTTTATTTTTATAAGAAACCAGTCAGTGATAAAAGTTAATTTTTTATGTCTTCCTTGAGAGATAAAAACATAATAAAAACTCATAAATATAACCTTAGAATGTGCGTTATAATTTATGCGTCGCTTTTTTACACTGCCACTAAGCAAATGACGTCACACTTTTGTATACAGTACTATCTTCCCCACGGACAAGGAGAAACGCAAGAACGATAATTACTATTAAAGGACAGAACAGACCAGAAACTTTATACCGACTTAACCTATACAGTTGTTAATCCATCAGTGTAAAGAAAAATATGAAAACAAATACAAATACATTTAAATATGAAAAATATACAAATATATGACACGTGATGAGTGATATATCTAAATGCAAAACAATATAATTGTACATAGAATATATATATATATATATATATATATATATATATATATATATATATATATATGTGTGTGTGTGTGTGTGTGTGTGTAGAGAGAGAGAGAGAGAGAGAGAGAGAGAGAGAGAGAGAGAGAGAGAGAGAGAGAGAGAGAGAGAGAGAGAGAGAGAGAGAGAGAGAAATATACATCCAACAGAGCTGAAAGTGCTATCCCTGGATCCCACAGGAGGATGCGTGATAATATGAAGTGGATTTTTAAATATGGAGAAAGAGCATTATCATACAGGTTAGAGAATGTTGTAAATCATACTCTACTGAGATTCGAACCTGGGTCAGCGTGTTACGGCACCCATCGCCTTGCCTACACGCACCAACCCCTATATATAGCAGTGTCCGCTCTGTTTGGTGTATATTTGTAACTCGTTATAATAACCTCAATATACCTTGATTTCCTTTGTTGGAATCCAGAGTGACTGTGCGTAGATCAGAATTAATTACTGGCTCGATATCCGAGTGTGTCTGCTTATATCAGTGACTTTGTTCCATCCTTTTTGGGGATATGTGCGCATAGTCGAAGGGGTATTGGGACTGACGCTTTCAGGCAAGGTGAAGGGTGCCGTGTGTGTGTGTGTGTGTGTGTGTATATATATATATATATATATATATATATATATATATATATATATTTATATATATATATATATGTGAGAGAGAGAGAGAGTGAGAGAGAGAGAGAGAAAGAGAGAGAGAGAGAGTGAGTGAAAGAGAGAGAGAGAGAGAGAGAGAGAGAGAGAGAGAGAGAGAGAGAGAGAGAGAGAGAGAGATTATATTCCATATATGAAATATTATGTGAAGTTGTACCTTAGTATATATTAAGTATATGTATGTATAGAGTTTGACAGCACGTAAGCAGACTCGTGCCTAGATACTAAGATAGATGGTAAAAATGGTAAAGGAGAAAACCTTGCCAAAATCCTCGGGAAGACAACTCCCCCAATCATAAGCAAATATGCAGAATGAGACAAAAATTTAAAAGTAATGATGTTGCAAAAAAACAAAAGCAAAAAAAAAAAAAAAAAAAAAAAAACAACAACAAAAAATCTCTCTGAGAAGGCAAAAAAAACCCCAAAGATAAAATCAAAATCATTGGCATTAGCCTTGCAATACATGGTAAACTATTTTCTATATAAACCACACTCTCTCTAAAAGTCTGATGCCTCCGTTGGAACATCACTGTATGTATTAAGTACATCCTATTCCAGAACCTATAGAATCACACGTTGCTAAAAGGGCTGTTGACCTAAAAAGGAAGCAGTTCAATCTCATTTAAGATATTTGCGTAACACAAGACCCGGCGCTATCTGCAATATCGATATTGCTTTTAGCTAGAATCCAATGAAATTCGGTCAGTATAGATTTGCTAGCATTTTCTAACATTAAGCATCGATTTTTGTTTCTCACTTCAAACATATTCGTACCATTTAACTTGTTTTAAGACCAAAAAAATAGTCCTTTGGCTCTTTACGCGTCTCTCTGTTCTTTTTCCTGCCGCTCGTCTCTTTGCGTTTTGGTTAAGATACATTATGCATTTTTCTATCTATGTTATACTCTGTCAGTCAGTCTGTCTGCCTCTGCCTGTCCTTGTACATTTATATGTTAATGTAATTACGTTTACATGTATGAATGAGAGATTAAAAATGGTGTATCAATACTTTAAATCTAGAAAGGGATTGGACCGGATATGACGCAATTCAGTTTTGGTGCAGGAACTCTTCCACCACTCCTGTTCGTCACTAGATGGCGTTAGTGTACATGAACATAATAGACTGGTTCTTTGTTTCTTAACGCTTTACATATAATCAAAACTGCTACAATTTTAAAGAAGAACACATCTCCATCTTACTTAGTTTTGTCTGCATGTTTCACACGTTCACCAAATCCGGTCATTTTGCAGAATTTTTTAAAACTTGTTCAAACAGTGGTACTGGGTAGCTCGCCAGTACTTATCCTTGTAATAAATAACACCACTAAATCAGCTTAGCTTCCTAGAAAATAATCGTTTTGTTTTTGGTCCGATTTCTTTCGGGAGACCAGGTCTGTGTTTTTCTGGTGCTTTGAACAGGAACATGCTTCACTTCGATCATTGTTTTGCTGTTTTCATCGCCTAACATTATTGTTCCTATCTAAATGTAACAGAAGGTTATACTAGGTTCGACATAATTGATATGTCGGACATAGGGGACAGCTATAACGTCATTGTTCCTACCTATAGCTATACTCGGTTCGACATAATTGACATGTCTGACGTAATGGACAGTGGACCGCTATATTTAGCCGTGGTTTTTATACTGAAGAAAGACGTATCTTTATTCCTACTCCACCGTTTTCGCACATAAGCAAGAAAAACTTTCTGGCTCACTAATTTTCTGTCGGAACTAAAGAAACATGGAAGGGACATCAGTAACAAACAGTATTATGGGCCACGAGATAGTATCTCATGGCCAGGACATATTATCTCGCGGCCGCGATATCATATATATATATATATATATATATATATATATATATATATATATATATATATATATATAAAATTTTTATCGTGGCCACGACAATACTTTTCTATTTTTACCGATGTCCCTTCCGTGCTTCCATACAATACTTTGATCAGAGTTCCAAAACATAATCTTTCTGATAAAGGTAGAACATGTAACTGTACCTTTTAGAAAGCAGTTTCAAAGCCAAAAAAGAAAAAAAAAAAAAGTAAAGAAGAAAAAAACGTGTTTATAGAATACAGTCACGTGGCTTTTGGGTAGTAGGATAACAAAGTTGACAGGTTTGATTCCGTGGCCTTGGAATGGCTTCTTTTATGAAAAATGATGGTGATTTTTTTAATGAAGATAATACCAAATCATCGTCGCAGACCATGGGCGATAATCTGCTACGTTCCTTTATCACCCGTGGCCGCCTGTGCGGAAATTTCCTCGTTTCTTATGAATATGCATAAAACTGCTTAACCAGTCAATGCGAGCGCGAGTAAATATTTCTCGCTATTGATGACCCAACATGATCTAATCAAAGTTTCTCTTCTAAGCACAGTCACTAATCAATCTATAAAACAGGCACTTTCATTGATGTGTAGGAGATTTTAACATTGTGTTGATGATGACCTATTTATGTTTATGCATACTCATTATAAACTAGGAAATCTCAACACAGGCAGCCAAGGGTGATAAAAGAGCGTAGCGGATTATCGCCATTGGCTTGCGACGATGATACAAATTAGTATTTGGTGAATACTGGATACGTTTTGTCTAAGTGATTTTTTTAACAAAAGTTTTACATTGCTTTAACTGAGTGTTATGGATAACGAAAATAGTTGTCCCTCAAATTAAAGCGGAATAAAAGAAATATCATAAATTGGCAAAGTTTTGTCTGATGACACCTAGATAGGTTATTTCAAGTATGACTATCCGGGACGATGTCGAAATCATACTATTGTTTTTATTCGTCAATAAGTTCCTCTATTTTATATAATCCTGTCACATTACGTTGCGTAGTATTATGTTGAGTTTTTGTCTAGTCAAACTAGTTGACCTGCCTGTTTGTCTTTGTCATATATGTATGTATGTATGTATGTATGTATGTATGTATGTATGTATGTATGTATGTATGTATGTATGTATGTATGTATGTATGTATGTATGTATGTATGTATGTATGTATGTATGTATGTATGTATGTATGTATGTATGTATATATGTATGTATAACACATCAGATTCCCTGCTTCACCAATAGCAACCGCACTGTTTAGTGTCTGCCTCTATCTCTACCTGTTACTCTTTTTGTTTCAATAAATAAAGAAATTTATGTTTGCAAAAATGAATGAATGAATGAATGAATGAATGAATGAATGAATGAATGAATGAATGAATGAATGAATGGAAAACTGAAAAAAGTAGCACAAGAATGAACAATTTAATGAACGGATTCATGAATATAGGAATCAATGAATGAATTAAAGTGAAGCAAAATAATCCCTTAATCATGTAAATGTCATTGACGTATCAAGACGCAGTTAAACCTAAGTTTACACATACAGACAGACATATACACAAACGCACACACTTTTCTGTCAATATAGTTTTTCTACCACTATTGTATTGTCATGGTTTAGTATTTGTTGGAAGAGTATAAGGAGCCTTCCGGTAGTTGTACATGCGGTATTACCACTGCAGTACATTTATCAACCACAATCAAGTCCTATTTAATATTTTTAGAGTCTTCCATTCGTACACAACTGACAGGTTAATATGCTAGTTCATAACCATATATTTTGCTGAGCATATATAGATATATATATATATATATATATATATATATATATATATATATATATATATATATATATATCTGGCCTTCAAGTATATCAATCTGTTCGAATCTCTGTTACTTGTTACTTGTCCGTCAGTCTGTTTTCGTCTGCTTGCCTGGTTGTCAGCAGGCCATCTTTCCTTTCGTCCGTCCGTACATCTGTCTGTCTGTATATCAGTTTGGCTGCAGGTCTGCATGTTTGCATGAATGGAAATTTAGTCCATTGATGGTTCTATACGTAATAGTGTATTGACCTAATCGACCGCAGTTCAATCCCAGTGCAGTTCTTTTACATGCCTACTGCAATTACCAGCTATTGCAATTACCAGCCAAATCAATCCAGTCGTTCCTACCATAATTTAATGATTATGAAATAGTTATATATCGGTTAAAAAACATCGCTCCTTTCAGGCTTTTGCGTGTGAGCAAGGCCTATGGTATATGATTATCTGTCTCCTGTGCGTTCAATAGTTAGCTTCTTCCTCTTTTTCAGACTACTGCCTATATGCATGTATTGATGGATGAATGCATGGATGTGTGGACGGATGTATGGCTGAATGATGCATGTATGCCTGTTTAACTGTCCGTTTATCTATGGTAGATTTGCTTTTGTATCTGTTTACTGTCCTTCGTCCTTTGTTTGATCGTGTGTATGTATTTATTCCAATGCATGTTTATTGATTTCTTTTATTTTTTCTTCTGTAGTTTGTTTGTCTGCCTGAATTTCAGCAATATGTATAAATGTACTCACGGAGGAACTTACGTATCTACATATGTTTGAAAAAGAGAATGATTGTTTAATTATTTTTTCTTAAACATGAGAAAATACACAATATACACATGAAAAAGAGAATTCACTGCTTTTGTTGATTTTCTCTGTGCTAAAAGGTAACCATCTGTTGTTATTGCTCGCGAGCTCGCGTGCATTCTCTGGTGTACTCGGTGACATCTGTCATTAGTTCACCATCTTCGCTGGAATTCTCTACTTTCCTTCCCACAGTGAAATTGCAACATGTGTACATTTATTAGATAATGCAATAAATCAAGAGGGTGTATGTTCCGCAGCATTATGCAGCAAATGATTCCACCTTCATCGTTAGACCTCAAGCGTACATTAGCAAATTCGGTGTTACTTTTTCCATGGCATATCGTATATACCGATGTTCCATATATATATATATATATATATATATATATATATATATATATATATATATATATATATATATATATATATATAGGGAACATTCCAATATCAATGAATTCGCTGAAATATTCCAGTATCAATGAATTCACTCTTTTTTTAAGGGTAATGTTGTGTTCACTCACATATTTAATTCCGCTTTCACGTCATCCAATTCTCACTTTCAAATCAGCCACATGCATGTAAACAATCTTTGACAAGCCGACTTGTGAGAATGATTTGAGAAGACTTATTTATATGCATATAATGATTTGCCATACAGTAAGTATTATTGGTCTCATGTAGTAAAGCATAGATGATAAACACTGCTGGTAGGAGCTACATTTCGAGGTGGCCAATCATTAGAGACGAGTGCGTTTTATTTCCTAACAGACCTCTCAAAGAAATCTCAATAGTTATATTATTGAAACATATCACCTAGTCACCCATTCGCAACTTCGAGGTAAATTCTACGGATCATACCTCAAATGTATGTCGATAGCTCCCATTCGGACCTCTTTGGCTATTTACGAAACAAGGACTGGCCGAGAAGTTACGAATGATCGAACTATTTTATATTTTTTATTTGTAACCTCTCGGTCAATCCTACAGTCAGTCCAACCGCAGAAATAGCCAAGGTAGTCCGAATAGATTGAGTTTCTTTTTGCATAGAAATTTTCCCGGCGAACAAAATGTATGATTTTTCTGTAAATTACTGCGCCAACATACATCCGAGGCATATTTTTGTGTCATGGAAATAGCCGAGGTAGATCCGAATACTAGTCACTTTGAAAGCGACGACATGCATCAAAACAATCTTTGAAAAAACGATTGTTCAGAGTCAGCTATCTCGGCCCATTCGAGCTCACTAACTGCCTATGGCTCGGGTAGGACTTGAAAGTCGGCGAATAACGTATACGTACAAATATTAGGATTAAAATATAACTGAAAATAAAAAATAAAAATATTTATTTCCTATATGTCAAAAATTGCTTCAAATAGTAAATATTCACATTCTCATGTCTGTTCGAGAAAATGTGAGACTGACATTGACACTGATTACAAGATGGAAATGACATAATTTGACAATATAATGTGTGAAATCAAGGATTGGTAAATGAAAGAAACTGCAGACAGATATGTAGTTGAAGAATGCTGTACATACAAACGCGAAATTAAAGTGTTGATATGTGTATTGTGACGAGATCACAGAGTAAAAAACGTGCAGAACATAAAGCATTACGAACTTAACACGATCGCTCCCCCCCCTCTCTCTCTCTCTCTCTCTCTCTCTCTCTCTCTCTCTCTCTCTCTCTCTCTCTCTCTCTCTCTCACAGATACACACTCAATTTTTAGAACTTTCCCGCGGGCAAGTACCTTGAAAACATGAGCTTGCTCGAGCCTAATGTATGTATGTATGTATGTATGTATGTATGTATGTATGTATGTATGTATGTATGTATGTATGTATGTATGTATGTATGTATGTATGTATGACTGATTGACTTTCTTTATTTCCTCTTCCAAAGAGATTACATTCCGTTATTTTCATTTTTACACAATAATAATAGGAACATACATTGATATTATTGGATATGCAACACACTAAACAAGTAATATATTTACAAACATTCAATGATTGTCAATAGTCCTTTCCATTATCTTCTGCCTCAATGCTTTTAATAACATAGCCATCAGGGACAGCAAAGGAAATCTCCCATAAATATGAGATATATAATCTTAACCGTGCTTTTTTAAGAGCATTATACATTTTAGACATGTGTATAAGATACAATATATAGGCAATATTTGTAATATACCGCATAATTGACTTGAAATAAAATTATTACAAGCTTGAAGAGTATATGAAACATAGAGCTATTATTATACATGTAATAGGTGTAAATAAAACAGGTTAAACATTTATTTTCTTTGTTATCATCCTTTTTATATGTATCTAATTCAACTGTTTGTTCATACTATAGGAACAGCCAATACAGTGATTGACATTAACCATGTGAGTTATTGGCCTTTTTTTAAACATGTAGTTGTAAATCTGAGATTACTCACCCGTTATATCAGTGACCATTTTCTTTGAATAGATGACCACTATGGTATGAATAGATGACCACTATGGTCTAAATAGATGACCACTATGGTCTGAATAGATGACCACTCTGGTATGAATAGATGACCACTATGGTCTGAATAGATGACCACTGTTTTATGAATAGCACCACTATGGTATGAATAGATGACCACTATGGTATGAATACATATGTGCATGTGCTCTCATGAATATGTATAGGGATTGTTTCAAAATATCCGTGCTTTGGACTTTACCATTTTTTTAGTGAAGTTTTAAAAACTGAGTTAACCTTTCGAAAGCTGAAATTAATTTTGAAATTCCACCGACTTTGTAACCTCGACTGTAATTCTGTCCAACTTTATACTTGTTTCTTTTCAGACCTTTTCTTTTTTTTTTTTCTTTTTTTTTTTTTTACTACTAAACATTGCGGGTACCATGAAGATGCATATTTTCAATCACTATCTATCTATCTATCTATCTATCTATCTATCTATCTATCTATCTATCTGTCTGTCTGTCTGTCTATCTATCTATCTATCTATCTATCTATCTATCTATCTATCTATCTATCTATCTATCTATCTATCTATCTATCTATCTATCTATCTGTCTGTCTGTCTATCTATCCGTCCATCCACTCACCCACCCCTTCCATCCATCCATTCATCCATCGATCCATCCATCGATATATCTATCCATCCAATAAATTTAGACATAGTAAAAATCTTGAAGACAGGTAGAAATTTTAAAATTAAAAGAGATATTTCATGTGATACGCAAGACTGATCTATGTTGTGTATTCTTTAAATTGTAAAAAGCAGTATCTAGGGGAAACCGAAAGAAATTTACGCGTTAGGATGGAGGGGCATTTTTGGACATACGATCGCAAAGACAAATAAAACATTTAATTACAGACTGTAGTAACGATCATGGTAGAGTGATTGGCATTGAGCACAACATCTAATGGTCAAAATAGGGTAGAAGAAAAAGAAAAAAATATGGATTAAACGTTTAGGAGCCGAAATTAATTTTAAAATTACACCGACGGTGTTATCTCGATCGTGGTCTTATACATATTTTTTAGGTGTTTTTTCAAACGTATGTTTTATTTTGTGTTCAAAAAAACAACAAAAAACTAAAGATTGTGTGGGATTCAGTCGCATCTATCTATCTATCTATACCCGCCCAGGCCAGGCCAGGTCGGCCCAGGCCAGGCCAGGCCAGGCCAGGCCAGGCCAGGTCGGCTGCCTTACCATGACCTTGGGAAAGGCACTTAGCTCTCATGTCTTCGGCATGATATAGCCAATAATGTGCTAAAAGTGCCATTACCACCTCACTACTCCTAAAAAAGAATCTATCTATCTATCCCTCTGTCTGTCTATTTACCTATCTATCATGGAACAGATTTCCATGTAAAATGGTATCCAAATTTGGAAATATTTATGTTGGACAGGATTTCTACTCTTTCGAGATAAGTACCAATTTGAAAAAAAGAGAAATATATAATCGAATACACCACATTTTCATATTTGTACATCCTACCATAACAACTTACAGATATTAAATATGTTGAGAAGATGCGGTGGCCCAATGGTTAACGTGTCGAACTTGCCACCAGAATGGTAGGGGTTCAAATCCCGCCCAGATCAGACTGGGTACGCCGCCTGGGTGTGTCTCTTGGCAAAGCACAGTACTCCAATTGCCTCGACACGATATAAATTTGCATGTGTTGATATGTCATTAAACAAACACACATACTCACACACTCTACCCCCCCCCAATCCAGTTATATGTTAAGTCTAACGGAATAGTTAATTGTGCAATTTTGCTTCTATTCCTTGCGTTATATATATATATATATATATATATATATATATATATATATATATATATATATATATATATATGTGTGTGTGTGTGTGTGTGTGTGTGGACTCGACGTAAAATATATATACATGCTTTAGGTTAGGATCTCATTTTTGATAATAATGTTGATAAGTCTGTCATTGCTACTGTTTTGATCATATATAATTTTCTTTTATTGTTAAACATTTCTGAGTGAAAGACCTTTTCTTCGTAAATTTTTAAGCATCTGCTTTCATTTTCTTAATGTACGAGTGTTATAGTAACATATCCAGTGTACACTTTATAACATAGGAAAAAGCATAATGCAATGGTAATGAGATTCCCATAGACAGGAGAGTGTTTTGAAAATGTATATTCACACCTAAAATGTAAAGAATCTATAATGTTACTCTTACGTCATCACTGACATTAAAACTATCTGGATTGGCTTGCTTCTTCTTTACTGCTTTTTGTTTTCAAGGACTTAATTATTTCGTAATCAATCATGTTGACATTGATTCTCAGGATTTGCCAAGGTTAATTTTGAGAAAATCTAACATTAATTTTTTGGAGAACTTAAAGTAGAATGCAGGATAAGACCCGGGTAACCTGAATATTACCATCAATGGCTTCCAACTCGTATATTAAAATCCTGGATATTGTTGTTAAATCTCCCCATTCATGGCCAAATTAAAAATAGAATACTGGCAATTGTTTTTGTTAGTTTGACCCATTCATGGTTTTTTTTTTTTTATGAAGTCGCAATTCTAAATTTTTATATGGCAAAGTCTGTTTGGGTTTTGCAGCGATTAATTCTTAGTTAGGCAAAATTAGGATTCAAATTACCGTCAAATCTTCTGCTAAGTTTTCACTATTTTTTGTTTGTTCTATTGTTTACTTACTAATTGGTATATCGTTTACTTAATAATGTACTTCATTCATTTGGATGAGGTTAATATCTCTATTTTCGTCACTATCCAAGTATAACCAATTGACCTGTCACATGATCACAATTTTCCACTTTGTACACAAGTCCTTAAATGTCGCCTGAACTATTTACCTGTGATTTTTTTTTCCCCAGGGGTTACAATTGTGTTATTATCGAATAACGCAGGAGACCTGATGCTTGTTCAAGCAGGTTACTTACCATCTGCGGCGGATTTTACCAGATTTGTCTCACCTAGTCGTGATCAAGTCAATCGGAAAGGAATTGTAATATAATAAGACGATCACGCGTTATGAAAAGAAGAATTTTATAAAGATAGATTTGTGTCAAAACCTACACTGTATCGAAATAATAATAATAATAATAATAATAATAATAATAATAATCATCATCATCATCATCAACTGATACATGTCATATACACAGACTCGAGAGCGTGAACAAGGAAAAGAAACAAATGAAAATCTACATGGCCAAAGAACTAAGAAAGCTCTGGACCAATCAGAGATCAACGAGCACTAAGAGTAATATGCAGAAACCTAGGGCACAGTCTAAAGAAGCTAGGTACATACAGAAAGCTAGGGAACAGTCTAAAGAAGATAGAAATATACAGAAAGCTAGGGCACAGTCTAAAGAAGCTAGGAATATACAGAAAGCTAGGGCACAGTTTAAAGAAGCTAGGAATATACAGAAAGATATGTATGGCACAGTAGAACTAGGTTTTACAAAGTTTCACTTCTCGAATCGGCAAACACATTGCGAAAAGTCCTTGAGATCTAAGCTCACGGGAAGTTATCCTATCTCAGAAAAAAAAAACAACCAACAAATAGACGGAAATACCATCATGAGGCTGTGGAAGTGAAGACTACTACTATTACTATTACTTCTACTACTATTTCTGGTTATTGCTGATAGTGTTAATGTAGCTACCGAATAGTTCCATCGACAACAAAGGCTACCATACATTTCTAATCCATTTTTTCTAAGGAATACAAAACATAACTTGTATAGATTTCTATTTTATTTATTGCACGACCATACAATACTACTCAAAACTTACTTTGTAGTTTACAGTTTTTAAAATGGACTTTTCTAAAGGACATGTTCCGTTTCTAAAGGACATGTTCAGTTTCAGGAATTTTTTTTCTATTAAAATAACTTGGTTTTACACATATGTTAAACTTTGTATCTATAGTTTCTAATTTCTTTCCAGATCATTTTATTATTCTAAAAATGAAAAAATGTTTGATGTTTGATGCAATAAACATATTTTCAGTATTAGTTGTTTACTGACAAATAAAATCATTGTTTATCACGCATTTGATTGGCTAATAGAGAATATTGAATACAGGTATATTTCAACCACCCACTCAGTGTCTTCTCTATATGATGTAAGAATCTATACCTAATACTTTATGTATTGTCAAATATTTATGAATGCGCAAAAGGTTACCGTATATACTTGAAAAAATTCAGAACCAACTGCAAACAACATAGACCCCGATTTGCCGTCGCATAATGCGCTGGTAGATCAGGGTCAGTGGAGTAGCAACCGTCCAAGCAACCCCCACAATTGCCGGGGGGGGGGGGACAAGATTCCCATCCAAAAACCTTTTTTATGGGGGGGGGGGGTGTGGCAGAATTAAGTTTTGCTGGGGGGGGGGGGGGACGAGCAAAATTTCTTGTTACACCACTGATCAGGGTCTATGTTATTTGTTCTACTGAATAATCCTAACAAATAACATCGACACCGACCTGCCGGTGCATTATGCGACGGCATATTTGGGTCTATGTTGTTTACAGTTCTGTAGGACCTGTACGCGAGTACATACGGTGTACCAATATATATACCCCGCCCATAATATAACCATAGTTCAATATATATTGAATGACATTTCAGTATTTCTCTCAGTGGAGTGGTTCACCGCGTGACTCTCCCAATTGGATACCTATGATCTAACTCTATCTATCTATCTATCTATCTATCTATCTATCTATCTATCTATCTATCTATCTATCTATCTATCTATCTAACTGTCTGTCTATCTATCTATCTGATTGATCTATCTGTCTGTCTGTCCGTCTGTCTATCTATATGTCTGTATGTCTGTCTCTCTATCTATCTACACTCTATCTATCTATCTATCAATCAATCGATCAATCGATTTATCTGTCTGTCTGTCTATCCATCTATCTATTTGTATGTCTGTCTGTCTATCTATCTATCTATCTATCTATCTATCTGTCTGTCTGTCTATCTATCTATTTATCTATCTATCTATCTCTATCTACCTATCTATCTATCTATCTATCTATCTATCTATCTATCTATCTATCTATCTATCTATCTATCTATTATTATTATTATTATTATATCGAAATCATTATTCACCTCAACATACACACGTTTTTATGATTGATGTTATATACTCATATTTACAAATAGAGAACTATATTGACTATATTCATTTTTTTCTGAGTAACGATTGATTATATAACACAACTTGGTAAACAAAACATTGCCTCAACACTAATGGATCATCACTGATATTTTCTTCTTGTCATGATTTATGTGTAAGCTGATTTCATCGTCTAGCAAAACATCATCTTGACCCTTGACCCAGACTGGATGGGTCAGGAATTATTCAATACCATTTTGTGTATGTCTGACATATGACCGGAGGTATTGGTTGCATGACGTATTTACATTCTACATGACAGGCGTCGCTATGCAGAGTTATGTTACGGCGCAGGATATCACCCCAGGTAATGTCCAAGATGGATATCTAGTCTTAATCAACTTTAGTTTGATATTAACATTAATAGAATTGCCGTTAAAATGAAAATTTAATTAAAATGGAAGATTAATTAAAATGAAAATTTAATTAAAATGGAAGATTAATTGATTTGAATTTGAAGACTATAACCCCATTATTTCTCTTTACTAAAATCTAATTCTTTGCACTTGCATAGACTATAAATTGCTTTAGTTGTACACATTTACAGTTACCTGAAAACCATGTACAAGTTATTCCAAAATTACCTCAAAGCCACGTGTAGGTTATTCCAAAGTTACCTGAAAACCACGTGTAGGTTATTCCAAAGTTACCCGAAAGTCGTGAGTAGATTATTCCAAAGTTACCATAAAGTCATATATAGGTTATTCCTAAGTTACCTGAAATCCACGTGTAGGTTAGTCCAAAGTTACCTTAAAGTTATGTATAGGTTATTCCAAAGTTACCTTAAAGTTATGTACAGGTTATTCCAACGTTACCTTAAAGTCATGTATAGGTTATTCCAAAGTTACCTAAAAGCCACGTGTAGGTTATTCCAAAGTTACCCTAAAGTCGTGAGTAGGTTATTCCAAAGTTTCATGAAAGTTATGTATAGGTTATTCCAAAGTTATTTCAAAGTTACCTGAAAGACATGTATAGTTTATTCCAAGTTACATGAAAGACATATATAGGTTATTTCAAAGTTACCTGAAAGACATGTATAAGTTATTTCGAAGTTACCTGAAAGACATGTATAGGTTATTCCGAAGAAGAACATTTTGACTCAGTCTCAGTTTCATATTCAGTTTTAAACTGTAATTACCTTATCCAACCGTAGTAAACCAAATCTTCTGTATCCAGCTTACCATAAAGTGGATACATGTCCGTTTCAAATGTCGGTAATCAACCACTATATGTGTATTTATTTGATGAAGGAGACTTCAAGTGGGCATATATTCTTTTAATTTGAACTGAAAAATGCTTACATCATGCATATATACATACATACATACATACATACATACATACATACATACATACATACATACATACATACATACATACATACATACATACATACATACATACATACATACATACTTTGAGAAACTACTTAAACACAGATAAACTGATAAACAGAGTTGCATATAATAATAATAATAATAATAATAATAATAATAATAATAATAATAATAAGATTACAAATAACACCACACCGTGGTATTACAAACAAAGCATGGTGAAAATAATTAAGGATAAAGAATCATTGTTAAGTCTTGTTAAGTCTGTTCTTGAAGTTGAAAGAGGCGAGTTTTCAGAGCGCTCTTGAATGAGACCATGATGTCCATGTGTCTAAGTACAAGTTATCTGGGCTCTGATATGCAAAAGAACATTGTCCATAGGACTTGGTTTTAACCGTAGGAATAACGAAAATACGGGTTTCAGAGGAAGAGCGTAAGTTTCTAGAAGGGTGTACACATTGACGAGGTCAGATAGGTATTTCGGACTGTTGGCAAACAACGAAATGTAGCAGAAAGAGGAGATTTTGTGTTTGATACTGGAGCAAACGGGTAGCCAGTGGAGGGTACCGGGCAGGGCTGATGAGTGTTTGGTTCTTGGTACTATATAGATGATCCGAGCAGCGGCGTTTTGAACTTTTTGAAGTTTATGTAGTAGGTATTGAGATGCACCAGATAGAAGAGAATTACAATAGTCAGGTCTAGAAAGTACTAAGGAACAACAAGTGTTTTAGTGGCATCAACAGAAAGAAGGTTGTGAATGGAGCTGATGCGTCTCAGATCCAGATATGCAGCCTTAATGATGTGTGGTACAATGAGAGAGAACTGTCAAGAGTGACACCTAGATTTCGTACTGATTGCTTGAATTTAATGTTGGTGTTGCTGATACTTATTGTTTGAGGTAAAGGATAAGAACGAGAAAGTCTTTGTGAGGTGATCAGAATGGCTTCAGTTTTATCGTCATTCAGCTGCAACTTGTTACATGTCATCCATGACTTCACATCGGAAATGCACTTCTCTACACCTTGGATGGTAGCATCGACTTCAGTTGAGTGGCTAGATTTGTTTATTTGGGTGTCATCAGCATACAATTTGTGAGACACCAGATAACGATTTATGACATTTGAACGGGGTTGAGTGTACAGAATGAAGAGAACGGGTCCAAGAACAGAACCCTATGGAACACCAAAACTAAGACGAACTGGACTGGAATGTTTTCCATTTACGGACACAATTTGTGACCTTTCGGCTAAGTATGATTTGAACCATAGTATGGGTGTATTACGAATACCAAATACATGGTGGAGACGGTGAAGTAATATATCATGGTCTATTGTGTCAAATGCTGCAGATAAGTAGAGCAAACAGAATGTAATTAGTTACTTTCAGAAGGGCAGTTTCAGTACGTGACAAGGTCTGTATGCGTACTAAAAATGACCGAAAAGACTTTAAATTCAGATGAGATACGACTTGGGACAGAGCAACTTTTTCTAAGATTTTTGACATAAATGGGAGGTTCAAAACAGGGTGTTTTTTTTTTCTTTTAAATCTAACATATGTAACATATAAGTATATACATAAGTTTCAAGTTGGTAGGTATGTACGTTTTATAGAATGGTACCTACAAAATACACGCATGCTTGTATGCAAACATAGATACATAGGACGCGAAATTAATTAAATAAATTAAATAAATAATGTAAGTAAATAGGTAAAAAAGCAGGTATTTTCAAAATCGCATCGAGAATAAGTCTGTTACTTTCTATTTTGGTTGACATGCTGGGGTAATTCGCGTCATGATGATGATGATGATGAGAGAGAGAGAGAGAGAGAGAGAGAGAGAGAGAGAGAGAGAGGTATTCATATATTGACCCAAAACAGAAAGGCATCATTTTGGAGAATGTAGATCCTCTACCAAAATGAAATTATTGCAAAAAACATTCTTTTACCGACAAGACCTGCTTGCCTCAAAGAGGGAAAAATGATGTTGCAAAAAGGAACTGCAAATGATAATACATTTCTTGTGAGTTTCACAATTAAATACTAGTTACAAGTTTAGATTTTAAAAGAGTGATGTTTATTTGTGTGGGATGCGTGTGTCAATATATATATGATAACTATAACAGTATATGAATTATGTCAGGGTATATTTATTATATACCCCCCCCCCCAAATGTTTTCATAATAAAAAAACAAGTTTTTATATTGTTGTTCCTTTACTTTGATTCTCTCTATCTACTTACATTGTACATTGCATCCAGATACAGAGTAATGGTTACACGTATCTACGATCGTTGTTAGGTGACGTCATCCCCTTGACAACAAGGAATCTAAATCAGTAGCAGATGGGCATCTGATACAACGTTTCAGATGAGCATCGTGGAAAGTAGCCTTTATCATGAGTTGTATAATATTTACTAAAAACTTCAGACAATAAAAGTGCGTCATTTCGAATTGTTCTTTCCGCAATAGTGCAAAAAGTATGTTATCCTTTGTATATTAGTCTCGACTTACACTGAATCACAACTTTGTCCAATATGGCGACCGTTCTGAATTTGAAAGCAATCAACAGAATAGGTGGCGATCTATAGTTTCGTACTTTGCACAGGTTTAATTTTAAAAAAAAAGAATTTCCCAGGTTTTCCTCACTGGTTATCGTGACTATTTAAAAAAAGACCTTGTATATCTTAGGGATTATTAAAAGAACTTTTAATTCCCTTTATTTCGGCGTATAAATTGATGAGTGTAATTTGAGTTATAGAGTATTCAGCTTGGCCTTACTTCAGATGTGCACCAATAAAAAAAAAAAAATGCTAGTTCCGCTTGGTCATTTTCACTTCTTGGATTTCAAAGGTAAATTTAAAAAAACGAGCCGATAACTTTTTATACTTTTATATATATATATATATATATATATATATATATATATATATATATATATATATATATATATATATATATATATATATATATATATATTGTAATTCATTCATTGCACTTTCTGAAGCTGGTATTGTCTACTCTGACAAAATTCGTTTTCCCTATTTTAATAACTGCTAAATTTAGTGTACTTTGGACTAGTTCAGGCTGATTTTTAGAGCACATTGGTCAGCTGTGTGCTTAGATCATGTACAGTTTCCACAAGCACAATATGTAAAGAAATTTCAGCCACAATACACGAAAGAAGCAAAAAGGTATGCAAACATTCTCTCCATTTTGCATGTTGCAATTACAAACAACTTCACCTTACACCTGTCACTCAGTCAGAAGTACGTAATATCTGTAGAGCGCCACCATATAACAATGTCAGAGCAAGCACTCGGAACATCTTCGACCTTTTCCGTCAAGTCGAGAGAGAAAATTCGGATGTAATTCGCCGCCATTGAGAACCATATTCGGAAGTATTTTTGTTCACATGACACAATATGGCGGCGAAAGGAGACAAAGTCACAATCGGAACATTGTCGGCTTTTTCTGTCGCAACATAGGTGGTGCACTCTGTCGGAGGCCAATCACCAAAACCCATCAAATTTATGTGTATTCCCACAACTAGATCCAAAGTTATTTCTCGAATTACGCAAATGGCCCAGCGATGTTCCGACGATTACATATAGGTACGGTAAGGGTTTATAGTTAAAATGACGACTTTCGATACAAAACAACTTGCTTAAAGTACTGTGAATTAATTTATTTTCGTTGGTATAGTTTTTCTTGATATTACGAAAAATGACAATTTTCGTCGGTACTTAAATTTGCGGATACAAGGGAAGAGGGAGGGTCTTTTATTCTTTTCAGGTAGATATTTCTTTCCCGTTGGGTGTTTAAATTTGTGGTTGAAACTACCGCGACATCTTCAAAATTGGTATAACACGATTTGCACGAACTTAAAGTATGTGGTATGACTATTTTTAGCAGCCGTAAAGCACTAATGATTACCAGTTCACATCGAGTTATATACAAAACAAAAATACAAAACTTCTGTTTTCCCTACCTTGTACAAGGTGAAAATTAGAATTCAGAAATTGGATACAGAACGACAAGGAAAAAGTTAACTGTAATACACAATACATTCGGAAAGAAGAAATGCTACTAATCTGAAGTATTTAGTTTTGTGTAATTTGGACCAGAGACTGTATCAGCGTGTGTGTGTGTGTGGGGGGGGGGGGGCGGGGGGGGGGAGATTATGTGTGTGTTAACAAATTCTAATATTTATCCACTAATTTGTGCTGTCCTTTTAAATCAGGCGTGCTAAAATAAAAAGATTTGAAACCAATGCCGACTTTTCAAATTGTAAAGAAATAAATGCATATATTTGAATTTTAAATGTTGATTTCATATTTGTCACTCATTCATTGTTTTTGTTTACATAGTAAAATACTTGTGTGATATTTAGCTTCTGACGTCTAGGCCGTCACAAAGTGGGGGTGGAGGGTGCTTTGACGACTTGGATCTTAAAATTGTGATTTTTCGACGTTGAAAGAGTAACCGTTGATTCACCTTCGTTATTAACAAACTCAATATGAGTGGGTGGGTGTAAACGGTAAGATACATACAACATTGTAATGGAATTAAACTTGACAAATATGCTTGGATGTGAATGACTTTAATAGTATAATGCGAGGGTGCATTCGGAATACCTTGGGCTTTTCTGCAGTGGCATAGGCCGTCTTAAGGCGAGTTGTTTGCAATTCTCTGATGTTCCTCAGTGTGGTCGCCCAAACATTTAGTGTTGATCTCAGAACAAAAGACATGGCGCATCGACACTTGTCATGTTCCGCCATTTTGTTCTTGTCTACTCCCGCTTCGGAGGTGGAGTGAGTTCTCTCAACACGAGAACAAGGTTCTTGTCGGTTCTCGAACAAGGTTCTTAACGTTTGGGCGAGAAGAATCACAAGAACATCGTTCATGTCACGGGCCTTGTTCTTGAGTCTCGCCCATGGACACCCTTAGGATCTGATTGGAAGAATGTGGCGGCAATCTCTCTATGAAACCGGAAGTCCGAAATGGCAGCCCATGTAACAGGGTTAGTATTTTGGACAATCACATCCGAGTTGTTTATAGACACGTTTATCTGGCACTGAGCCAATTTTCATGGGCGCTGCCATTCTGTCACGTGGTGCGTCAGCCATTACAGGAGTGAAAGAATACACACGTACTTAAGTCAAAACAATATCGGTCTTTTGTTGACATCTTTGTTTAGTTGTATTTATTGATCTTGCGGGGATGGATTCTAAAAGAAAGTATACGAAAGGTGGTGGGGCTTCATGTGCAGTAAATCGATGTTCGAAGAATCGAAGAAAATTAAATTTATGGGAACAAACACAGTGTGAAATACACGGACAACTGCATAACGAATGTCCGTGTTTGATTCCGTATAAATTCCTTGTAATGCCGTCCGCGAGTCCAAGAAATTAGAATGGATAAAAGCCATAAACAGAAAAGCTTTGCCGATCATTTGTTTCTTGCTGTAATTTGTCAATTTTAGATTCATCAACAACGATGACATTTTTTTTAAAAATTCACAGAACTTCAAACAAGACAAAGAATTAAGCTCACCATGGGCTTTTTGAACTATCTGATTATTAAATGGTGTACAAGTAATACTTCTATGCACAATTGTTCCTTTGATATTGAACAGGGGCAATAATGGCGAATTTTTAATGCTTTCTTTGTATTCTGCATCCGATAAGTATTGTGGTGTGTCACGCATGCCAGGTATGTTGATTGCTTGATCATCATCCAATAGGTCTCCTCCAACTTTAGGTTTTTTGAACTGAATTGATGTGAGGGGCCTTGGTTCTATATTTCTTTTCATCCCTCTATTCCATGCTGCATTTTCATCTGTGCATGCAATTCCAGTCTAGTTATTTCTGACAGTATGCTCAATCTTCAAGAAAAGTGCACCTGTATGACTGCCATGAATGCCCCTGTCCAACCGTTCACAAACACCACCCCTTCAAAACAGTTCCGTCCCGGCGGCAAAGGCCATATACTTCATTTATTTTACTAACGTTTTGCGACGATCGAACTTCCAACTTTGGAAAAAGTTGTAACTCTTTAGACTTTTAAAGTTTTTCATATCCTGACCGTCGACTGCTTTAGACGAAATCAAATAGTTATAAATATCTCCATACATAACATTAGACCAGCTTCTCATATCGTCCATCCATGCTGTGATTTTCACTAATCCTGCAGGCTTTGAATGATTGTCAGCAAAATCCGTTTGTGATTAAAATCTTAATGTCGATGTATGATGTGATGTATATTGTTGACATTTATTTCACCCCTGTAATGGCGTAGGGAACATTAACGCCGCTCTAGCGGCAGCATCTAGAACTAAGAGGGATAATTGGAAAAAGCGTCTATATGCCACTGCAGAAAAGCCCAAGGTGCTGCGAATGTCGCCCGGGCACACCAGAAACCTTGAATTTCTCTTGTATACAACAGTGGGTAGTGCATAAATCATAATTCAACTTGAACTGCGCTATTATGCATGAACTGCAGATATGGTTAAAAAAATTCTGTTTGGCGCAATATTAATTTGGTGAATTTTATTTCTGAACTTTCGCAATATATTCGATTTATAAGCAATTGATAGGCGTATTTACGCCGTCTAAGCTACAAACATTGTTCTGTCCGTTGAGCGAATACAGCGTCTTCGCAAAATAAAAAAATATAAAAAATGAGCGGAAATAATTAGGTCATAATGGGGCTCTTTAAGGGTATGGCTAAAGTAGGCCATGCATATTCACTGAAAAATGAGGAAATCAGCAAAAGTGAACGAAAAAAATAACCGGAAATGAATTCAAAGAACCAGGAAATAAACGATTTGCAACCCAGAATGGACGTAAATGAACCTAAAATTGACTCAAAGAGACGTGAACGATTTATTATTACAGAAAATAGGAATCTAAGTGAAACCTAATAGTATTTCTTGAATACGTATTGTGAGTATTACTCTGATGAATTGTGAAATGTCAAAATTGAGTACGACCAACCAGAGTAGCTTATTTGACTTTTAAAGACGTTTCTTATGCAACGAAGCGCTCAGTTTGTAGAAAATCTACCGCTTCCAGAATCCCTCTGGTTGATTACGGTTACATGCGCTCATATGTCTAACAAGGATGAAAGGTAAAAATCCATAGCTAAGTTGCTTTAAGCGTAATTTGTTGATTGTAAATACAATTCAAGCATGTGTGTGTCAATGAGAGAACGCAATATAAGCTTTCAACTCTCTTATTTAAAATACACTTGCCGATCACATTTTAGTAATTTTCAACTAATACAAGTATCTTTTTTAATTAGGAATAATGCAATTAATTTCCATCACTTTTTACTTTCTTCATTTCTTTTCGCTCTAGTTTTGTTCATGTTCCTTACTGAAACAGAGAGTAATGAAGCTGACTGGAAATGTTAAACAGTATTAATTAATCGCTGTTTTCCACCTCTCAGCGGGTTGAATTTTACAGGCTGCATCGAACGTTTTGGCGATTTCTGAAGGGACCCCAGCAATGATACTCTACCAGTATCATTTGGTTACTCTTTCTTGAAAGGTTATTCTGCACTTTGTCTAGGGATATCACCTCTGAACTGTTTTGATTGGTTAAATGTCTACAACAATTGCGGTGCCTCACGGGACAATCAAATAGAAGTTCCTGTACTTTTTCTATACATGGCGGATGATAGCTATCTGCGGTTGCACGACCAGCAGAACAATAACTAGCTGTCAACAAGCTGCGCTATTACTGCTACAGTTTTGGTATTATTATCTCCTAATCAATCAATTTGTCAAGTATGACCCATTAATACTTGTTAAGTGCAGAAAAAGTCATTGCCCAAGGACAAGGAACACGTCTATATCCACTGTTCACGAGCCGTACAAAATAAATCCATTACCGATTTGTAGTGCACATAGGAAAAGTAGAACCCGAGGCATAACTAAATTATTTGATTAGGTCCACTTATAGGTCTCGTGAAATTTCTTCTCAGGTTATGAACTTTCCTGTCTGTAAAAGATAAAAGGGACGAGCATATTTTACAGCCCACTGTCTAATTACAGACCGGTTCAAGTTGTATATTACATGTACTTTGAGTTTTGTGACATAAATACATTTTCAATGTATTGGCATATTGCCAGACACAGTTTAACCTTTGAAAATCTGTCTGGTTGTTAATCGGCCAGGACAAGGTAAAATAACACGTTTTATTATTTGCATAACAGCTTTGTGTGCCAGTGATCAATTTAGTGGATATACTCGTACGCCCTGGCAAAGCAATGATAGCATGGCTTGAATCATAACAGATGTTAACGTAATAGTTTTTCGATTCTTAAGTTTCGTCCCATTAGTTTTGCAATTTTCTGTTATTAAGAATTAACCCAATAAGAACGATAACGCGTATTTAACTTTCGTAAAGTCACTCATCAATCAGTCCATCCATCCATCCACCCATCCTTCCTTCCTTCCTTTATTTCTTTCTTTCTTTCTTTCTTTCTTTCAGTTCACACTGTTTATAAAAATGAGCGAGTCAAAGCTTTTATCAGTATGAAATAGAAAACATTATTCCGTCTCGAACAACACAGTTGCATTACTAGTTGCGTGTACACTCTGCAGTAGCTTGTGGTCTACACACGTGCAAATTAGAATTTATGTCTAGTTCAGAATTAGCATTTTTGTCAAGCTGACTACCATGTTTCTGGGCTGTCCATATTTGGTTTATATGAATATTAACATTTGTTCAGAATATGTATGTCAGATCTCTATTTACCTGTATATCAGATGTCTGTTTACCTGTATATCACACCTCTATTTACTTGTATACCTTTATCAATATATGCCAGAAGAGTTATCTCTAAATCAAAATCCTTTTTTTAATAAAGTACACCCAAGCGATAAAAAAGCTCACATTTTATTTTTAGTAAGGGGGTTTCTTCTTTTTTCTCACTCTCTTTTTCTACTACATAAGTTTTTAAAATATTTAAAGTGAGTCCGAGAAAATGTTCACTCTCAGCTATTTGATAGATCTTAACTTCATAGATACGGAAAATGTAAATGAAGTTCGGAAAAACTCAAGCTGATGGAAATATTTGAGTTCAAACTGAAAATCCAGTTTATCAACCTACTGTGTGTTCGACACAGCTATATGTAAAATGGATGAATGATATAAATGCATTGGAAGATCTCCGAATGGTTCCTTGCGTCACGACGTCGGTTTCTGTTTCACTGCAGTGCTAAATGCAATACAGCCAAGAATGTTGTTCGAGTGAAATATTTTCATAAAATCACAAATTTAACCACACTAAACCTTGAATTATCTTTTTTTAATTCAACGGTGTCTTTTGGGGGTCTTTGAGGACTTGTACGTCTGAAAAGTTCAAGCCCGAGTGAATGTAAAAAGACGAGACTGGAGCTGTCACTTGAAAACAGATAAATCGTGCTTTTCTGAGCTGAAAATTGAAAGCATCGCTTCCTATATTAGCTTCAGTATCAGGAATTTCTGACTAGTAAGCAAATAAAATGCAATATGGACTTTGCCTTTAGGTACTAAAACGTGTTTCTTATTCAGCCTACGTAAGTAAAGGTTCTAGAATATTTTATTTTTGTAGTGTAATGGCGAATAAGATTATTTTACTGTTTTCTTGGCATCTGCCCGTCCAAAGAGTCCACATTCCTTGATTTAAATTTCTTGTAGGATACCTCAGCATTGATTTGGTTTACTTTGATACAAGGTCAGGTTAAACCAAGACTGCTTCTAAGGCCTATCTCTGTTCTCTCGTAACTGGTGCATTGCCGTGGGTTGTGTGCAGCAAGAA
This sequence comes from Margaritifera margaritifera, assembly GCA_029931535.1. Taxonomy (NCBI): domain Eukaryota; kingdom Metazoa; phylum Mollusca; class Bivalvia; order Unionida; family Margaritiferidae; genus Margaritifera; species Margaritifera margaritifera. The sequence goes on along the minus strand of JAQPZY010000995.1, from coordinate 21,932 downwards.
TCATTACACTTGCACGGACGACATGCCCAGTGTTTGTCTAGTCTGTTCTCGAACATATTCATATTTTAGATGATACCACACTGTCTGATTAACTTTTCCTTGTGTGGACAAGTAGAATTTCCTTATGTCTGATCTTCATTTTCGCTAAACAATTTTTTTTTTGTGCTCTCGTGTTGTATAAATGTTATTTCTTTAGAACAGCTTTGAATGATCCATTTGTCAGTCACATTAAGAACCGTGTAGACCTGTATAAGAGTAGCTCTGAGTCTTCTTCATTGTAAAGTTGGTAATCCCAGTTTCCTGAGTCTGTCGGGACAGCTTAAGTGTGAAAAAATGGAAACTAATTTAGTTGTGCTTCTCTATGCATTATCCAAAGCTACAGCATCATTCTTACGCAAAACTTCCAGAATGAGGTAGCACAAGATGGGACATGACAAGAAACTTGTATAGACTTACAACCATCTCTGGATCCATGTTGGTGGAAGTTTTCAAATTAGACCGAACATTCTGGTTTAGTCCAGTCAATACATATTTTGACCTCAAACCAATTGTACACAAAGTATTTTTGCCTTAAAATGTGAGCAATCATTTGCTGAATAACATATTTTTAATAATCTGCAAACAATCCAAGTAGTGGAAGACCGTACATTTTTCAGTTCAATTTTCTGCTATATAATGATTTTGCTGTGATCCATATTGTGTACCATTCCGACTAAACTAAAGAAGTACCTTGACTTAATGCATTGGGTTGACGTTGGAAACCACACTTTTTCCGCTGATTTTATCTTCTGCATTTTTGTATCTTCTAAATGTTTCCTCAGTTTTGACTGATTACGAACCAACCTTTTAATTTCATCTGTTCAGACACACAATATTTGTGGCTTAGCTCTTGTTCTCTATGCCGTAGCTTATACCTGCTATAGCAAGAGATGTGTGGATATGGATTCTTTGTAAATCATCACATATTTGTACCAAATTGCGAAACTTTTGTGTAGCCTATACAGAAATTTACTCCAAGAGAGTGAGTTGTATTTGTTTTATAGAACATTCTTGAGAATTTGAGCTAAAATATTTTTGAAAGCACACATTAATTTTACACATTCTTCCTTGAACTCGCTATGTATGGAGAAGCCAAGGGCCACAGTTACGTATCACAGAACTCGTGCAGTAATGAAACTCTTTAGTTTTAGATCTCTCTGTGTTCGTTATTGTTTTGTTTTCTTCAAAAGTATGTATATTGACTGTCAAGTATATTGTTTGAAAATAGAAAACTGTATTATATGTAAAGAGCCCTTGACAACGGGGAACCAATCGTCCTGATGCGCGAAGAAGATAGTCAGAGGATAAATAATACCAGCAAAGCACATGAAGATAATATTGCTACACATTCAGGTTAGTCAGTGCATCAGGAGTGTAGTTGTCTCTGTAATTCAGCGAGACTTGCAAAATCTGGCAACCCCATTAGGCAATGTTCCGCACAATCTACGCTCCCTCCACAGTTCAGTTTCAATGAATATTGTTTGTTTAGTGGCCACATGACAACAATCTCTGAAAAGAAAGAGAGGTTTTGACGTCTTTCTAATTCGAACAATTGATTTTCAACAGAAAATACAGCAAATTTGTAAAGAACGGGGCGAAAATAACAAGTTCCAAAAGCATTTCAGCCTAGAGACCACAAACACAACAGGGAATCACGTAGTAGACCTGAAAATATCGACCAATCAGCAGACTTCCTCGAAGTTGCACAGCTTTTAGAATAGAACTATGATGAGCAGAGTACAGTTTCAGATCTTGTGGGGGAAAATGAAGTTGTCGTGAAGATACTTCTAACGCTGATTGTATATGAAAAAGATATTACATGATCATGTCCGCACATCAATCATTATCACAGAAATCAACAGTTAGCCTAATGTTGTCACCTTCAGAAGTATAGTACTTTCAAGTTCACAAGATTTTAACCGGTGCCCAAAACATCATGATTATGACACTAAAAAGGCCATCATAGAGGCATAGATTGATTAAAAGTGGCATGAAATCTATCGATGCAACTAAACCCATCGATCCATCTTCTTAAGAAATATCGTAAGTAGAAAAATGTTTTGCAAATGTCCCTCAAAGTCTAAAACTTCTGTTGAAGACAATTTTCACAGAGCGTGAAGATTGCATTGTTAGGCCAGTTATTACCCGAGCTTTACGTCCTAGATTTCTGATCGCACCTCCGAATACAGGTGCATTATCACTTTGAATCCAAATTCCTGGTATATGCCCTCCATCGCCTTTTAATTAGCTCCCCGTACTTGGAAGTAAAGAAGTTTGTGATAAATGGTGCTGTATCCCAAGGCACATATTTTTCCTGGGCTGTCCTTGTACACTTGATACAGTATGTAGCCGATAATGTTGATTACAATCACAGAGTCTTGGATGGGCATAATATCTTTCATGGGATGGGAATAATTGCCGGTGTAGCACCAGGTACCATCTCCCTAAAGCCAGTTCTGAGAACTTCCATATAGAAATCGACGACAATATGGAATTCGAACAGTCTTCCTGCAACATGAACAAGATGAGCAATTCTGATGAAGACTTAGCCATGGCTGCAGAGATTTATGACAACTCGTGAATAGTAAAACGTCACCAGGGTATTTCAGCGCGAGTGAATTGTTCGGTTATATACAGCAGAAAAGCAATCCAATACACATCTTCGAACAGCATTACATTGGACATGAGTGATATACTCAGTAGATTTTCATAATAGCACTCTGTACACAAAATGCTACCCTATATCTCTGCTTCAGGGCACAACTTGTACGTTAAACCAGCCTATATATACCTCCAAACGATGCGAAATTTGAGAGAAATCATCCGGAAGTGTACCACACTTTCAAAGAAGGCCATCATGTGCAATGAATGAGCGACCGCTACTGGGCATGGATGTCGTCAAAACTGATCAATGAGCAGGTGTAGATGAAAGCTGTAAAAGCAATATTTTGTACTACTGGAGTAATAACGGAGTCCCAACGAGCACACTTGTTGCTTTCCGTGCCAGCCGGTGCAGACATCAGCACTGCCATGCAGAAGTCAACCAACATTGAATATCAAAGAAGCCAACAACATAAGGAAGGTGAGAGAGCAAGAAAAGAAAGGGATAATAAAGACACACTAACGTTCCTTGATTTCCTTCAGGAAAGGAATCCTTTTGCGGACGATCTCTCTTAATGCAATATTAAGACAGGTGTGACAGAATATGACACTGTAAACGCTCATAGAGCCATGTAAGTGGGAATGAAAGTTCTGGAGTCGATAACAGGTCAGAAAGTAATGGGCTTTTTATTTAAAAGAAATCGAGAGGCAGTAACTCTGAGTACAAACACTACTGTAAGTGTAGACGGAGAAGTGATTCAAGTCGGTCCTCAGTTACTTTTCCAAAGTATGCTAAATACAGCTAATTGATTATTTGAAGATGTGTCAGAGATATTCTCATTTGAATTGTTCTGCGTCGCATCTTCCCGTTGTGACTCTTCAGACCTTCTGAGAGTGGAGCAAACGCCAGTACATACTGATGCAATATGGCCCGTTGGGGATTGTGTTATGCATGAGCAACCATGCTACGTTCCTGGTAGAGGATTAAATTGTCATTATATACAAAGAGCAAGAGGCGCCTCATTATTTTAAATTGTCAAAGTATTTTTACTCAAAAAAGTATTCCAATCCAATCATCTTATTTGACAGATATTTGTGCAAATCAATAACAAAGGACAAGACGCACCAGAGGTGAAGTTGGCCTAAAGGTGATCTTCGCTCAGGATATGCCCTTTAAATCCAAGAAAAAGTTATGGCGGCTATAAATGGAAGCTAGTCAAGGAGTTGTGTAGATTTTAGCAGTTATAAGTGGTTATTTTTGCAGTGAAATGGTTCATAATTGTTGGGATGATATGTGAATATCCAAGGAATACAGGGTAAATAACATTACTGGTGGATCATATCAAATTTTGTAGAAAAAAAGTGTTTTTCCGTTCAAAATTCTTGGGTGGTGGAGTCGAGATGGAAGTTTAGTGGTGTAGTTTTGAGACATTCCCTACCTTGTTTATTTGACTCATTTCAGTGTAATTACCCGTTTCTTACAATGTTCATCAGTTACCTTCATTAGTAAGAATTGTTTTGCACATAGTGAGTAATAACTGTCAGTGTCACAAATGAGTAGTGAGAAACAATTAGTCCAAACAAAATTATCTACAAGCACGAGTGGAAAGAAAGACCAAGGCAAGCGACAAATGAAAACCAGATCAGAGAGTAGCTCCCAAATGGAGACATCTGACACAGGTTTGAGTGATGCAAGCTTGAGTACAATTCAGCTGGACTTAGAGGAAATAAAGCAAAGTCTCAGAGGGAGCATTTCTAAAGTAGATTTCACGTCTGCTATTGCTGACCTGGATAAAAAAAGATGACCTTAGGGAAATTGTTTCGCTATTGTGAGGAAATTGTTAGAGAATGTGAAGGAAGATCTGAGAAAGGAGATGGTTGTAGAAAGTAATATATGATAGGGTAGTAAAGAAGAGGAAAGGAGAGTTGATGGATATGGTTGATTCACTGGAATTTGAAAACCACCAATTGCAAGGGAAATTACAAGAGGCAAGAAGGAAAATGACAAAATGAGGAGTGACCTGAAAGATTCTGACAGAAGATCGAAGCATATATAGGTAAAATTTCTACTGTTTTCATGGATAATAACATAAAAATTATATGTATGAATGTTAAAGGCCTGCAATGTTCAGTCTTTAAACGAAGGGACATTTTCCATTGTATAAAACAAAAGAAACAAAAGAATGTACCTATAATATGTTTGCAAGAAACTCATAGTACAAAGAACGATGAAATATATTAGGCTGCTGAATGGGGATACCAATGTATATTTAGTCAATGCTCTAGTAATAGTGTTGGGGTCTCAATGTTCTTTAGAAATACTTTTGAATTTGCGATTCATAGAGAAAGATGTGACAGTCAATGGAGAATTATTTTTTTAGATATTACAATTAATGCTTATAGAATAACTCTTGTAAATTTGTATAGTTATAATGATGATAATCCTAGCTTTTTTTTTTAGAAAGCTAAAGGAAGAAATTTTAGTTTTTGAGAACTCATCAATTATAATGAGTGGAGATTGGAATACTGTTCAAGACTTAGATTTGGATACTTATATTTTACAGGACAAACGCCAGGAGTCTAGAGCAGCAATTCAAGACCTGAAAAACGAATTGGAATTAATTGACCCCTGGCGAAATTCCAATCAAGACTTAAAGATGTATACCTGGAGGCAAAAATCTCCCTTGAAACCCCTTGAAACAAAGTAGCTGGGATTATTTTCTTGTATCTGATGATATTCATATGAATACAGCTGATGCGTTATCTTACCATGGAATAGGGCAGATCATTCAACTATTGTTTTGAGTGTCTTTTTCAAAGTGTCCAAGGGGAAAAGGATATTGGAAATTTAATGCTCAACTGTTGAGGAACATTGAATATATTGATTTGGTCAAAAAGTGTATAACTGATACTGTAAATGAATATTATGTAGGGGGAAATAAAGATGACTCTCTCCATGTTTCTCTTTCCTCTAATGATTAAATGTTCTTTTAAATTTTGAAAATGAAAACAAGATCTGAAACTATATGTTATTCTATTAGGAAAACAAAGAGAAACGTGAAAAATGAAAGGAAATTGAACAGGAAATAATATAAATTCATAGGGGACTGTCGGATAACAGAGATGGGGAAACTCTGGAAAATTTAGAAAAAAAGAAAGTAGAATTAGAGGAATCTAGAAAAAAAAAATATATATAAGGTGTTATATTAAGATCTAAAGCTAGATGGTACGAGTTGGAGAAAAAAGCACGAAGTACTTTTTAAATCTTGATAAAAGAAATTATGTCAATAAGACAATAAAGGAAATTATATTTTAGAAGCTCAAATCGGTATTTTAGAGCCCGAAAACAGTTTCATATGGAATTGTACAAAAGTAGAATTGCTCAGCGTGATGTTCAGGATACTCAAGAAACTCAAAATTGTTTTTTTTATACAATAATAAACTTAGTCAAGAGGAAAGAGAATCATACTTACAATTAATGAATACGGTATGTCTCTAAAACGGATGGAAAATGGAAAAAGTCATGGCTCAGATCGATTCACTGTAGAGTTCTATAAATTCTTTTGTAAGACTCTTGGGGGATATCTATGGAGATCAATAAATTATGGATATACTGTAGGAAAACTTTCAGATTTTCAGACTCAAGGAGTCATCACATGTCTACCATAGAAAGAAAAAGACAGAAGATACTTTAAAAATTGGAGACCTATATCACTTTTAGAGATTGACTATAAGACTGCTTCGGGAGCCATTGCAGCTAGGATTAAAAAAGTTTCTTCCATCAATAATCAGTGATACTCAAAAAGGAGTTATGAAGGGTAGATTCGTTGGAGAAAATACCAGGCTATTATACGATATCATGGATCAACTAGAGAACGAAAATAGATATGGTTTATTATTGTTAATAGACTTTGAAAAGGACTTTGATTCTATTAACTGGAGCTTTGTGGAAAAAGCTTTACAATCTTTAAACTTGTTTGATTCTGTTTGTAAGTGGTTTAAACTGTTTTGTAATAACCCTAAAAGTTGTGTTATAAATAATGGACACATGTCATCGATTTCAAGACTTGAAAGAGGATGTCGTCAAAGAGATCCCCTTGTGACTTTTTTGAACATCACGATGAAATATATCCGGTATTTACGTAGGAAAAGAAAATATCCTCTATCTATTCTGTATAGGGAAGAATGATGCGCCAAATAAGCTTAGAGTTGATGGCCGTTTCAGGGAACAAACTCGTGTTTAGTCGAAAGGCAACAAAGGATGACGTTGTAGGAGCAGGAGAAGGAACATTTATAAGTCTTGACAATGGCGTTCCTTCAGAAGGACTAGATCATTTATGATTCAGAACGTTTGCAGTGAAAGTGACGTCTACAACCTACGTTTGCAGCTGCAAGATATCATATCCTACGACTGTACATGCAAATGCAGCAGCGGATGGGACAAGGCGAAGATCTGGTTGCACAGGAATCGAGCTGGTGTGCTTCTCATGGTAAACTCCTACCTGTTAGGACAAATCTAGCACCAGCACCAGGAAAGCTTCTAAAAATTAAACAATGCAGCTCCATGACAAATTATGATTCGAAGCGCAGTACAGTGTACTTGTAGAAAGCAAGGATTGAACTGCTCCGTGGGATTTGGAGATAGTTGAGGTGTGTGTTGTACCAATGAATCCTTTCCAAATGAAGTCGATTTAAATGAAGCATGAACAAAGCAAGCCATCTGATTATGACCATTTCTGTAACTTTTCTCTCAAAAGAATGTTAACAAATATTTTTATATGATAAAAATACTCTTTCATGTTGAATCGCAAGACGTATACTAACTTTAATGTACCATCCTTCCACGGCTGTCAGTAAAATGGAAAATGACTGAATTATTCATTGAAACAGGTACGTCTACAGCCTTACAAAAAGTCACTAATGTGTGAAGCATCCCAGACATCGTGAGAAATAAAACTAGCAGCACGTTTGATTAAACTTATACCGTCCCTTTCTCTTTTCTAAGAAATAATACCAAGATCAAACCTTTATATAAACAGTACAACCTGGATTAACACATCCAGATCAATCAAATTACGAGCTCATCCTAAACTATGACATGTACTCCAAATATGCTTTAATGCATTGGGTTTCTAGTGACCTTAACTTTATGTAAAGTCAGTTATGCATATGTTGTTGTTGTTGTTTGTCCTTCGAGCTCGAAGATAACCATGACATCACTAACTGGTTTGATTTCTGTGAATACGTGAGTGGCTGATCAGGCCAATTTGTGCTCTGAACTGTCAGAGGACGTGCTGCAGTTCTGAGATTTACGCTGTTCGCGCTTCTGCTCTGCCTCTGCAATTCTCCTCAGTTCAAAGTCTGTAGCTCCAGGTGGAGCGATCCTGTGCGAGATCTTCCCGAGACTCAGGGTCAGTGCTGAAGTGTTTCAAGGATGAATTGAAGGAATCTTTGAAGTGTTTCTTCTAGTGTTTCATTGGACCAACCTGAGATCGATATCCCTCCTTGAGCTCGCCGTAGAAGACCTTCTTTAGTAGTCGCTTTTTTGACATCCTGGTGACGTGGATGCTTGAAATGCCTGCCCTGTGAGAACCCCAGTGTCTGGGACCCTATCCTGCCATCTTATCCTCATCAGTTTCCTCAGGTAGCCCCTGTGAAAAGGGTTCAGATTCTTGGCATGGCGTCTGTACATCGTCCAGATTTCGCATGCATATAGCAGGGTCGGCAACGCAGTAGCTTTGTAGACCTTCAGTTTTGTTTGTAGACTGATGCTTCTGCGCTCCCACACGTTTGCGTGTAGTCTGCCGAAAGCCACACTTGCTTTAGTAATTCTGGCATTGGTTTCATGATGTGGACTGCATGCGACAGTGTGCTGCCGAGAAAGGTGAACTTGTGCACTGCCAGCAGGGTTTGGACATTTTCTGTGATGGTAAGCTCTACGTAAGGCTTTCATGGTGCAGGTTCGTGCATCACCTCTGTCTTCTTGATACTTTGAGACCGAAATTGTCACAAGCTGAAGAGAAATGGTCCATACTCTATTGCGTGTCAGACTCAGATTTGGCATTCAGGGAACAGTCGTCAGCAAATAGGAGATAACGAACAGTCACTTCCTGTAACTTCTTCTCCATAGTCATTAGTCTCATATTAAACAGCTTGCTGTGAGTCCGGTATCTGATGTCGATCCCAGTGTCATAATTACGGAAGGTATAAGTAAGCATGGCAGAGAACATCATACTGAAGAGGGTTGGGGCCAATACACAGCCTTGTTTGACTCCACTGGTGACTGGAAATGGTTCAGATGACTTGCCGTCGTCCAAGACACAAGCCAGCATTCCCTCGTAGAATTGCCGTATCATCACGATGAATGTTTCTGGGCAACCTAATTTTGCCATGATCTTCCAAAGGCCCTAACGACTGACTGTGTCCAAGGCTTCTGTGAGGTCGACGAATGTCGTGTACAGGTTGGAGTTCAGTTCCTGGCATTTCTCCTGGAGTTAACGAGCTGCAAACACCATGTATGTGGTCCCTCTACAATAGCTTTGAATCTTGCAACTCTCTGAATTTGCATTGGACAGTCCTCTTGTCGTTGTCAAAGGCTGCCTTCTTTGATGATGAAGTGCTGTTTTCTAAACTAGCCTTCCGTAGCCGATGTTTCTCATTCAGAAGTCTCTGTATGGCAGCATCGTTCTCATAAAAAACAATGTTGACGTCTATGGGTGGTGGGACCGAGGGTTTTGGATGCAGTTGAGTACACAGGTGCCCAGTTTTCCTCGACATTCTAGAAGTTCATATCGATTGGTTCTAGTTGGCTGCACAACTTCGACAAATGCCTGTTTCACATTCACCTGTTTCAGTTTGGAAACATTAAGCTTTTAGGGCACTTTTTTGTGGTCGTCTGCTAGGCTGAATCTGGATATTGTGTTTGGAGACTATGAGCCTGTAGTCAGTCCAACATTCTGCACTTCCCATGGCCTTTGTAACTCGGATATCATGCCTGTCTCTTCTCCTGACGATGACGTGGTCAACGAGATGCCAGTGGTTGGAGCGTGGGTGCACCCAAGACGTCTTGTTGCGGTTGGACTGTGTTGGTGATTAGGAGGTTCTGTTCAGCGCATTTCCTCAATAGGACGAGTCCGTTGTTGTTGCATTTGCCAAAGCCATTTTTGCCAATGACACCTGACCATGTCTGGTGATCTGTGCCAACTCTAGCACTGAGGTCACTAAGGACGATAAGCTTGTCTGCCTTCGGTAATTTCTGCGATAAGAGACTCCAGATCTTTATAAAATTCTTCATATATTATACTATCAGTCAAGATGACTGAGCTTCAGCCAGGGCCGGATTAAGACCTTAAGAGGCCCTAAACACTGAAAAGATTATGGTGCCCCCCCTCCCCCATATGTAATTCTAAATAAAAACAATACTAAACTGTAATTTCCCCTTTTTTTCTTTTCTTTTTGTTTTTTTTTTTCTTCTTTTTTTTTTGGTGCCCCTGCTTTGCTGGTGCCCTAAGCACGTGCTTAGTCTGCCTATTGAGTAATCCAGCACTGGCTTCAGCCATTATCCTGTGTGGAATTTGAGCGGACGAAAAGTAGGGATGGGGGTGATTTCAAGTTATACATAGCAGTAACCTTTGATTCACACAGGTGTTCCTTACTAAGAATCTGAAATGAGATATATTTAGTTAAAATGGTAACTTAGCTGATACCTGTTACTAAGTATACTTATTTAGGTGAGTTATGATTAGGATTGTGTGTTGGAAGGCTTGCATAAGCCTGGAAGCAAGCACATTATTTATATATTTTTCCTTTTAATACAGTCCAAATTGTTACGTTTATAGTCTATTATACGTGCATTTATATTAATCCTTTCTTAGGTATTCCAAATGGCCATAGATAATGGTAAATTAACTTTTAATCTGAAGATATATGACAAAAGTTAGTATTTTTCTGTAATATAAAATTGGGGTGGAGTTGCTTTTCTGACCTATATCACCCTGAAGATAACATAAAATGCTAATTTGATGAAATCATCTTAAAGGGCTATATTTTATCTTTCTAATGATATCTTGTATTGACCTCACATGGTAAGTAGGATGATGATGAAATAGTTACAAAGCTACAAACAGGCGACAGCTTAAAATTTATATGAAATTTAGATTGGTGGGTAAAAAAATACTTGTTAGATATTATACATACATACATATATATATATATATATATATATATATATATATATATATATATATATATATATATATATATATATATAGATATATATATATACACACACACACAATTCTCAATATATATATATATATATATATATATATATATATATATATATATATAATTCTCAATGCCTATATCTACTTGAAAAATGAAAAATGATTCTTTTGCAATTACGAGGGGTATTTGAAAAGTTCTGAATATTTTGCTATAACGTTTTTGTTCTTTGATATAATTGATAACTGTCAGTACATTTTATGCCAATCGATAGACAAAATAATGTTGTATACAATGTTCTGCAGTTGCAGCTGTAGCACGCATGACACCTGCAGATATATGTATGTGACGTAACATAAGTCAATGACAGTGACGTAGAAATGTCGTAGAAGGAGAACAACTCTGCTACTGTGCAACAGAGCATATTGTAAAATCCGGGCACTCTTAGGGTACTCTCTGACTGATATAAAGATCCTGCTTGGATAAATTTTACGGATGTAATTTTCTCTCATATCGTACTATTGTGAGGTGGTTTCATCGTTGTAAAGGTGGTCGTGAATTCCTGAAAAATTACCCACGTTCTGGAAGACCTTTGTCTGCGATTGAAGGGAGCAATTCATTAAGATGCTCGATACACAGTGGAAGATATTTCTATTATCACTGGACATTTTTATGCTTCCAAAGTGTTGCCAAAGGTTGAGAAACACTACTGCGCATCGGTGCCCGAGGTATACATCTATTCCACGACAAAGCACCTGAGAATAAATCCCCTATCGTGACAAACTTCCTGAACGAGCACAGCATCCAAACTTTGCCACATCCTCCACACAACCCTGATTTATCTCCAAGTGATTTTTGTCTGACTCCCTTTTTCAAAGATTCGCTAAGAAGCAGACGATTTAAAATCATTGGATAATCAGACTGAGAAAGTGCATAGAGGTGCATGGGGAGTATTTTGAGGGAATGCACTGACGTTCTGTTCACTAATAAAGAGCGTTATTGTACAGCGCACTGATATTCAGAACCTTTGATATGTTTTGATTGAGTTACACATTAAGAAGATTGACAGGACTTTCCTTTGCAACTCAGTTGTGTATATGCTTATAAAACTTTAAGTTTTCATCGAATGTAATGCCTAGATCCTTTTAACTTTATGTTCTTTCTTTGTTCCATTCGTTATATAATACATATACAACCATCTCTTCGTTCAAGATGGAAAGCCCTGCATTTTTCGAAAATTAAAGATAGTTGCCACATGTCAGTCCACATTTTAAGGTTGTCGATATTCTTGTGTAGACTGAAGATATCTTGTTCATCGTTGATCGATGTATATACAGGGCTGAGCAAATCCCATAGCCCGACGTCCCGGACTATTCGTTTTCGAAGTCGGGCAAGTAAAATTTTCCAAGTCGCTAGTCCGAGACAAGTGCTTTTTAAAAAAGTCGGGCAAGTCCTTATTTTCGTGTTTTAATCACTATATCTACCTTTATTTGACCAATCATGCCCTCAGGGCGTACTGAATACTTGATTCAACCCCTCTCCATGTATATATTTACATCCTGTATAACACATAAATGTGGTCGGTGATAATTGTCGCATATGCGCACGTTCTGTTTCCGCTTGACTGCATATTGGGCTAAGTGACTAAATTATCGGCAAATCAAAACATGTCAAACAATAGAAAGCCAGTATGATCAATTAGCAGTGTTTCAAGCGACTTTGTTGCATTGTGTTTACTCAAGCCAGATCTTCACGAGCGGCTCACTATGATTTTAATCCAGCGAGTCAGTGTAATTAAATTAATGAAAGGATAAAATGAGTTTGCTAAATTATGTTCGCAAGGAAAGTAATAAGAGCGATTCGGAGAAGGAAATTTTTTGTGAAAATGGAGGGATAAAACGTAAGACTGCTTCTGAGTGTGCGGTAGCTATTTCTCTAAAGAAACATATGCAAGAATCCGTGGTGGCAAAAAATGTCAAATATGACACTACTAAGAGACAGAGAAATTGTCAGCCGCATTGGGTTGATTGTTATTCCTGGCTTGAATGTATTGACTCGGAAGGAAAGATGTTTTGCAGTTATTGTAAACAATATCCAAAACTGGCACAGGTTGGAAATTCACCCAGTGTTATTGTCAGTGGAACTGACAAATTCAGGATTGAACCAATCAAGTCTCATGACATGTCTAGACCCCACAAGGCCTGTGCAGAGCAATATATTGAGGACTTTAACCCAGAAACAGATATCAACTGCTGGCTTAGTGCTGGTGCAGGTGACAGACATATACATGGACATTTTTTCAAATCCATCAGCTAAAACATATATACATGAACGCGAAGAAGCCAAATGTGTAACAACCAGTGTTTTTGAAAAATTAAATTCTTTTAAGAAATAATTATGTTGTATATTATTTCGTTTGTTTTTTTCTATGGATTAAGTACATACATCGCATCAAATCTGGCACGTGATTACCATTTTGGGACAAGTGAAAAGTAAGGTGTGACAAGTGAAGAGTAAGGTGTGACAAGTGAAAAGTAAGGTGTGACAAGTGAATTTTCTGAAACCACTTGTCCTGGACTATTGGATGAAAAAAAAATTGCTCAGTCCTGATTTAGTTTTGCATCACCTGCAAAAGTTTTATAGTATTTGTAACTATATTATTGAAGGTCATTAAAGAAATGTATATCGGAGGTTGCAATTTTTCTAGGAATTATGATTTTGATTAAGTAAGGAATCAGAGTCAACATGATTCAATTTGTCACGGAAGTGAGTGCACAAAGTTGAAATTGTATTCTATTTTGATGTAAATATAGTACGGGTCTTGTGACCGCGTACATCATTACCCATGGTGTACGTTTTGGGTCTGTCGGATGATTATTACATGTTTAATTTTTACCGACATGGTTAACCAACTTACTGTCGCACGTGCAAAGTTCTGACGGTAGAAGCTCACTTGCCTCATATTTTCCTTCTGTCGATCGCGCCACGGACAAATATACAAAGTTCTAATTTTTTCAGTATTGTCAAATTGCTTGATGCCTTGTCATGATGCTGTTTCCTTTAGGATAATAATAGTTTAGCTGTAGAGGTAGGTAATAGTTTTATACGTTCTTCTTTTCTTGCTATCATCTGTGTTTGACAGAGTAGTTTGGTTCAGGTTACGGTAGTATTTGTATCTTATTTGACAATCTGGGTTGAGTTATGTATGTTGTATATGGTAAACGATGAGAAAGGTTTTAGCTTTTCATAACACCGTATGATTATTTTTATTGTAGACAGATTCATGTATGAACTTGGTTATTATGTAATTTCCTATAGTTATTCTTAAAAAAGAACAATTTTAATGTTTAATCTGGTCTTTTCTTGTATAAGTATATACAACTTGTATAGTGATGTTTTTACCAAATCACGCTAGTTTCTGGCTCATGTATTACACTGTTCAGTTGTGTATATTTCCAGCTGATTTCCTAGGCTTGGACCAGTAATAATGGTTGAAACCAGTAGTGTTGGCTGTATGAAGTCGTGTGTGACCCGGCTCAGCGTCTGTGGGGTCAATTTATCACGTTTCGGCCTTTGAGCGAAAGTGAGGTTCAGCGGGTTATTCGGCAAAATGGAATGAATACCGATTGTGTGAGCATTCCTTGTGTTACGCCCGATTATGTTGCAATGGGGCGACTTCATATTCGTTAGATTAGCGACTCTGTATCATGGCTTCATATCCGTTATTAAAAGGTATACTTTCATAAATTTATATCTGTTATGTCAACAGTACAATTTCATAAATTCATGTCTCTTATGTGAATAGCATCGCATTGTAATTTCATTACATCAGCACAGACTCACAATTTCATACCCGTTAAGTAAACAGAACAGTTTCATATATGTCAAGTTAACAGAACAGCTTCAGGTCTGTTATGTTAACAGAATACTACCTGTATTATAATTCCCGTTTCTTATGTACGCAACATAATGTATATAGCTGAACAGGCAACGTGTGGCAAACTTCTCAATACTTTATTTAGAACACAACGTATCATTCAAGTAGCACTATTTCAAGTATCATTCAAGTAGCACTATTTAGGGCATGTGTAGACCATTTGTAGAAACTGTTTGCTTAAATTTGATTGTGTAGCTAGGGCGAGTCAGAATCGCGAATGTTAGAGTAGGCATATGTCCATTTCCATATTGATATGCATTGCAAATAAATATTATTTTCACAACTAGTCTTCATCTCTTCACTGATTCAACACGCACTCGGTCTACCCTTGTGACACATATACAAACACTTTGATTCATTCACAGTGTTTTCCAAAATGGCTTCCGGTGGTAATCTAATTACATTTGCAATATCACCTTAAAAAGCTATTTAAATATCTAGCGCAGTATACCACCTCAAGACAAATTATTTCAGTTTGAAATGTATCTTACCACTATCAATAGGAAAGAAAAATAAAATGTCTTGATTTAAAAAATGACAACTGCTGATAAGTCTTCTCGTCAAGTGTTAAATATAGTAACGCCATCTTTAATTCATTTTTCATCGCAATGTATGCATGGTTCACGTGATTTGGTATAATGTTCTCGTGTTTGATTGGCAACAATTTAACGCTAAAACAGAATGAGCATTTCAGATAATGATTCCGATTCATGTTAAAAAATATGTGACCAAAGAAGAGGCGGCGACAATTTACAAAATTCAAAATGTCATAACATCCCTAGATCTAAGGTATAACTGTTACCATACAGAAGGCATTTTTAGCGGTTGAGAAGACAGCTGTCTAAGCTATAACTGTTACAGTACAGACGGCATTTTTAGCGGTTGAGAAGACAGCTGTCTAAGGTATAACCATTACCGTAAAAAGTCATTTTTAGCGGTTGAGAAGATAGCTGTCTAAGGTATAAATAACTGTTACCGTAAAAAGTCATTTTTAGCGGTTGAGAAGACAGATGTCTAAGGTATAACTGTTCCCATACAGAAGGCATTTTTAGCGGTTGAGAAGACAGCTGTCTAAGGTATAACTGTTCCCATACAGAAGGCATTTTTAGCGTTGAAACGACAGCTGTCTAAGGTATAACCGTTACCGTAAAAAGGCATTTTTAGCGGTTGAGAAGACAGCTGTCTAAGGTATAACTGTTACCATACAAAAGGCATTTTTAGCGGTTGAGAAGACAGCTGTCTAAGGTATAACTGTTACAGTACAGAGGGCATTTTTAGCGATTGAGAAGACAGATGTCTGAGGTATAACCGTTACCGTAAAAAAGGCATTTTTAGCAGTTGAGAAGAAAACTGTCTAAGGTATAACTGTTACAGTAAAAAGAATATTTTTAGCAGTTGAGAAGACAGCTGTCTAATATATAACTAGTACGCAAAGAGGACATTTTCAGCTGTTGAGAAATGTCGGTGATTTAGCGGTCTAAGGTTGGGAGGGTGAAACTAAATCCCCTCTACCCCTTAAATATAAGTAGCCAAAGAGTAAAACCTGCACTTTTGGACAAAAATTGCACAAATTTTACGCCCGCAAAATAATCTCGTTATACGTTATTTTTCAAGCAACTGATGGAGTCTTCTTCCGTTTCAACAGAACTCCTGCACTCCTGAGGGGAGACAAGATCTCCAGCATTTCAGACATTGGGGTGATAAAATGTTACGTTTAAAAATCTCATACGGTTAAAATTCATAGACACACCCACCCATCTTAAAATGTATTTTGAAGTAGGGGGATGAGTTTATTTTTAATGACTGGTCTACAACTGGAGCATAAAATAGGTTATTTTTTTCAGTAGAAAAGTCTAATTTGTATGATCAAAATGTGCGAATGACGTTTTATGCATGTTTATACCATCTCCACTACTTTTCTTAAAGCTTAGAAATTGTGTAGCATCTTCGCCCAGGATTTATAACAGGTATACTAAGGAGGAAAAACACACAAGTACAGCCAATATGAGATACATCTTTTTGGCGCCATCTGTACTCAGAAATTGCACGTAATCATGTGAGGTCAACTTCCAATGAAATATAAACGGGCTTTAACCTAAAATAATATTTTACACATTCTCATTCAAACCAAAATTAGTATCCTCACTTCAATGCATAACACATTCGTTCACTCAGTTTCATCAGTTGACGTCAATGATTTCAAGAGAAGTTTTCTTTGACACCAAGGCCATCCATCGTAGGGTCATGATATTTATCACTATAACATGTTGTAACTGATACCAGGTTTGAATAAAAAGTAACACAAGATATTCTTAATACCTCAGTTCATTCAAAATTATTAAACTCATTAAATACACTTGATCGAGTCCTCAGTTAAAACTGTTATCAAGTGTAGGCTTCAAGCAATGGCGTTCAACATTGTATAACGTCTGCTTCGTTATAGAGATCAGATTACAATAAATATATCACATTTTTTTATATATTAATATTAATTCGAAAGCCAACAATGCTAAATTTGTTCATGTTAGTCTTTTATACCAGCAGCCACGCCGGTCTTTGAGAACCATGGTTTCATCAGCAAACTTTGTGTTCTGTTTATATACCCGCATTTGTTGCATTTTATACTTGTTCGTGATTAATTAGAGTTTCATGTTGATCTCAAAATTAAAAACGATCTCTTAAACCTCACTTAAATTGATTTTTGGGATCAAAATTACAATTTCACTGCGACTAAAGAGCATAACATCTCTAACGAGGTCGACAATGCCTATGTTAACTCCTGATTATACAGTTTGGCATATAACCCTTTTTTATGTTATTTCCAGTTCCCACATTCCACAATTTTATCATAGACTTCACTCAGTGTGTAGAACACTCAGAAGGTGTTGTTAGTACATTGATAGAGTTTTCTACTTGATATATTTTTTGAAAGCTCCTCTAAATTCAACGATCAATTTAATCTTAATAGAGAATATTTTAAAAAAGAAACATTTTTCTCCTTTTTTTCTGAGCCTCATTCCAAATAATTCAGTAATTACTGCAGTTGATTATTTTAAGATGGGACTTTTTGATAAGGACAGAGTGCACCGAATGCTTTCATCTGTCGGAACCAAGACATTTTCCTGACAACAGCGTCACACTTCCGGTTAACGCGAGATCGCAGATAACTACCGTCCGCAATCTTCGAGAAAAGCACGCGAATTCCTGTACGCTTTACCCATCATGCATCGCAGAGGATTTGATAGTAAAAGTCAATCACAACAGTTTACAGGATTATCCCATGACAAAATTTATAATAACTTTACGTCCCAGCCCAACCAAGCAGGAAACAGAGATTTCAGTTGTTACCCCCTTATGATATTGGCTTCTATTTAGGTCGGAAACCAGCCAAACACAAGGCTCTCACTCGCAGCAGCGGAACATCCTCTGTTGGCCATGAAATTAACAAAATTCTAAATAAAAAATTCTGGTTCGAAAATAATGAAGCATCGAGTGAATTAACTGTATTTTAATTTCCAAGAAGACTAGTTAAATTAGCTAAGAATAAGCAATATATTCAGCCTAGAAGTAGCAGCCAATCATAATGCACTTAATATTTACTGCTTCAGTATCTTCTTTACCAAAGTTGGTGTACGGGATTTTTGATGACATAATAAGCAGAATCATCCCATAGCCTCACTAAGTAGTGTATAGCCTGTTTCCGGTAGAAGAAGATGTTCAGTTTACAGTGATCATTTAAATCACATCATAAAATCATTTTCCTCTGGGTTTGTTTCCACATTATTTTATCAAGCTTCGAAAATGGGAGAGAAAAATCTCTGTTTATTTAAAAATAGCTTTGTCTTAAAGGCCCGTGTAGTACCCACAACATGAGCATATATACTGGAGTTTATTCTATTTTTATCGAAATTCATAACTCCAGTTTGGAAATTAATTGTACAAAACCTTCAGTTTAATAGTTTACAACATAATGGCCGCTATAAGAGACAGTATTCATAATTTTAATAAATTCCAATCTGCGAAATGATTGGGGTGTACGAAAATTTTCCATGGATTCGGGGACAAAAATGACGGCCAGTTCGGAGAGTAACTTTCAACTGCAGGGATTGTTCCAGTAGGTGGCCTCAGACCACAATTAATTTTCCTATATAGTCTCTACATTTGTTTGTCAGTACTGAACTTTCCACTGTGTCCAAATCCTAATAAATCATATGTTGCTGTAAAGTATCTTCAAAGATGAACTCACGCTGAAGTTCTTGTCAAAGGTTAACCGGCATTCTTGTGAATGGCTGGACTGTAAACAAAGCAACGTGTAATGGGTCACAGATTTCACTTCCGGATCAGCACCAATGCCTCATTACTCACTGTGCACTGTCGCCAAAATACACACAGACAACCACACTATAATGCTCATATTCTAAACAATAACCAATTTCCTTTAAGTCAATACTAAGAATGCCTAAATCTAATGCATACATCACCACCAAAATGAGAGAGGAAAAAATGCTCTAAAATTAGACTGGGGCTACATTTGTGGGTACTGAACCAAAATTATTAATTGTGACCGGAGTCCAGGTGGCGAAACCGAAACACCCCCACCCTCCTGCGTATCGCTTCGTCCAACATAGGCGTGATCAATCGGAAAATCCTCGGCCATTTCCGTCAAGTCGAATAAGAAACATCGGATGTAATTGTCCGCCATTGAGGACTATATTCAAAGTTAATTTTGCTTACATGGACTCAGATCACAATTATTTTCTCTATATAGTCTCTACATTTGTTTAATAACTTCGACTCTCTGAAAGAGAATTGGGGATAATCGTAGTGATACTTCCCAAACTGGCAAGTTTTTAGCGGACAAACATCCGGCTAGATGTGCGAAGAACAAAGTCTATTAACATGATAGGTCTTGAAAATAGCACTTGAGGATATTTCAAGAAGCAATGAAATACGTGCACATTTAATTTTTAATTTTATCCATGCAACTTTGTAATGAAAACATTTAAGAAATCATTCAGTTTAAATTGTCTGCAACTATTGCTTGCGTTACTGTTAGTGGTGACACGTCATCTATTCATTGCGACGTTACAAAGTTATTATGAGGTAATAACAACCACGGGCTTGAGTGCAGTTCAAAATGGCCATTATTTACATCCGATGTTTATTCTAGCATGCGATGGAAAAGGTTGAGGATGTTTCGATTGCATGTCGGCGGAAGGAGACAAAATCACAATCGGAACAACATTGGCCCTTTCTGTCGCAACATATGCGGTGAACTCCGCCAGAGGCGAATCACCAAACCCATCAGATGTATATGTATTCCTACAACCACATTCGAGGTTATTTCGCAACTTGACGGAAATGGCCGAATGATGTTCCAATTGAGACGCAATCCATCATCGTTGTTTTTTCCGTCGACTATTGCAAACAAAGTATAATTCTAACATAGCTAGTTTTTCTAATTTATAACTTTACGAATAGATTGTATAGGTGATTTTATTGAGATGTGTCATCCTTATTATTAAAAAATTTATAATGAACTTGAAAACGCCTGTATTGGATTATATACCATCACAGAACTGCATTTATTATTAAAGTTAAAATAGTCCTAATTAAATAATACCGGATAAATCACGCATTCTATTTAATGAATAACGGCATTTGATCAGTGTGTACTATGAATTATTAATGGATGATAAAATTATGGATGATCCTACAATGGATGTTAGAAATTATACGCGCCATATCAACTAATATAGCTTGGTCGAGTAAGAACATTTTATATGGAGGGTCAAAAGTACTTCAGCTGGTTTGTGCCGAGTTTTCTCTTCGATAAGTCAAACTTATGACATGCACAATAAAATAGTATGAAGGATAAAACTTCAAAATGTGTAATTATTTTGCGATCATAAAGCATCAGAAAAATCACATGAGAATTCTGTAGTCCGTCAATTTAAAGGGAAAATCCGAGCTAAAGTATGTACTCAATCACAACTGGCCCACAAATTTAGGTTAAATCGACCTTTAATTTCTCAATTGTTTCCGACTTAAGAGTTTTGCTATTTCTCGTTGAGAGCGCTGCATTGGAGACGTGTCACCCGGCACTTTGGAATTGACCCAATCGTCATGTGTGTGTGTGTGTGTGTGTGTGTGAGAGAGAGAGAGAGAGAAAGAGAGAGAGAGAGAGAGAGCACGTGTACATTCTAGTATTGCGATTCTCAATTTCAAGTAAGTGATCTCAGTGCATTTTCATTGGCAAATTATCGGTTCCCAAGTTTCATATAATTCATAGTGCCTATGATCTTTGAAAAATAAAGTTATTACATGCAGTCAAGGGTGTATGACGAGACAAGCTAACCATATTACATGTTCAATCCATGATCAATCTGTTGACCGACTTTGTGAAATGCGATTCAGCATCGATTGTCGTACGTCAACTAACTAACTAGCTTCAACAGATCATTAATATTATTTGTGTATTTTTCATGTCAAAATGAACTTATCTTTATCTATTTCTTAATCAGTCGCGGACATTTTACAGGATTTCGCTTGAAAAATCTGGATCTTGTACGGGTTTCGTATAACTTTCGGGCCAAGAATTGATTCACCGATTTAATGTTCCATCTTTGGTAACTGTGCAGCATTGTTTGTCTCTTCAGTAATGATTCAATGACGTCATTGTCAGACAAAGCTTAACTTAGCCAATCCCTCAATTATTTTATATTGGGCAAGAGAGCGGACAACCGAGCGACCATAGAATCAAGGAATGAGGGATTTCATTGAAAATTATTGCCAACATTAAATAGATTAAATGTGATAGTAAAAATCTCATTTTACGATAGGAGTACACGTGTATAATTTTGAAATAGGAATAAAAATAACTGATTATTTAGATAAGTACAAAGTACGTTCTAAAAACTGTTTTCCTCATAAATAACAATATATTTTAGGATCACGAAATCTCGGTCAGGTCAATTCTCGCTTGGTCAGACCACAAAAACACACCTAGGGTGAAAAATCGGTTGGGTGACATTTAAAATTCAGAACTTGCAATGTAGAGACATTGTGCTAAAACTGGGGGGAGAGGGGAGGGAGGGGGGCTCGAATTTTCCTTCAAACGAGGATTTTTTTT